>CM028750.1:44963158-45409284 GCA_016801395.1 Leptodermis oblonga | reverse complement strand
GGAACAATGAGATAGGTTCAATGAGGGATGGAAGAGGAAGAGATGGCATTAAGGTGCCTTGATAAAGTTTTAATTGATTTATCAGTCTTCCCATCTAAGTTTGATTGAAAATTTATTATTTTTGGCTTGAAATGTATAATGTTTTGGGCTTAGGGCTACTATTAGATTTTCTATCCTTCTGATTTTAAATCTCAATCTTTTAATTTTAGTTTGGTTATCAAAATTTCAACTAATCTTATTATTAAATTTCTAAAGTTCATATCCAAAAGTAAAGTTCTCAAATCTCTTTATAAAATTTTATCATCCAAATTTTAGGATATACTAAGTCCGCCTAAGTGAGTTATCCTCCTACGCGCTGTGAAGTGCTTCGGGAAATAGGGGCCTCACAAAAGTATTGCAAAACATTACCACAGAAAAAAGCCACTGGCAGAAGGTTGCTAGGCTGTTATATTTTGTGCTTCCCCACCCTCAACTTCCCTTTGGCAGAACCTTCAATTTCTATTAACTTTTCCAAGTGAATGCATTTTCTGTTAACAATTGACAAATTGATGTAAGTTTTGCAAAATACTACCACAGTAGATGGAAAGAAGAAAAAAGAACAGTTTTTTAAACATTAATTTACTATAACAGAAAATGATGTCTAAAATAGGTCTTTGTGAAAAGATTATTGTGAGTGCAATGCCAAGCCTATTCTTGCAAAATTTCCAGAGAAATGTGACGTTACTGAAGCATGAGCTCATTTCTCTTAGAAGCTTTTGAGAAAAATGATATCACCGAAACTTTAGTTCCCAAAAAGAACACGAAACCACTATAGTTAGGAATTTATAAAGAGAAAAGTCAAATAACAAGCATCATCCAAGATCAGGTGAGACACAAGAAAAATCACAACATCCAATGAGCCACAATAGCAAAAGTGAGCAGATGACAAACTTACTACAAGCCAAGAAGTGCAAAACTTATTGCAAGCCAAAACCAAAACGAGAATCCAGCTGAAAAGGGGACAAACAAAAAGAAGAAAAAAATAGAAGGGAAATATGGCTTCAAAAGACATAAGTAAAAAGGAACCCTACAGATCATAACATGGAATAACCTAAGAGAAAGTAGGATCAATCAACGAATCATAACTAAACCCAGCTGGGAAAAACAATAAAATAAAGGATCATATGGCCTTAAAATACAATGCACCCAAAACGTAAATGGGAGAGAAAAAAAAAAAGTAATTGGTAATGGAGAACCTGACAAATAGTAGAATCAATTTAAAATCATAACTATACCTAGCTGGGAAAAATAAGAAAAGGAGAAGGCACATATGGCTTCAAATACAAAAGCATTAATAAAAACAAAAAAAAAAGCTATCAGAGCATCAAGTACTGTAGAGAAAGTAGGATCAATATGATAAATTTTCTAATGCAAATTTCAAAGTGGAGTCTATTATTTTCTACGCAAAATAGACGTCAGAACATGAAGAACATCAAGAAAGGTGAATTGTGCTCCAGAAAACCAATTACAGTGCCTAGTATGATAAAGTATTTAAAAATTTCATGGACAATCAGAATTTGACAGCTAAAAATTAAGGTTTTGATAGCTAGTCTGCAACAGCTTCAAGAAGACACTGAAGTCCCTGAATCATTGTCAGCTTCAGTGGTGAAGACAAAAGGTGGTGGTGGCTATTCAAAGTCTGGCTTCAGTGGAGGAGAAAAGAGGACACAAAACGATGTTAGTGGAGAGCAGGATAAAAAGAAATTTTAAGTGTGGAGAAGACTTTGTTTTAGTAGGACAAACCCAAAGTGCCATTTATTCAAAATAATGTCATTTCCTTCTCTGAAAGGCAAAACAATGTTGTTTCATTTTCAATATTAAGAGCCATTGCTCCCAACTCCAAAATTTTCACTTAGTTCTACTCCCTCCTTTTTTTTATTCCTTCATCTCTTTTTCATATGATTCTTTCTTTATCTTTCTATTATTAAAACATTATTTATTTTCATTACAAAATGTATTTTTTAAACAGTAATTTACTAATTTTAATGTCTTAAAATATGTACATACAATGAAAGAAAACATCAGGAATTGCTCTTAAACTGAAATACCTGTTTGACACATTTATGTCAGGAATGTGGCAAGCGTCATTGTAATAAAAATGATTCCAAGCCCTCAAGCAAATATATTAGCTTAAACTCAGGGTTTCCTAAATGTTCGATAGCCCTAATGGTTATTAGGTAGAAATCAGAGAAACTGTGACCAAATCCAAAAAAAAATGCTCAATTACATAAACCATGAAAGAATTCCAAGCAAATCAAAAAAGAAAAGAAGAGGGAAAACCATTGGTAAAAGCAATGAACAAAAAATTATACAACCTCCATATATCAAGTAAGCAAAGAAATGACCAATCAATTCACCTTTATAATGGCCACAGCAAACCCTTATGCTGCTATAACACCAAATCTTCACGAAAAACAATACTTGAAACATAAAATGCACTCATTACTGGATCCCCAAAATGTAAATGCACTCATTACTATATCAAGAGCATGTCAATATACCACATTTTAAAATTTACTTCTGCAAAATATAAGTACTAAATCAAAAGGACAAACTTTGCAACACAGTGAAACATAATGAGGATGTGAAACTTTATATCTGGGAAATCAATATGCTAATTCTACATCCCTTTTAATTATATGGCTCTGCACTCAACTATATACCAGAAATTCAGAATTTACAGTTTCTTTTGCTTGACCAGAACAAAAAAAAAAAAAAGCTCATTCAACCCATTGGCAGCACAATTGTATATAAAACATTTCAAACAATCATCCAGGAGTAAAAGTTGGTATGATATTATAAAACAATTCACAGACGGGAATAGATCAAACGAAAGACTATAAACCTGGGAATTCCAATTTAATTTAAGAAAACCTTTAAATGAAGAAAAATGGAGGAGTGCGCTCGCTCACCTAGCGAAGACAATGGCGGCGGCAGCGGCGTGAAGGTGGCGATGGCAGTAGACTGGAGAAAGAGGGGGCGTGAGGGAGAATTAGCTGCTGCTGTTTGAGTACAGTGAAGAGTATTATTCGTCAAACGGAAGGAGGAGGAGGGGAAAAAAACGAAAAAAAATCAAAAGCCCTGAGGTTTGGCAAAAGTCCAATAACCCCCTCAAACTTTGCGGTAATTTTTTTGAGGATTTTGAATGTATTTTTTTTTTTTTTTTTAAACACGATTTTTGGACAAATTTAAATGTTTGTCTTTGTATTGTTGTATTTTCGCATTCTTGTGAGGGTCAAGATTAGGAAACAATGGGAAATTTTATATATTTAAAGTTTAGGTGATGTTGAATGATAATTGAAAAAAAAATGTCTGTAAAACTCACTAACGATGTAAAAACTTAACATTTTATTTTTTTTCCTTTTCTTTTTTTTTTACTAATATTGTCCTAAACTTATTTAAAATTGAAAAATAAGGGACTAAATTGATTGAACTAAATATTTTACGGGTTAAATCAATTGAGCCCAAACTAAAATTTCAAATTGGTCATCAAACCTCAAAATTAGTGTTAATATAATCTAATTAGGTTTTATTTTTATTTTATTTTTGTCAAAATTGAGTTTCTCTCTTCTCACTTAAACTAGTAAATGACAAAAATGTCTTAAAGAATAAAAACACAAACAAGTGATCGAACTAAAAGTAAATATGGGGATATGTACATAAAATATTATTGTTTCTTTTCTTAATAACATATAAAAAATTTACTTTAATTCTCAAATTTATTTTCATGCATTTATATTTTAGAAAAATAACCATATTAAATTTTGTTGGAGATTGTATATTATTATTATCTATATTCTATTACCCTATGTAAAAATGATTAACAGATCATTTCACACTATAGTATAAAGAAACATAAAAAAATAATAAAAAATAAAAAAATCTACAGATAAGAAAGCCGGAATGAGTCAAAATGAGCAAGTTTGCAGCAAGTTCTCGGTAACCATACAGCTAGCTCTTCTGATAGCCCCCAACGGTAATGTTTAACAAATCAGATCGGACGTTGAACGGCCGAGCTCAGGATCAGGGTTTAACTGGGGTTCATGGGTCGAACCGGTAACGTCATAAATATATTAAAAATATTACATATCTCATAATTAATATATAATTAATTTTTGTAATATTAAAAAGATAATTTATAAAATGAATAATAATAATATAAATTATTTAATGTCTAACTTATCATAAAAGCATGCTTGGCTTAATGGCTAACTACTCTTCTATAAAAAATTTCCTCTTCTTCATTTTTACATTTGTTTCAGGTTTTCCACATCCCACATCGGTTGTGGAAATGAATAACTTCTCATATAAAACGAGAAGGGATGCAAAATACTTCCACAAACAAAAAAAATACTTTCAAAGAAAGGAAAAAAATGAAAAAACCAGGTTCCCATCGGTTCTGGTTTAATCTCGGTTTGACCAAGGGAACCGGATTTTTTTTCATTTACCATTTTCTATGGCAAACCGGTCCGGTCCGGTTATTTAAACACTGCCCAACGGGTTCTTGCCCAAACAAATGACACGCGTCTTGGCTTGCTCATTCCAGTAGAACACCAAAACTCTCGATAATGTTCTCTAACTCAACTATTGTTCCTCCTCATCTTCAGAATCATTCAAACAATTTTCCTCACGATTTTCACTGTATCCTTATCTGTCGACAGTCTGTAGCAGCTTTTTATTTTTTTATGGAATTTATTGGCCATAGAAAAGTCATGTGTTTCGTCTGTAGCAGCTTTTGGGGACGTTAATCATTTCATCTACTGATTAAAAAATGGTAACACGTCAATAGAATGAAAAGAGAACACAATAAAAGAGCAGCACAATAGGCAAACTATTATTTGTTCAATACATACTAAAAAAAGAAAGATTACCTATACAACATCTAGCATCTCGATCAATCTTGTTTTCACTTCCTTTCACACAAAAAAAAAAATTAAGAAAATCTGGTTTCACTTGGCACTGTGACACTCTAGATTCACCACCCCGCATACAATGGGTTGGCTTCACCGGATATCTGTCTGGTTCGCACCAGGACTTAGAACATGCAGAACATAATAAATTTATTATTTATTAATGTATAATAAAACTTGCGCAGCCCTGAAATACATGTTTATCAGCGTATGAGCCCATCTCTATCCAACCTGCCTTCTAGCCGTATCCAAAAATTTCAGCACTTCAGGTTGTCCTAGTGAGCATAATCATCTTCGTACCAAAGATCTGTGATCTGACAATTTTTGGAGTATTATTTTAGCATCTTTAAAGGAAGTTCTCACGGGCTTTTGCCTAAGTTTTTAGTGTTTTATCGCAGATTTGCAGAACAGCCCAAGTAAAGAGGAAAGACGCAAAAGCGGGGATTTTTGAGCAAGAAATGTTCGGTTAGAGTGTCACACGGATTGTGGCCCAAAAAGGAAGAAATCCGAAGCCCATTAGAGAAGCTCAAGTTCTAGAAGAATCTAGAAATTAATGCAGTAAATGTGAAAAGCTGAAATTCTAGAAGAATCCAGTAAGTGAAAAGCTGAAGTTCTAGAAAAATCTCCAGAAGAGGATCGGTTGTTTCTTTTATCCTGGAGTGATTTGCTGACTTTTTCAAAGATTGATTTATCTCCTTAAGTTATGGGATCTTTTGATTTACTTCCCTTGTACTGAGAGATTATTTTCTTCTCTACAAATAGGGGTATTCTCATAGGTAGAGGGCACTCAGTTTTCATTTAGTTTTTCATTCAGCTTTTACGTTGAGTTGTTGCTTTAGTTCTGATAGAGTTCGCATATCACGATACATTATTCTAGCAGTAGTTCTATTTTGTTATGAGAATTCCATCTGGCAGGCTACCTATTGCCCAGACGGGAAGAGTCTCCCGTCGCAATTTTCAGTAAAGTATTTCTTTTTCTTATTCCATGGTTGTTTTAATCTTTATTCGTGAGATGCTTAATTCTATGAGTATCTAAATCCCTTATTCTAGTATTATGTGAGAAACATTAACCATTGCATGTATGAAACCAAAGCATGAATTCCAGTCTAATTAACTAGTTCCATAATTGTCGGTGTTTATATGTCTAAAAACTACGATTGTATTTAGTCTTATCACCTTAATATAGATCTGGTAGGGCCAGTGGGTGGCACGACTAATAGCCGAGTAGTACAGGTTTAATTGGGTAGTAATCGCTTGAGCATCGTCGAGCGGGGTTACTGGTTTTGGGTTCTTCTTATTCTTAATGCTTCTAGATTAGTTAATACGGTGATTGTGGAAACTCACGGCCTGTTAATTAAACTGGATAGGAAATAACCCTATTTGTGGGGACTCACGGGGGTTGTCGATTAAATAAGGGAGACTTGGATTATAATTGCGGGGACTCGCGGTAATCTATAACTAAAACAACAAAGGATAATTAGGCCGTAAAAAGGGGTTTATGACTGCATGCATACGGTTAAGGTGGATTGCATAATGTTAGAATATCTCTTTAATTGATTTTTAATCTGTTTGCATATTTAGTTTTTCATATAATTCTACAAATTCAAGGTCTCTAGGAGACACAAAAGGTAACTACTAGTCAAGTTTGGTTAAATTGCATGTTAATTTGGAATGGGGCATGTTAATTGCAGGACCGTTTTTACTAAACACTGGACAGTTTTTAAAATTATAAGTGGTGAAAAGACAATAATATCCTTGTATAATTCTACCCTCATAAATATTTTTACCTCCCATTTTACCTACCCCTCCACCATCATTAACTCTTTACATACACCCTCCACCCTCAATGAGCGATTAAACGGGAAAAAATTGGCGTCCTGTGGTGATTTTATGGCGATTTTCCTGGTTCAGACCGCCTGTGGGGGGCGATTCTTCAGTAAACATTCGCCTCCCATGAGCGATTAAACGGGAAAAAATTGGCGTCCTGTGGAAATCAAAAAATTGGCGTCCTGTGGCGATTTTTCCTAATAGAATCGCCTGGCATAGGCCATTTTTCCTAGTAGAAATGCCTGGCATAGGCCATTTTTGCCGAAACAATCGCCTGGAATAGGCGCTTGTTTCGGCTAAAATCACCTATGCCAGGCGTTTCTCACAAACCGAATCGCCTTGGCCAAGCGATTTTGGGAAACAATCGCCTATACCAGGCGAATGCTTCTCATAAAATCGCTTGGCCTAGGCGATTTTTAGAGGAACATTCGCCAAAGGAAGGCAAATGTTTTCGTTCGCCCAAGCGATTTTACCAACAGTTCATTTTCCGGCGAACTAAAGCATAAAGTACCCTAAAATTTGCAAAAGACAGCCTTAAAATGCATTAAACACCCAAAAAAACATCCTAAACACAATACCCATACAATTTATAACACCAACCACATTGCAATTTCAGTTTTATTACAAAAATTAAAAAACGGACTAATGGAGATGGAGATGTAGCTGTGCGGCTGGAATCGAATGGAATCGGCTATGGAGCCGATGGAGACCGTCCCGACGTGGAGATGGAATGGAATCGCCGATTGCGCCGAGACTGGAATCGGCGAGGCGCAAATATTGCACAGATGGAATGGAATTGGTGAGGCGTGAATGGACTTGAGATGGAGTTTTGCTTCTGCAGTAAAGTAATTTTACTGTAGAAGGAACTATAAAATGGAAAGGGCAAAAAAGTAATTTCAGTGGTAGAATTTCTAAAATGTGTCATGTGTTTAGTAAAAAGTGTCCTCCAATTAACAATTCTGTTTGGAATTTGTGTTGAAATTGCCGTCTCTGTGGATGGACCATGTACTCTGTTGTGCTACGTTTTATTTAGCTTAATTGGTGTAGGTTTTAATATTATTTTTTTTATTGCATTTGATAGTCCTACGACAGGTTTATCAATCTGTAGCAATTTCTTTTGAAACAGAAAACAAAACACGAAAATGAAATGAGCCCTTGCCCAGTGAGAGTTCATCGTTTTCGCAAACATTTACCGAGTTGTAAAATTATCCATGCATATATTTCAGGCAGATCCTATCATATAGCAGTCATGACTCTTGCAGAATTCAGAGGCATATATCGAGAATGAAAGGCAGCCGTTAAAGTTCTATACGAACGATAAACGAACTAACCAGTTCACCTCACGGGCAGATCATGTCATATCATATCATATCGGTATCGTCAGCCACTCCCAAACGGTCATTTATGGGCCCCGGTAATCGGTACTGATTTGTAAATCAGGAACGCAGATGATCCAGACGGCCAAGCCCTACACTGGCTCGTAGGATCAAATCGTACCACAGAATGGATCCGACACAACTCATGTTCATATATCAGATTTAGTGCACAAAGAAAGTACAAATGAAGCATAACAAGTACATACGCATTCCAACCTGTAAGTAAACATAACTGACAGTTTAAAATCAAAAGCATTTCAAAAAAATTTCGAAAGCGTTTAAAAACATGTCACACAATAGAGTTCAATGCATATTCAATTATTAATGCATTAAAACATATCCATTTTAAGTGATAAACTGACCTTAGTCCGAAGATACTAGCTCACGTTCTATCTAGCCGATCTACATATATTTCATATTCCGGATATTCGGTATTTATTTCTAACTAATAGAATTCTAAGATTTCTAACCTTCTTATAGATTCTAGGAATTAATGAAGTAAAAGCGTAAAACTAATTTACCTAATTTCATTAAAGAGGGTGTGTAACATAATAAGTATTTAAAAATTATTTTTATTTAATTTGAAAATAATTAACTGAAGAAAACATATTAATTATAACTTTAAATAAAATATAAGTTTTATGCCACAAAACTTAATTTACTTTTTTTTTTTTAATTTAGAAAGAGTTTATAACATTTAAGCTTTATTTCTATTTTATTTTGGAAATAGCCAATAATTAATCAAAAACTGTAATAAATATTAACTTAAGAAAAAAGGGGTTTAGAACCCTTCAAATAATTTATTAAAATAATTTCTACTAACTTGAGCTTTCTCTAATTTTGGCTTTGAATTTCGGAAATGGAATGTTTAGAAATGATCCAGGGGTATTTATAGACCCTGGAGTCGTATAAAACAAACCCTAGGGGTGCTTAGACCCCCTAGGATCGTAGCCCGACCTGCAAATTTTGAGAAAATATTTTTTTTTCATTTCTGGTACCCGAGCGGACAATCGATCAAAACCGATCGAATCAGTTTTACCCGCTTTGAGGTTGGGTAAAACCGCTCTGAAGGTGGTGAGATATTTTTCTTACTTTTACCAATCGGTTTTACCCACTTGGTGACGGGAAAACTGATTCAATTTTCATCCTTATCCCTTCCAATCTGTTTTAGCCCATTGGAGGATGGGTAAAACCGCTCATAAGAGGTTAGAAGTTTCTATTTTTACTATTCACAGCGGTGCAATCGGTTATATCCGATCCAGGACTGGGTAAAACCGATTCACCTATTTTTTAATCATTTTTTATTTATTTTCTATTTCCTATTTCTAAAAATTTCCTAAATTCTTAAATTATAATATTCCTAAACAAACAATATTTCATGAAATCAAGAATCAAATTTATCAAATTAATTACCGTAGATAAAAATTTGAAATCAAAATTAGGAAATTCTTTTGAAATGAAATATTTTGTGCTTCTATAAAATTTTCTAAAGAAAATAGTTTGAGACTAAATTCTTTTAAAAGAAACTCTTATAATTTAGTAAATGCTTGTGAAAATATTTTTAAATACATGCGCAGTTTAAAGTAACGAAACTAACGATGAGCACAGGTCAGGCTTTCCCCAAACTCAAACTCTCCTTTGTCCTCACCGATCGCCAACTCCCCCACCTCATCAAACCCTCACCTGCGATGCTGCCTCCTCCGTTCTTCTCCATTTTCTCATTATCGGGGTCTTCTTTTTCAGCGGCACCTTATGTCTCCTCCTATGAATCTGCAAATTCTGGTTCCTTTCAAATACTTTGTTGCAGATCTCATAAATGTAGGTTTGAGGCAACAAAGGCACCATTACAGCATCCAGATATCTAATTATATAGTCAAAATTAATAATCTTTATTTTAAACTACATATAAGTATGATATATATATATATATATATATGAAAAAAGAAGATGCAAATAGGAGTAAGGAAGAAGAAGAAGAAAGGGGTTCTCCCGGTTATCAGCTTTTATGTACGTATATAGCTTTTGATGAGAGCTTTCGTTTCATCATCGATCTCACTCAACAAGCTAAGGCTTAAGGAGTTGTCCCCTCTGTTCCAAATCCGCCCATCGCCTGTTGCTGCGTTTGGTGCATGTCGCCTGAAAATAGTATCCGCCGAATTCAAGAGCCGCTATTGAGATTGATTTTTTAGGAAGGGAAATGGAGGGAAGGCCAAACAAATTTTTTGGGACAAAATTGCCCTTGGATGTAGTGTTAATATGAGCCTGAACTGTGCCATCTAACGGTTCCGTTAATTTAGACGGCAAAGGGACCAAAAAAATCAGTTTATACAAGTTAGGGACTAAAAAAGTTGTTTTCAAATGTTAGGGATTAAAAAAATTAAAAGTCAATATGTAAGGGACCAAAATTGGAGTTTACTCTTAATGCTATTAAACATTTTTGCCAATTTCTTCTCACATCACACCCCTTTATTTTTTTCCTAGACAGAGTCCACACCGAAAGTATCACATTTAAGCGGCATTGAAAAGTAAAGTGTCCAACTTATCAAGCATTACATAAATCTCACGAAACTTCCATTAATAAACTAAGAAATGCAAGCAAAACTATCCCAAACAAGAGTATCATAAAAGCCAGAAACCTTCAAACTTCCAAACAAAATTGACTTGATGAATATCTTCCTCTACGATTGAAACTAGAACATATTCAAACCTTCGATTTCCTTCTCTTTGATTTTCTTTCCTGAGATCGCTCAAATGAACCTGAAAATGTAACAGCACTATGTTCTCTTCCAGAATCTTCAAGGGACTGATCAATGGACCTAATTGGCTCATCAGCATTCCTTCTCAAAGAAGCCGTTAAAGTGTCCCTCGACCAAGATGCTACCGTTCCATTTTTGTCAGTACGTATCGAGGAAGTATACCCGCTATAGAGCCCTGAACTTCTGGACCTGATACCTTGGGTAGGAGTCGAGTAACGACTAGCTGAATTCGTCAAGGTAGAAGCAGCAGACCTTTCCGCCATTTTCTTAAAAACTGAGCGGTTGGATTCTGAAAGTTCTATTGGGTCCGGATAATGCAGAATAGAAACCTGCCGTGAGATCTTCCCAACTGTTTTGATTTATATGTTAGATACAATCATAGCAAAGTCATTGATCTCTAACATATAAAGAAAAAGGCACACGCTGATTCAGCTCTTAGCTTCAACAGGTGAAATTATAAAGGCTTGTATTAAATGTAACATCTCTTTGCAGAGTCGAGTGTCCGTAACCTACCTACTACAGATACAGAGCTCTATCAATCTCACCAAATATATGTAATCACTTAGTTTTTTCAGTTTAAATGAGCTGTACTCGGGATAATTTATGTCACTTCACTATATCTTAGCATTCAGATACTCGGAGAATGTGAAAATTACAATAATCCATTTAAAGGAAACAAGAATGGTTATTAGGTGTGGAGAGAAATTGTCGGGAAAAAAAAGTCCTTACCGATTTTGCAATCTGATGAAGAAGGTAAAAATACAGTCGCTTCAGGCTCCTGGGATTTGTCACTAACCATTTCATATAGTTTTCCTAGCACAAAATAACATGAAACAAAATATCCATCATAAATTATATATATATATATATATATATATATCCTACAAAACAGAACTCATATTTGAGCTATATTAGGCATCAGTTTTAAACAAGAACATAGGTAGGACAAAAGAAGTAATTATAAAACAAATAACTCTCCATTACCAGTTGAACCCTCAAAAGTACCCAGAAGACTGTTGTGTTGAATATTCAGTGACAGTGTTTTTCCATCAATATCGGGAGCCTAAAACATCCAAGAGAATTGTTAATAATAAGAAACAACTGACAAATAGAACTCTCAAAACTTACACAACAAAGACAGCAACAACAACAACTAAACATTTATCCCACTTATGTGGGAGTGTGGGCTACAAGGATCACATTTCAGCATCATGTTCTATCAAAACACATTCTTCAGTTATTTGAATAGATCGAGTATTTTCTAACAGCATCTTGCCAATTCTTTTTAAATTTTCTGCTTCCCGTTTTGACTTGAGTTAATGATTTTCTATTTTCTACGAACTTAACTGAGGTTCCTATGAACAAGTTTTTTTTTAGCCCAGGGTGTAGGTAAGCAAATACACAAATTTTAATTGAGCCATTAGTACCAACTGACATACCTGGTCGCAGATAGAGCTTCAGAATGATTTTGATAGTCATGGTTTTTTAACTTGCAGCATATTAGTTAACACTTTGGGGAGAGGAGCAGCCAGGGTGAGGAGGAAGGGGGGTGTTGAAAGAATGTTACATATTCAGAATTCCCAAATTGCAGAAGACAGGAGAAGCACAAGTTTCAACTTCCATAATGAAACTCTTTAATCTTACTAAGTCACTTAAGCTTGAAAAGCAAATAGATCATTCAAGAAAATAAATTTTTTTAGGAAAAAGGAAACCACTTTCAATAAGAACAAAAAGCATGCGTAGTTCAACTATAAACCTCTGCATAAAATAAAATTTCAAAAATTCAGCAACAAGACAATTTGAAATATAGGAAGAAACACAAAATAGCAAACTAAGACATCACAATCCGAAAAAAGGGGGGAAAAGAAAAACCAAAATGTTGTAAAACTTGAAACTCCAGAAAGTACAAATAGGAAAAGTGGTGTTACTGAATTAAGGGGCCATTGAATAAGCCAGAGCTCCTTGTCATCATCTATATTGAGATCAGAATCCCTATTAAACTCTTCAAAATCTTCTGTTGGTTTATATTCTCCCACTTCACTGGTTCCCTTCATTGTTTTTCCACAGAAAGGGCTAGTATCACACAAAAAATAAAAAGTTTAAAACAAAAAAGGAGTCAGCGCTAAGAGCAGAGCTGTTGCATTCCCACATCAACTTAAAAAATTTCCAGAGAAATATGATATTACTGAAGCATGAGCTCATGTCCCTTAGAAGCTTTTAAGAAAAATGACATCGCCTCGAAACTTTAGTTCCCAAAAAAGAACATCAAACCATTATAGTTTCAAACTTAAAAAAAGAAAATTCAAATAACAGGGATCAGTCAAGATCAGGTGAGACACAAGAATATTTAAAGCTTCCAATAAGCCAAAAGAGCAAAAGTGGGCAGATGTCAAACTTACTGCAAGTCAAGAAGTGAAAAAGTAGGGTACAGAGAATGCATTCTTTCAGAGGTATCAGAACAAATTTGCATAGGAATATGTGTTTTAAGTTTTGGGTTGAAAACATTGTTTCTTTGTTTTGGTTTCGAACCCATTTGGTTTGAGTCCAGGTAAAAGAACAGGCCCTTAATGTCTTAAATATGTACATACAATGGAAGAAAACATCCTAACTTGCTCTTAAACTGAAAGACCAAAAAAAAAAAATCCTGAAAGACCTGTTTGACACATTTATGTTAGAAATGTAACAAGCTTCATTGTGATAAAAATGTTTCCAATCCCTCAAGCAAATATATTACCTTAAACTCAGGGTTCCCTATATGTTCAACAGCCCTAATGGTTATTAGGTTGAAACCAGAGAAATTGTGACCAAATCGAAGACAAAATGCTCAATTACATAAACCATGAAAGAATTCCAAGCAAATCCAAAAAGCAAGAGAAGAGGAAAACCATTGGCAAAAGCAACGAACAAAAAATTATGCAATCTCCATATGTCAAGTAGGCAAAGAAATGACTAATCAATTCACCTTTATAATAGCCAAGAAAATCCCTTACTTATTACTGGATCCCCAGAAATCGTAAATGCACTCATTACTATATCTAGACCACGTCAATATACCACATTTTAAAATTTACTTCTGCAAAATATAAGTACTAAATCAAAAGGACAAACTTTGCAACACAGTGAAACATAATGAGGATGTCAAATTTTATATCTGGGAAATCAATATGCTAATTCTACATCCCTTTTAATTATATGGCTCTGCACTCAACTATAAACCAGAAATTCAGAATTTACAGTTTCTTTTGCTTGACCAGAACAAAAAAAAAAAAAAAAGCTCATTCAACCCATTGGCAGCACAATAGTATATAATCAAGCATCCAGGAGTAAAAGTTGGTATGATATTCAATTATAAAACAATTCACAGACGGGAATAGATCTAACGAAGACTATAAATTGGGAATTCCAATTTAATTTAAGAAACTACAAAGACCTTTAAATGAAGAAAAATGGAGAAGTGCAGAGCCATATAATTAAAAGGGATGTAGAATTAGCATATTGATTTCCCAGATATAAAATTTCACCTCCTCATTATGTTTCACTGTGTTGCAAAGTTTGTCCTTTTGATTTAGTACTTATATTTTGCATAAGTAAATTTTAAAATGTGGTATATTGACGTGCTCTAGATATAGTATTGAGTGCATTTACGATTTCTGGGGATCCAGTAATAAGTAAGGGATTTTCTTGGCCATTATAAAGGTGAATTGATTAGTCATTTCTTTGCCTACTTGACATATGGAGATTGCATAATTTTTTGTTCGTTGCTTTTGCCAATGGTTTTCCTCTTCTCTTGCTTTTTGGATTTGCTTGGAATTCTTTCATGGTTTATGTAATTGAGCATTTTGTCTTCGATTTGGTCACAATTTCTCTGGTTTCAACCTAATAACCATTAGGGCTGTTGAACATCTGCGTTAAGTTTGAGAACGTTCATTAATAAGGATTCTTTTGGTGGAATTAAAACTAGTATGCCCCTAAATGCACCTATATGTCTACCTAGAGGAGTTTGCTCTTTTTCTAAATTGTCAACTATGTTGCTTGGACTCAGGAACGGCTGTTGGGTATGGGTGCGGGTCTAAGCGTCGGGTACATCTTTTCCTAAATTTTAGGGTACGGGGACACCACTACGGGTACGGATACGTGTACGGGGATATGAGACAATTTAGTATAGAGTAGGGGATATGAGGCAATTTAGTATATAGAATAAGGGTTGATAAGATCTTCACCCACTTACTCACGTTTCTCCTTTCTAATGAGTTCCTCTATTACAATTGTAGTACAACACAAAATACTCTACCATCTTCTATCCCTATTCAAAGAGAAGTAGTACAAAGTATTTTCAAAAAAGTAGTACAAACCACACTGTCACAGTAGCTGCAAATCAGGAATTCAGTGGAAAATCAGGAATTGAGAGGCAAAGTAGGAGCTGAGCGGCAAATAAAAGGAAGCAAAAAAATCAGAGAATTTTCCAAACTGAAACTTTTTCTCCTCCCTCCTCTCTGGTTCAGTCAACGTACCCAATGTTCTATGACCAAATCCGGTGCGTATTTAGCACCCGTACCCGTGTCGACACTCCTCCAAAAATGAAGAGTCTGAGTAACATAGATTGTCAACAATAATGTATTTTCAGGGAGGAAAAACCTCCGTACACTTTCCCCAGCATAACTTAAATCATAATAATTTTCAAAGTATAACATTAGATTTGTTAGTGCATTTTCCCCAAGTTTAGCATTCTAAAATCTAATGCTCTAATTCCAGCAATATTTTGTATCAATCACACTTTCATATGGTTTCAAGTGCTCAACAACAATCCCAAAATGCCATCACGACAATTATAAGCAATTTTTTATACATCACAAAGTCAAAGCAAAGTGGATATCCTTCTCTTTTTCTTAAACTTTAGAAGTTATATTAAAGTGCTCAATTTAAAAAATCCCAACGGTTCAAAGCAAGGCAAGGAATTTTTAAACATTTCCAGTTAAGCCAAGATTTAAAAAGCTTGAAGTGCAAACTAATAAAGACACATTTTCAACCTTTAGAATCAATTTCAATGAGTCAAATGGTGAGGCTTCCTTTTGTCAAAGTTCCAATCTCAAAAGTCTCTTTCCAATCAAAGTAAGATTTTCACACACTTCAAAGGTTTCAAGACCTTCCCAAGATTCATCTAAACACATCCAAACAATCATAATTTCCAATGTTCTTTGAGAAACTTAAGAAGTTTATAGTATTAAGGTAAAACATAAGAGACTTTGATAGTTCACTCATTACTCATTTCAAAGCATTCTAAAAGAAGAGAGGCTAACCATTTAGTACGCGTCAAATTAAGTTAGCCTTTTTAACCCCAATTGTATGTTTACTTAGAACAAAAATAAGGAAAGGTTACACTAAGACAGAATGCCTCAACTTCAATTACATTCTAAAACAAAGAAGACTCTTCACTTTTGAAATCAACAACAAGCCTTATCTTGGTCTCGCCTTCATGTCAAAATGGAAAACTCAATCAGTTATAATTACATTTATGTGCTGAGAAGACTCTTTAAATTGATTTTGAAATCGCAGGCTCATGCACGAACCCAAAGCAAAGCAGTACCATTAGCTCCTAATTATCTTTTTAGAAGCAAAACAAGACTTTCACTTATAAATTCAGTCGCAGACGACTCAAGTTTAAACCGAAACAGAACGCAAATTTAGCTCCTAGTTATTCTTCAAAACAAGCAAGGCTTTTTAGCTTTTAAAACCAGATGCGAAGCACAGCTCAAGCTCAAATTTAAGCTAAAACATTTTGCAAAGTGTATGTGCCAAGTATTAGAGAGTATCCAAGATAAAAACATGCATTGCAGTTTTTGGAATTTCACATTTCATCTTCCTAAACTTCCATAAAGAAGGCAATAGAGAGATTTTAACAAAATATCTTACATAGAGAAAAGATTAAAGTGAGGAAACTCAAATATGCTATAACATGCCTTATAAGCTTCATTTGAAAGTAGAATATATAACTTTTGGAATCTTCTTGGCTTAAGAAGCACAAAAGTAGGCTGCTGCAGAGTTCTATGAAAGCTTTCGTTAACTTGCATAAATCATATCCTTAGAAATAATAGTATTCGAGCTAAAATTTGGAACAAAGATACAATAGTAGTCGAGGAATCAACTTTCAAATTTCTTAATTTTATGATGAGCCAATAATTTAAAGAAAATTCATAACACAGTGCTGTCCAGATCTCACAATTACTGTGGCAGATCACTTTATTTAGAACTTTGATCAACAAACACAAATCCAAAAATTGTGAAGTTTGATAGATTACTATTTAGTACACTGATTTTTCCATGACTTTTAGACGTTTATAAATAACACTTTTGTGAGCTCTAAGTGCAGGACGTGAGTGCTATGTTACTCAGACTCTTCATATTTGGAGGAGTGTCGACACGGGTACGGGTCCTAAATACGCACCGGATCTGGTCATAGAACTTTTGATACGTTGACTGAACCAGAGAGGAGGGAGGAGAAAAAGTTTCAGTTTGGAAAATTCTCTACTGATTTTTTGCTTCCTTTTATTTGCCTCTCAGCTCCTACTTTGCCTCTCAATTCCTGGTTTTCCACTGAATTCCTGATTTGCAGCGACTGTGAAAGTGTGGTCTGTAATACTTTTTTGAAAATACTTTGTACTATTTCTCTTTGGATAGGGATAGAAGGTGGTAGAGTATTTTGTGTTGTACTACAATTGTACTAGAGGAACTCATCAGAAAGGAGAAACGTGAGTAAGTGGGTGAAGATCTTATCAACCCTTATTCTATATAGTAAATTGCCTCATATCCCCGTACCCGTACCCGTAGTGGTGTTCCCGTACCCTAACTTTTAGGAAAAGACGTACCCGACGCTTAGACCCGCACCCATACCCGACACCTGTACCCGAGTCCGAGCAACATAGCGTGACTGTACTGTTCTGTTTTTCCAAATCAGAACTTTTAACTTCAATTTTAGATTTTAAAACGTCTTTGGACTGATTAAATTTATTTCTTCACAACAAAACATATTTCTCACATTACTAAACACATCATCAGTCCCATTTATTATGGGCCTGTTCTTTTTGTTTCGTTTTGAAAATAGTTTTGGTTTCAACAGTAAATTTAATATATTTTAATCATATTCCATCATTTCCAATACAACTTTTTACTATTCAGCATCTACTTTTTACATTTTCAATACATTTTTTACATTATAAAACTATTTTCCAAAACTTGTTTTCAAAACCGTTTTCAAAACATTCAAAAAGAACAGGCCCTATAAAACAATATTCCACACAGTGAGTTAATTTTCCATAAACATATATGTTCTTAATATTTCAGCTCCAAAACCACCTATTCAAACAGAATTTCAGCAACCAAAATTACCACATCGAACCAATCTATAGCAGTAAATAACCAACACCATCACAAGATATCCTTAATTCTCCATAATTAATCAATGACTTTCATAAATTTAAACTCCCATGGTTCCAAATCAGTCAAAAAGGTTTCAGAATATGTTTGGCAACAGAAGCAGCAAACTTTAACAATAGACACTGCCCATCTCAAGGCTTTTACTAACATAAATGTCCAAAGTTTCTAGACAATTTCAGAGACAAGCATAGATTTGTTACTTTTGTGCATTCATATGTTTCCAAAGCTATCTTCTACCAAGTTCAGAATCACCATGACAGTTCAGTTTCAGCTACAAGTCCATCAACCAAATTACCATAGAATTCATGAATCAAGTTTTCATAGGAGGGGACAATTTATCACATATTCAACTCATAGCTTGATTTCAAAACAATAGTGCCCTGCTTCCCCGTAGATTTAATCCACAAACAGTCACTAAAATTGCAATTAATCAATCGATTTCACAGCCCCCTCTAGTAACATACAAACACTATTTATGAACCAGAATGTTAAACATAACATCATACTCAAAATCCAATCTTTTAAGGCTCTTATATTTTAGATTCAATATTTCCTACATTAATGGTCTAATTCTTAAGGTTCTGGCCATGGACGAAGGAACCTACCTCTTGAATAGTTAATTTTTCCACAGAGAACTCCTCGACTGAATGGTCTAACATAACTCATGAATTGCAGCCTTCTCGACCCATTGCTTGATTGATTTTTGTCTTGAATTTTCAGGCTTCGAGGTTGTTGTGTTTAGCTGCTTCTTTGAGAGATCAAGTGAGTTTTAAGGTTTCATGTTTCTGAGACTGTGGGTTGTTGAAGGTGAATATAAAGAATAGGTTTTATGAGTTGGGGGTGAATTGGGTGAGAAAATTGTGTGCGCGCTCATCGGTGTTCTTCTGATGGATTCATCGATGGAGGAAAGGAGATGAACCGGTGGTTTCAGTTGGGTGTAAGAAAAGGAGAGAGTGAGTAGATGATGGCTTCAGATCACCTGTGCAGCAGATGCTGTGCCATTTGTGTGCATCAAATGGAACGACGCCGTTTTCAGTCGTCATGGCCTTGTCCCTTTTTTACGCTTTTTTCTTTCTTTCCCGCTTTTTCTCCCTCCCAAATTGTTTATGGACTTTCGTCATCTCCTCCCCAATTGTTTAGGGTACATCACACGAGGAAGTAGATGATAGAAGCGGCAACGACGGCGACGACACGAGGAAGAAGAAGACATCAGCGATTGTTTAGCAATGACACGAGGAAAAGAAGAAGATAGCCGAACGTATCAACCAGATCTGGAAGGAGCAGCAAAGATTTGCGGATTAAATTCTTACATTTCTGAAGCAGCGACAACGCATTTCACTACATTAATTTGTAAGTTTAATTTCTTTTTGCTACAGTTAGTTCAGTTGTAGTTAATCTTTATTTTGAGATAATTCTTCCTAAATTTTGCGATTTGTTTCTCTTACAAAACCCACGCCTTTCTCTCCTTGCTGCTTGGCCGAATTCAGGCTGTCCTTGGTGGACGACTGTTCACCGGACTGGGTTGTTCACTGCCGACGCCAAACTGCTGGAAAAGGTGTGGGTTCCCCGGAGTTGGAAGGGAAGATGCCCGGTTTTCAGTTGAAACTGCTCATTGCCGCCGGTCCTTAGGTACCATAGCTGAATTGGACATAAAATCCAATTCGGATGCAGGTAAGAACTTTGGTGTTTTCTCTGTTTTCTTGGGCCGCCGGTGTTAGTGCCCCTACATTTCAGTTGTGGAATTATAGCTTGAATGCTCCTTGGCTGCTGCATCTTTCCCTGCTCATTGCCGTGTATTTCTGTTGCTTATTTTAGCTGGTGGAATAGGTATTTTTTGGAAAGATACTTGGCATCTATTAGCTGGAAATTTGTGGCTTTTGCTATATTTCAATTCTATATCTGTTTTAGAACTGTTGTACTGCTTGAATTTACTCCAAAGTGCTTGAATTTTCCTAGGCTGCTGCTCTTTGGTTTACTTGCATCAACTTGAATTATCGAATTGGTAGGATTATGGTGCTGTAAGCATGAATTTCGCTAATGCCAATTTTTGGTTGCATTTAAAATCAAGCATCTTAGGTAACTGCGTATGGTACTATTCTGAAATCTGTCGGAATGCTATTTCTGGGTTCTGAAATCTGGTATTAATTTCTGAATTTGTGGTGTAGACTTAGATGGGCTAGACTTAGGAGTACTATTCTTTGTAGCTTGAAATATATAGTAAAGTAACCAATTTGAAGATGACAGTTTGTTTAATCCCTTGATAATCTTATATGATTGATACTAGGTGCTTATTATGATTCTTGTAGGCTGCAATAATGAGAATTGGTTTGAGAGAAATGAAGGCCTTCTGGAAGCTATTATTCCCTTCCCTCAAAGACAACATTTTCTTTGGAAGCTGGTGTTTGCAAATCTAACCACAACTTGCTTTGAGCAACAACAAAGGAGTGAAGAAGCAACAACAACTTAGCTAACTTAAGCTGAAGCAATTATGAGGTTTAGCTAAATTGAGCAAAACAGAAATGATCTGCGTAAGCCAGCTAGGGTGACAAGGGACATGTGCTGCTGATAATTGACGCCAAATTCAGCTTGAATATTTAGCTCGTATAGCAGTTTGTTTGTATAACTTGGTATTAGCTTAGTTTAGCAAGTTCAGCACAGCGCAGGAGCTTATGTACTGTAAGTTAAAGACCATTGTGCTGCTTGTTAATCACCGTGTTTCTTTTATGTCAGTTGTGGTGTTGGTTTTTTTACATTTTGTGTTATAGAACTCTTCTCCAGTTCAAATAATAAGATTGGTTAAGGTTTGCTGCAGAGAGTAATATGTTTATCCAAACCAAGTGAAAGCCAAATTGAGGCTTTTTTTTTTTTTTTTTTTTTTTGAGGAAAGGTAAATGATTTATATTCCACCAAAAAATACCGGGTCAAACCCGCAAGATCAACAATACAACAGTGCAATAATACATCAAAATAGAGGCATACCCTAATCAAACACATTACATTGAAGATTAGCCTCAGTAGCTACAAAGGAGCTAACAAAGGCTATGTTTCAACAGTTAGAAGGAATCCTCTAACTAAGTTCATCCGAGGTTCAGCAGCAGTATAGCAAGCTAATATCCATCGTTCTCCAAATCTTCAAATTTTCCAGCAAACCAATGTCTTCAAAATAACACAAAATACCCGAATTTGCAACACCTAGTTCAGCCAAGGAAAGCACAAAGCTCACTCCAACAAAACCAGCTATCAAAATTTCAGCACTTCCCTCAAATTTCTACAGCCTGGATCAGCCAGGGATTGCACACAGCCTACTGCAACAGATCCAGCACTCATAATTTGTCAATCAATTTCGAAGCTCAACCATAAGTGTTCTGTTGGGGGTTATTTGTCATCAAGTCGCCAACGTCATGAGGTTGTTGTGCCTAAGATAATAATATAAAAGGCAAAATCATTACTAAAATGTCATAGTTAACCAGAAAAGAACATTATATCAATGGTATACTTGTTAAACCACTTACAATATTGAATTCGTCAAGGACATTAATAATGGAGCACCTTCAACTAAGCAATGTTGACTTGAACTAGCTGAGACTATCTACAATGGAGAAAAAAGAAGAAGAAAACGACGGGGAGATAAGCACTCACAATACTTTTGCATAAGAAGAAAAAAAATGAAAGCTTCTGTAACTAAACATAAACAAGTACCTGAAGTTGATCTTTAGGTAAATAATACGATTGCTGAGCCTGAACCTGCTGTAACTTATCAACATAAATGATGGCCTGCTGCGGTTGATTTGTATGCTAAAAAAAAATAAAAATAAACTGTTATTAAGAAATTTAACAACATGAATGATGCAGTTAAAATTACTGCCACAAACCTCAAGAGTTGAGGCAAATGCTGGTGTAGAAATTGTGACAGTTGCAGAAGGCATAGCCTGGCTGGTTTTGGTTGATTTCTTTCTTTTTGAAGCCTTTTCTATTCCACCCCTCAATCTTTTACCTGAGACAGGTTTCTTCTTCGGTTTGATTCCTGCAATTCCAGTGGTGTTTTTTACACTAGCTTCATCTATACATTTAGTTGTAACACTTGAACATTGAACAACCTCTTCATCTGGTAATATTTCATTTGAGTGCTGCACAGTTGATCCTTTAGCTTGTAATATAGCATCCACAATATCAAACAGCTTCAAAATATCATCTTTAACAACTTTGTAACTTGCTTCACACTCTGCTGCTTTTGTGACCAATTGAACGTACAATCCACACAGTTCTCTATACCACATACTTTGACATATTTTGGGATCCACACTGCTTCCATTGACTCCAAAGTAGCCAACTTTTGCTTTACGAGTCCATCTTTTTACTACATATTGACTTGGGATTTCCATAATATTCCTCACAGTAAAAACCTTCAAAACATGAGAGCATAAAATTCCAGCAAATTCAAATTTCCTACAACTACATTCAACTTCCCCATTTGATGAATCATAAGTTACCGTATGATGATAGCTTCTCTTAGGCGGCATAACTCTGTACTTTGTAAATGATCCAACCTCCTCACAAATCTCAATACTAGAATCATGAGACTTATACCATTCAGTTTCAAAACACTTAAACACCTCAGGAGTATAAACACTTGCCGCATGTTTTAAAATTGCAATAGGAAATGGCAATGATGGAATGCTCGTTTTCATTCTAAAATCAGCCTTAAGCTCTTCATACCTACGATCTTCGAGAAGTCTTTCAAAGTTATTAAAAAACTCTAAAAACTTGTGTTTATAAGTCACATACCTCTTTACAATACTATTCATGCTCTCACTTCTTTGAGTTGTCGTCATGTCTGCACAAAACATTTGTCGGCCATATACTAAAGCCCATTTTTCCCTTATCCCAAACATGCGCCTCAACCATTTGTTGTCTTCAAGTGAATATTTCCTCAACATATCATTCCATGCATTAAAAAAATCTTCTTCTTCTTCAAAATCATAAATGCATGAGCTAAAATCTTTAGAGAAATCTTTGAATTCAGCGAAAACATCCTTTAAATGGATGGCTGCATTCTGATAAATGTGCCAAATACATAACCGGTGATTTGTTTCAGGCCATCTCAATGCCAAAGCCTTTGCCATCGCTGCATCTTGGTCCGTAAGAATAGTTTTAGGTGTTCTATCACACATAGCTCTAGCAAAAGTATCAAACAACCATTCAAACGTGAGTGCTGTTTCATCATATAACAATGCAACACCAAAGAGTGTCGTCTGTTTGTGATGATTTACACCAACAAATATTGCAATTGGACGGCCTTCATTGTTCTTCCTGTAAGTTGTGTCAAAGCAAACAACATCCCCGAAGTTTAAGTAATCTGCTCTCATCTTTGCATCTGACCAGAAAAAGTTGGTTATTAAATCATCTTCATCAACTTGGATGGCATGAAAAAAATTCGGATCATCAAATTGCATCTTCTGCAAATATTCCAAAACACCTCCTGTATCCCCTTTTTTCACATCTCTTGTTCTTTTAGACCGTAAGTAATTTCTATAGTCCTCTGGGATGAAACCTAAGTTCTCTCGACCACCCACTTGTCTAACCATGAGATCATGAGATGCTTTAGGTGGAATTCCTACAGCATTTGCCATTTCAATTTGTACTGCTGCAGTTGAAGTTATCTTTCGGTGAGCTCTGAGTAAATGTGTCTTGCTTGGACTTGAGAGATAGTGATTATGCTCCTCAATAAACTGAACCACACGAAGCTTTCCATCTCCTCGACTTGTGATTTTCATTCTTGCTTCACAACCAAACCTTGTTTCAGGACGTGGAGCTTTTACATATATACTTCTCTTGTCCTTTTCCCTTTTACCTTCAGCACTACAGCAAAACAATCTATCTATCAAGTTTCCAGATTTATCATTGAGAAATCTACTTCTTCGTATTCCAAAACCAACTTTTTTAGCATATACCAAATAGAATTGGTAAGCATCTTCTTCAGACTCAAACCCCATACCAATTTTTGGAATGATTTCTTTCGTTACTAATGAACAAAAACTGTGCAAATTCTTATCACTGTCTACATTCATGGCATCTATAGGCTCATTTTCGCCACTGTCACTCTTGCCGACTTCTGTAACGTCTTCGAAACTCAATTGACGACAAGACGTAGATGCACCCGCCATTAAACGGTTAGTTTTACTCCTAAAAAATTTAAAATTAGAATATAAGGAGATGATCAATTCCTCTGTCCTCAAAGGATAAAGAAGTATAAAGAATGCTCTGTGATAAAAATAAAAAAAAACCACACTATATTCTTCCTCTTCCAAATGCAGAGTAGCATTCCTACCTCCAAAAATGTAAAACATTATCATTCAAGAAAGGTTGGCTTGGATCTACATGTATTTTTCACTTAACATACAAAAATCAAAATCAAAACCAAACTAAGATAAACGAGAATATCATACATTCATTCTTTATAATAAAAAAATACCTTTTCAACCTAACAATGAATATGCGAAATTGAGCTATCCCCAGTGTGTTGATCTTGTTGAGTTTTCCCCTAAGAAGCTTCTGTTCAGCTTTTCTTCTTGAAGAAAGTAAGAAAGGGAGATTGAAGAGAAAGGGATTGCAAAGATTGGAATTTAGGAAGGGTGAAAAGGAAACAAAAAAGCGGGAAAGAAGGAAAAAAGCGTAAAAAAGGGACAAGGCCATGACGACCGAAAACGGCGTCGTTCCATTTGATGCACACAAATGGCACAGCATCTGCTGCACAGGTGATCTGAAGCCGTAGATGATGTGTTTCCCTGCGGAGTCACCGAGGAAGAGGAACAATGAGATAGGTTCAATGAGAGGATGGAAGAGGAAGAGATGGCATTAAGGTGCCTTGATAAAGTTTTAATTGATTTATCAGTCTTCCCATCTAAGTTTGATTGAAAATTTATTATTTTTGGCTTGAAATGTATATAATGTTTTGGGCTTAGGGCTACTATTAGATTTTCTATCCTTCTGATTTTAAATCTCAATCTTTTAATTTTAGTTTGGTTATCAAAATTTTCAACTAATCTTATTATTAAATTTCTAAAGTTTATATCCAAAAGTAAAGTTCTCAAATCTCTTTATAAAATTTTATCATCCAAATTTTAGGATATACTAAGTCCGCCTAAGTGAGTTATCCTCCTACGCGCTGTGAAGTGCTTCGGGAAATAGGGGCCTCACAAAAGTATTGCAAAACATTACCACAGAAAAAAGCCACTGGCAGAAGGTTGCTAGGCTGTGTTATATTTTGTGCTTCCCCACCCTCAACTTCCCTTTGGCAGAACCTTCAATTTCTATTAACTTTTCCAAGTGAATGCATTTTCTGTTAACAATTGACAAATTGATGTAAGTTTTGCAAAATACTACCACAGTAGATGGAAAGAAGAAAAAAGAACAGTTTTTTAAACATTAATTTACTATAACAGAAAATGATGTCTATAAAAGTCTATTATTTAAAATTTTTTTTGTATTTTTTAAAAATATGCGTAATGTTATTTAGCTGAATTCGTTTCTTCCAAAAATATTTAACCAAAAAAAAATTATTTAAAATATTTAAGGCGTAGTTTTTTTTTTTTTTCCTTTCTGTCTCAGATTATCGTGCCAGTTGATTAATCCATACAAATAGATAAGAGTGTTGCAGAACCTAAGGTACAAAATATTTATTTTTAAAAAAATAAAAACTTAGAAACGATGTTGGTGAAATCATTTTCAATTACAAAATAAGTATTTACTTATTTTTTACATTAGTTTACATAGAATTAGTTAACTAATTTTATTATAAAAAAATTTTCAAAAAAGCAATTTTGGTAGAAAGCGAATTCAGTGAATTTTTATGAGAAAACAAAAAAGAATTCAATTCATTTTCTAATGAATTCGTTAGATTATTTTGTATTATTTAACTAAAATTATTTTAATTAATTTAAATTTTATTTTATTTATTAAACGAATTCTTTCTCACTTTCTATTACTTAACTAAAATTATATTACTTATTTTAAAAATACTAGTATTCAGAAAACGTATTTAGTGAATTTGTTTTCTCATTTTGTATTATTTAACTAAAATTATATTACTTATTTTAAAAATAATTTTATTTCAAAAAAATTGTTTTCTACTAAAATTATTTTTTTCTATTTTTTTAAAAAATAAGCTTAATAATAATTTTGTTTCACTCAATTCAATTTTTCAAAAATATTTATAAAAAAAATAAAAACTATTTAAAAATTTTATTCAATTACAAATTAGATTTTCAGTTATTTAATTATGTCTTGCCTTTGTTCCCCTAAAAATGAATAACGAATTACGGGTGTCCATTTTGAATCATCATAATTCGTTTTACATTAAATAATATTTATATTTTAAAAAACCATAAAAACTTAGAACCGATTTGGTGAACTCGTTTTCAATTACAAAATAATTATTTACTTATTTTTTACATTAGTTTACATAGAATTACTTAACTAATTTTATTTTAAAAAATTTTAGGAAGAAAACGAATTATGGAGATTCGTTTTCAGGAGAAAACAAATTCACTTAAATTATTTTACTTATTTTGAAATTAATTTTATTTATTAAATTATATAACTTATTTTAAAAATAATTTTATTATTAAAACATAAGTTCGTGTTTTATATCATTCATTTTAAATTAAATATTTCCAAAAAAATGTATAAATTATCAATAAATATTTAACAAAATAAAAACAAAATAAAAATTATTTAAAATATATATCCAATTACAAATTAGATTTGAAGTTATATAAATTACGCCTTGCCTTTGTTCCATAAAAACTGAAAAATGAATTACGGGTGTCCATTTCGAATCGCCTTAATTCGTTTTACATTAAAGTTATTATATTTGAAAATGTATAAAAACATAGCAACGATTTTGGTGAACTCATTTTCAATAACAAAATAATTATTTAATTATTTTTTAATTACAAAATAGATTTAATTATTTTTTACATTACATTACATATAATTATATAACTAATTGTAAAAAAAAATTTAAAATTTTTTACAATTAAAATTTGAAAAAAAAAACGAATTCTGTAACGAATTCACCCAGCAAATTTTTTTTTTTTCCACAAAATTTTTTTTTTTTTTTTGAAGAAAACGAAGTTTTTGAAAACAAATCTCCCAACTTCGTTTTCTATAGTTTGGGAAATTCAATTTTTTTTTTGTTTGTTTTGGTATTTATATGGTCCCTATATGAATATTTGGGGAAAAAATCCTTCAATCTCACATAAGAATTAATTTAAAGTTTGACATAATTTGCACAAGTTCAATTTTGATGTATAATCCCCCTAAATTCGTCACTAATTGTCCTTGAATATATATTATATTTTAAAATTAACTATAAATTATACATCTTCGATTCTTCAATTGAAATGCGCTAGAGATCGATCCAGAATACTTTGACTTTTATTAAAAATCCATTTAACTAGTACCAAATTGAACAAAGAAAAAGAAAATTGATCGAAGAAAAACCAACCAATTGGAACTACGTACGTTCAAAAAGAAAAATTGAAGTAAAAAACACAAATGTTCATCTTAATTTGCATAAAAGTAATTATGCATTTCTCTCTTATTGTCTTCAAATGGCTCGAAGGACTTCAATTTCTCTCTTTAATCGCATGTTTTCAACTTTTAAAGCATCATATCTAATCTTCCAGCACTCACAGTTAAACTCCAGCTGCTCAACTTTATTCCTATAACATGTGACGAAAACGAAATTAGTAAATAATTCCATTAAATTAAATAAAATATTAAGATTAACAAACCAAATTTTATTATAAGTAAAGCATATATGTGTTAAATCAAATCAAATCATCACCTGGCACGGCGATTGTTAAACCAAGTCGCGACTTTTTGAGGATTCAAATTCAGTCTAGCGCCTAATTCCTTTTTTTCTGCCTATAGAAATGCAATGATAGAGTATGAAACTGTAATATTAAAATAAACGTATACAAATGAAAGGAAAGGAGTGAAAAAGAATATATACATCACTAAGGTTTTCGCTTTTCTTGAATTCGGCCCTAAGAATGTTGTATTGCTCCTTCGAAAGCCGGGGTTTCTTTTTTGAGCCAGTATTGTTGTTGTTAGCGCCGTCTTGATCATCAGATCTGTTTCTTATCAGATCATTAGTAGTTTTGGAGGTAGCTGGTGCTCCTAAACTGAGATTCAACAATATTTCATTTTGGTTTGATTTAGGCACGAAATTGCCTAAATCAATTCCAAAAATTTTTGTGTTGCGAGTTTCACCGAAATCACTCATGATTGATGAAATCGCCAAAAAAAAAAAAAAAAAAGAAAAGAAAATGTATGTCTTTCGAAGGACGAAGGACTTGTGAGGAAGAGGGAGAAGATAATTTTTCAGTGATGAGTGTTGAAACATAGAGGGGAGGGGGGTTTATATAGGGAATAATACACTAATATATTTATTACACGTAACTAAAACAATTAATTGGTATATATACTTATGATGTATAAAAAATATGATATATAAAAGTCAATTACAATAAATGTACGTATCATAATTAGATACTAATCAATGTTATATTTACTTTAAATAATTACATATAATAAAGAAAGTCAAACTTCTATGATACTCCAATTAATATCATAGATTTGTTAAGGTTAAATTACTCAGTTGGTCCTTAAATCAGGTTATTGTTTTACTTTGGTCCCACAACTTGAAAACGCTTTACAACTAACATGTGAGATTCACAACTCAACGTGTGCCAGTAGGTTGTCTGAATTTGAGTTTTGGAGTATTTGAAAACTGTTTTGAAGTTGATGGATAAAACTGATACTTTTTTAAGTTGGAAAAAAAAAAAAAAACGAGATTTTGCATTGAAAACAAATATATAACATTGACAAAATGATATTAATATATAAAGTATAGATGCTTATTTCAATCGTAGTAATTATTTGGTCAACACGGAAGAATTTATTATATATTTATTATCATTTATAACGCAACATTGATTACTAGAAACATTTAGAAATAAAAATTACTTTTATTTTTATTTTTTATTTCTTAGCATGTTATTTATAGGACACATTTTATTATATACAAGACACTTTTTAAAATTTTAAGTAGTAAAAATACAAAAATATCCTCACTTTAATTAATTAATTTCTCTTTGTTAAAACAATATTGTTGCCGGCGAGAAGAAAACCTTCTCGCCGGCAACCATGGCCGGCAAAAAAGAAAAGAAAAAAATTTAAAAAGGAAAAACAGGACTTCGCTGTCCTGCAACGAAGGTCCTTTTTTTTTAATTTTTTTTTCTTTTTTGGCCGAAGAACTTCTCCAATTTCCGATTGCAAAACCGAAGCTCTGTAATTTTGTTGCAGAACTTCGGCTCTGCAATAGAAATTGCATAACCGAATGCAGAACCGAAGCTCTGCAATTTCGATTGCAGAACTTCGGTTCTGCTTCTACAATTTTGGTCGTCGTCTTCGAATCGTCTCCGATTCCGTCGTTCAAAACTCCCGATTTTCGTCGCTGGTTTCATTTTCATTCTGCACTTTTGTTCGGAACTCAAGTTTCCGTCAGAACGCAAGGTCTCAAGTTTCCGGCAAAACTCAAGCTTGAAGGAGAAAGGTGGAAGGAGAAAGTTTCGGATTCGCCTACCTTTGCCTACGATGAATTTTGGGAACTCAAGCTCGAAGGAGAAAGGTTGAAGGACAAAGCTTCGGTTCTGTGATGAATTTCCGAATTGCATGATATGAAGGGCAATTAAGTAATTTCCTTTAAAAAAAATTTAAAAGTATCCTATATTTAATAATTTGGGTCCTTTAAATAACAGTTTCCTTTATTTTTTGTATTTGTTATCATTTACGAGTCCACGTTAAAATTGTATTTTGTTACTTTACTTTTTTAGAGACGAGTTGTATTTATTACTTGTAAACAGTTATATCATTGAATTTTTCTAGTAGAACTGAAGGAGTTCTATGTATTACACGGAGAGATCGATGAGATGTGAGAAAATTTGGATATGTTTTAAAAGCCACACAAATTCGTGAATTATTAATTAAGGTTTAATTTTAAGATAATTTGTATTTGATGAAAACAGGAACTTTGATTGTCAATAGGTCTGGTCATCTTATTTATTTTTTATATATATTCATCGATCTAATCTCTTGGCAAAAGTTTTTAATTCGAGGTTAAAAAGTTAATGTTGATTTGCTGTATAAAATGGATTCTAGGTCTCAGGTTTCGGATGGTGTAGAGTTTACACCGATTAAAATAAAAACGGTGTAAAAGATTTGAGATTTTTGACATAGTAGACTTGTACTTTTAGCACTCTTTTCAAAAATTCAGATACTCAGTGCGGAAGAAAGTTAAAATTCGGTGCTAAATATCCGATTTGTGGTAGTGCAAGCATAAAATGGATTCTAGGTCCTAGGTTTCGGAGTTTACAGCAATTAAAAAAAAGACAGTGTAAAAGATTTGAGATTTTTAACATCGTATACTAGTACTTTTAGCACCCTTTTCAAAAATTCGGATACTCTCGGTGCGAAATATTTGAGTTGTAGCAGTGCAAGCATAATATGGATTCTAGGTCTTAGGTTTCCGACGAAACCTTCTCGATGAATTTGCATCCATGCTGTATCTACGTACGTACTCCATCGTATTCGTGTGCCCTAAGTTACCCATATAAATATCTCAAAACTTTGAATTAAAGATTCGTTTCGGTTTTACATTTTTTTTTTTATACATTTTAGTTTAATCCAATCAAAATAAAATTTTAAAATTAGTTCTCAACTTATTTTTAGGGTAAAATTAAATGGTTAATTATATAATGAACTGTAACACGAATAGTACAAATTTACCCATTAGGGTTCTTGTTAGCCATCGTTGGTTGAAAATCTTTTGTGACCTTTTTTCTTTTCCAGGTAAACTTTTTGTGTCAAACTAATTAGAATTCTCACCGTCCCAATAAAAAAAAAATCTATTTGATATTGAATTGGTACTTTAATATTGATCAAATTAAACATTTGTATGTCTAAATTCTTCACAAGAAAGAAGAGAGCATGATTGAAAATCGAAACTAAAATATTTGAAAGATGACAAATCAAAGCGAATCTTTGTTCAAAAATTTGAATGAACATGATCATAATATTACAGTCTCGTTACAAAACCATTCAGTCATTAGTTTGGCTCATGAAATGACCTTTTTTATAACATTAAGGGATAAATGATTCCAATGGTCCATTAAGTTCTTCATAATGTTTTATTTCAGCCCTTTAAATTGCATTTTAATCTTTAAATGGTCCATCGAAAAACTTGCATATTCCACAAATTTCTCCGACCGTTTATCGTCAAAGTGTATACCTGAAAACTTAAAAATTAAGCAAGCCCCACAAAACTAAATGGTTTTTTAAAGGAATTATCATTCTTTTCCCATACTATATACTATCCCTCCGTTTCATATAAAGAATAATGTTATTATCAATAAATAGACTTTATAAGCAAAGATGTGTACATGTGGGGTTGTTTTTATCAAAAACAAATGAGAAAACCTTCTGGCTGTTGATTGATATATGTATACTTTGACTGTGTTACAATAATTTTGGGGCTGTTGGCTTTAGTTACATGATCATATCTTGTCATCGTATATGATCGTGGAACATGTTTAGCTATAATTAAGTGATTACAAAGAGGCAGCAAAGGCAGTGTACAAGTTCACATGAATTAGGGCCAAAAGGGCCTGGATTTCTGTGGATAAGAATCGTCAAAGGAAGCATGCATGTTACCATTTCTTGGCGTTTTTCAATACTAGGATTTGACGTTGTAAAAGCATCTTCACTAACACACAATTTATGGATTTGTCCTGAATTCCCCTTATGTCTTGTCTTTGAAATAAACACAAAGAACCACCAGCATGGGTTTATTATACATGATGTTCCCCCTTCCCACCATTCAATAATTGATTTTTTCTTTGCCCCCACCCCATTCCTTCCACCCCTTTTTAGTAACTCGGGTTACAGATCACTTTAACGTGTCAAATTCATGTTATTTAAGTCTTTGTATCGGATCAGAAATTGTCAAAAGTTGTTTTTTAGAGGTAGCGATTTTGAGTAAATAGTTTTAACGTGTCGAATTCATGTTCGGGTCTTTCCAAGGAGCAATTGTTCAGCATCTCTATTTATTTGGCATTCTTTCATCACTTTTGACCAATATATATTGCAGCAACCTAGTAGTCTTACAGTACTCGGTTTCAGAAGACATGAGATTTCCAGTTATCTTTTTCAATTTCCTAATAGTACTGGTGATGATCATTTTAGTTTCCATGGATGCAACCAGTCCTGCTTCTGCTACTGCTTCTTTGGTTCTTCTGCCTGTGGGAAGGCGAGCATCGATCGGGAAATGGCGCCATTCATACCATATCCCACAAGAACATCAAAATCTCAAGGTGCAGTACTATGAAAAACTTCATTTCATAACCAAATGCAACGATAGATTACTATCTTACATTGCTTCTGCTAAAAGTATACTATTTTTGGTCATGCTTGTGCCGATAACGCCGCGAAGGTAACATGATGAACGTGCAATTGCAGGGCCTTACTTCTGGCAAGGTCGAGCAGGTTGCTGGACATGGAGTGAAACCTATAAACAAGGATGACTCCAAGGCATTTTTCACAGAAACTCAAAACTCAGGCGACATGGATGTTGAAGAAGAGATTGTTTACACTATCGATTACCAAGGGGCACTACTCACCCTACACCAACACCCAAGCATGGAAGACCATAGTAATTTTCCACCAATTATGCATACTCTCTAGCATTTGAACAACTACAAGTACAAATACATATGCAGGAATAAGAGACGTGTGAGATCGAATCCAGATTTTTTTTTTTTCATATTCTAAGTTTACTCTCTGTACTCCATTGCCTATTTCAGGAAGATGGCATTGTTGATACAAATATATTATTGATGAAGTTAACAGCAAGAAAACTAACTCCCAAAGATCTAACTTTTCATAATTTCTCACTACCAAAATGTGTAAATCAATTATGCTAACTGCAGATTCACAAGAAAAAGTTTTCGAGAAGCAATGTGTCTTGAGGACAACTGGCAGTTCCAAACTAGGTTTAAGTCATACTTCAGAAAAGTAGAAGAAATTATACATATCGACTTAATTAAATCATCTTTTCTCACCAGTTAGATGTAACGAAAGCATCCCTTTGGTATACTGCCTTCGTACCTTCTTGTATCTGTCAAGTAGCCTCTTATAGTGTGGTTCGACATCCTCAACAACAGTTTCATTGCAGAACTTGGATTTAACCTGCATAAATGTAGCTTCTACAATGTCCTTATTCTGAATACAAAACTGCAAAACATAGCTTATATCCACTGCGAAGATACTTGATTTCTGTGATTCCACCATTTCCCCATCCCCAGTAAGATGCTGCAGCCATTTTAGTTGCTCAAAGATATCTTCATGCTCTTGAACAGCCATTTCCAAGCGGTTCAGAGAATCTGCAAACTTTAACTCATCATTGATCCTATTGATCAGATGTTGGAAAATCATTCCCTGGTTTCCACCAAGTGAGCCCTCTGTAATAGTTGACAAGGAAGTCTGCCCAACCATGCAAGCTTTACGAAAGGTCGGGTCAATATCACCAATCAACTTGATTGCAACATGCAGCAGGTTCACAGACATAACATGCAAAGTCCAAGATATCGAACCACTGGTTGGTTGCTGGGGCTCTCTATGTTTCTCACTCCAATGATTTAGTGCAACATGGACAAAACCTTCCCATCTGATGTAAAAGGAATCAATGAAAATAAAAATAAATAAATAATCTCTAAGGAACTTAAATCTATCCTTAAGTTCAAATATTATGCAAGATCACTATGTAAACTCCAAATTCTTACTTTTGAATGTATTAGTATAAATTGTCCTATTCAAAATTCGAACACAAAGTGGAATTCATGAACATGCATGTAGTTCCAGAAAGTAATTTTCCTTTCCGATAGAAAAACAAAACTTCCATTGGCCTTCAAGCTTAAAAGCTCCATACTTATGCGTGGATAAAATCTTAAAAAGGAAAAAAAAATTTAATTTTAATAGCACCATCTTACCCTATGTCTGGTCATTTTCATATGTCATAGAGCAATTATTGATGCATCAGGATTCACACTTACTAGTTGTGTAATCAACATGATTTAATGGGAGGTAGTCCAAAAACATCTCAGATCAAATAAACACAGAAGGATTGAGACATCCAAATCAATTATAGGTTTGCTTTTAGCCAGCAGTATACAGGAGGATAGAAAAAAATCAAAAAGGGAGAAAATAGAAGTCAAACAGCACTAGTGCATTCAGTATCTTTTCCTTTCCAATCCCATTTGACATATTTGCAACAAGGTTCTCAGACACTAACAGTGGGTAAGATAGAAGTAACCATGTCATGGCATAATTGTTGTCTCATTGAGCTATATGGTTTATAAGAATAACTAATAAATATCAATAGAGTATGGGCACAAGCAACATTAAAATCTTACCAAAAAGTTCCATGCATGTTAACAAATTTAGCCATTAAGAAATTTCTTCAACAAAAATAGGTCTAACTTCAGAATATAATTTCAACTAAAAAATTTAATAATAATAATAATAATAAAGAATGGTGGAGGATAGATTAGAGTAGTTGGTGAACTCCCCAATCTGTTGGTTAGTCTTAAGAAGTTGCATTGTTATGGGCAATCACTTACTCGAAAGGTGGCTCAACCTCAATAGCAAGTGTCAGATGTAAGGAAAATCCAGCTGAACCATCTTCATCCATGATTGTACGGGCTTCATGCGGAAAACCCCTAGGAATATAGAGAACATCACCTTCTTTTAACAGGAACTGCATGTTTCCACCCATTGGTTGATTCTCAACCTTTGAATTATTAATAGATTCATACAATCGAGGTAAATGCAACCTTGATCGGGGATAAATCTTCCATTCTTTTATTCCAGATAGCTGGCAAACAAAAACACAGTGATCATCACTGTGACAAGATAACCCTTGAGAATTCGGAGGTGTTAAGTACAGATTCACACCTGCTGATGGTTGACCAAACAGAGATGCTAACCCGTCTGCAATGGCAGCCAGACTTTCAAAACGGAATTCCATACCACGAAGAGCAACTGTATAGCCATCATTGTAAGCTTCCTGGCACTTCAGCATCTCGTTAGCATGGAGAAGGTGAGGAGGTTTGGAGCTGCAAGATCCAAATGTCTCTGAAAAATAATGCAGCTCCCCCTCAGATTGGTGTGTTTTTACAACACGAATATCCTGTTGGTAGATTATTGGACAACCAAAATGTTCCCTAACCTCCTCTAAGAAAGGAAGAATGTCGAGATCGTCGGAAGTAATAGGGGGACAAGAAGTAAGGTTCTTTAACATGGAAGGAAGAAAAGAAAGCATCTCTTCTGACTGAAATGATTTAGCAAGAGAGCTGAAAATATAATCTTCCTGGAGTGAAGCCTTTGATGTGCCTCTAAAAACCAATGGTGATTCCTCCCAGTAGTCTAATATAAATTGTTCAAACTCAATATCCAAATTGAAAAGGCTTCTCTTAATTTGTTTGACACTTGGACGTTCTCCAGGTTGAAGATTATTCATGCACAGCCTGAAGATACTCTCGGCAATATCATTTGTTCTGACATTGCTTACATAAATGTCTCCCACATGGCTGCACTCTGAAGTATCACATACCATGAAGGTATGCACTTTTTCCCACAATCTTTTCAAGTAAATGACTAGACTTTCAGAAAGATTTCTAGCAATTTCGTCTAGCTGCTTGGTAGTTGTGGAGTTTATCAACAGAAGAGTAGCTTGAAGTAGCAATATGGAAGAATCTTCTTTCTCAAACACTATTCTAGGACAGTTTCCACTTCCCTTCGTGTTGTAAGATAAACAAATTACAGTAGGCAAAGTCGTTTGGACCTGAATGAAGGAAACACTATAGGATAGTCAAGTCATATTTGCAAAAGTATAAATGGGAGAAAGTTGACAATTTAAGCTAATCTAGAGGACAAACTAAACAAGTATGTTTCATCAGTAAACCAAAACTACGCTACCTAAATTTTACAAGATAATAACCACAACTGCAGCATTTCAAAATGGCTGCTGAAATTTTATGGAGAAAAACTTCTTCAACCTCAATATGTGTTCGTTCATGTATATATCGCTCCAAAACTTCAATTTCAATTTCATGACTGCTACTAACATCTTAATGTCTTATCAGGGTACTTTTGCATTCAAAAGAGCAAGAATTCCTAAAGGTTGTCATATTCCACAAAGGCAACAAACCCCAGTCAAATGCATCATATACTAAAATAGACACAGTCCAAAGGATTCGAAAAATACTCACGCAAGCTTTTCGAGCGCTGAGAATTCCAGCAGCCTTCGTCGCCCAACCAAGGTTGCGGAAAGATCCAATGCTGCATTACAGGCAGCCATTGACACACTCCTTGAACTTCCTAACATGCTGATCAAGCCCACCATTATTCCTTCTTCTAAGGCGATCATTTCGTTCATTTCAACCGAAGTGAGTGATGCGGCCCCAACAAGCTCCACACTCTTACGTGCAATTTCATCACTCCTACAACATAGCAGCCCAGAAACTCCAACAAATTAGTAACAACGTAGAATAATTAAAAAGGGCCCCCCCCCCCCCCCCCCCCCCCCCCCCCCCCCCCACACCCAAAAAATCCAAGCTATCCCTTTGCTTAATTCTATCCAGTCTCGTTGAAGACCAAGAATGAAAAGCATGAAATACCATGACCATCGGTACATAGAAGGGCAAAGACATAATTTTTATGCAAAATTAGCAACCTGAAAATGCAGGCGAAGACAACCCGAGCCCCACATCTCAATAAACCCAAAACCAATAAGAGAAAAAGTTAGTGAAATTACTCCGATTTGAGAAGGGTAGGCAGCAACGAGAGAATAGCCGTGGGGAGGGACGGATTTCGGAAAAGGGAGCGGTGGATTCGATTCAAACAGAGACTGATGAGGCGGGAATTGTCGTGAGAATCAGAGGAATGAAGGGCTGCGAGAATTAATGCGAACAGAACATGGGGTTCCGGGTTTCGGATGGCGTATTGTTGGGGCTGGGAGAGTTTTCTCTTCTTCATTTGAATGCTTCTTTCTGGGTTCATCTTCCTCCTCTCCAGCTCTTGATTGCCTGGGAAGCCATTAATCAGCTGAGCTCAGTCGTACAGCAATTACTTGCTATTTCATTTTTATTCCTTCTTTGGTTTCTTTCTTGTAAATAAATGTGTTCTAATTTTGGGCCTGTTTTTTTTGATTGGTTTGAAAATAATTTTGAAAATATATTTTGAAAAATAATTTTATAATGTAAAAAGTATATTGAAAATGTAAAAAGTATATACTAAAATAGTAAAAAATTTATTGGAAATGATGAAAAATGATTAAAATATATTAAATTTACTATTGAAACCAAAATCGTTTTCAAAACCAAAACAAAAAGAACAGGCCTTTATTATTTTCAAATCATAATTTTACCTTACAATTTTAATTCACTTTTAAAATAGAATCCATTGAATATAGATTTGTCAAAGTAGGTTAAATTGTACACTCATGGTAGGTTAAATTTGTAATTGCCCATATATTGTGTTTAGGCCTTGAAACTCACATAATAATTTATAGGTTGACATAATTTGCATGTAATCAACACAATGTCCCAAAATCAATTTGAATGTATAATTAGAATCGATAAAATCAGTTGTACAAACTTAAAATCTTACAAAAATATGTATGTGTCAAATTATTGACAAATTTTAAAATTTACTCTTGTTTAAATAATTTTAAAATTTTTTTAAGATTTAATAAAATCGAAACTATGATTTATTTGGCATAAGATTGCTAAAGTATAATGAAAATATAAAAAGACCTCTATATTATCAAAATAAACTCAGATTGTTAATAATGTTGTAAATTAGGGTCTATTTTGTAACTTTTAAACTACGAAATTCGTTTTGTAAATTCATCAAAATTCGAGGGTTCATTGAAATTTGCCCTAATTCAAAATGGACGGAATTTAAAAGCCTTTTTCTATATTATTTTGGTTCAAAAAAGACCATCATCAAGGCTGAAGCACAAATTAGAAGAGTTACATTTGTCACTTCAGACATAAAGGACAATGATCAGTTTTCCTATATCCTTAACAGCAACAAACAATCATACAAGTTACAACATCTTCTGCTCAGAGATCATCCTTGCCGGTTTTACTGATGCCTAAAAGCTTAGCTAGTTCGCCGCTCTCGTACGCCTCGAGGGTATCTGCAAAAAGAAGCTTGTTAACTCAGGACACACAGCTTGAAGAACTTGATGACAAGAGAGTGGGAAGGTCAAGAAAGTTTACCATCAGAACCTCCAATGTGTTTGCCATTGATGAAAACCTGCGGAACAGTACGCCTTCCCACGACTGTGCTCACCGCATTTTGTATGCGCCACCCATCAGCTGCTTGGAGGGAGGGGACAAGAGAGAGAGAATTCAGTTAGAGGTTCAAAAGTTACTAGCAGAAAGAACCACATAGCAGTTGCTCGTCTCAACCAAAAATGAAAGTTTGAAACAAATGTGACAGTTGTTCCCTCTCACGGTTATCTCGGCGAAAACTAGAAATTTCAAGAAACATGTGAAACAATAGAGCTGATATAAGATAACCTCAACCCTATTCCAGAACTAAATTGTGTAGGCATATCTCTTGACAAGGTTGGCTCTAAATTTCTACAGACACCAGAAAGCTGAATCAACTCAGAAACCATTACAAAGCATCAGAGGGAGCTATAAATCCTCAAACCACGATTATCTCTTAAAAAGACAAAACACCAAGACCATTAACAACAACAACAACAACATCACCGGATCAGCAAAAGATAAAAATTGCATCATCAACTTGTCATCACGACAAACATTATAAATTATCAATGTCAAGGCAACTAAGCATGGTTTCGAATTGCAAGATGGAAGCATAGAGGAAACATTTTTGTGTAAGACAGCAATATAGAGTACATTATTATCCTGCAAAGGATGTTCTCAGCATATAAGGAAAGATCGAATCAAACTCAGGCAATAGCTTAAACAAGCTAGAAATATTTGAATAAAACAAGGCACGTTAAACCAGATATAAAAAAAAATAATTCTTTAAAAAAGATACAAGAATAACAAGAAAAGGAAACAAACTATCACACCTCTCTCATCAAGCTCAACAACATATGGTTTTTGGGCTACCTCTTTAAAAACACCTTTCGCCCTTCGACAGTATCTGCATATCAATAGTAAACAATGTGTCAATACAAGAAGCGAAAATATACCATAACCTTTGCATGTTAAGGTTTAGGCATTTTTGTATGAAATTTGTTTAGTCTAGACAACAACTACAGAAGCTTTCGAGCCTTAAAAGGGTTGGAAATAGGAGAAAACCAAGAGCCCCTTTCCCCTTCTATACATTAAGGAAGCAATAAGCAATCGCCTTCAAAACATGTAAAATCGTGCTTTCTATTCCATCTCTTTGATTTACTATCATCTTACGCACCATCTTTGTTATCTATCTCAAATCTCTACAAGCTGAGTCTCTGTGAGCTAATGACACTCCATAACTTCACTGGCTCCAAAATGGTACCAGCCACTTTCGCTACCAAGTGCAGGAGAAAAAATAAACAAAAAAAAAAAAAAAAATCTCCTAAATGGAACTAATCAACCAACAAACAAGCCAAATCTTTAAAGATCCAACTTTTTAATGTCAGTTCAAAGTCAACCGATCAATACAACCGAAATGAAGTTTTCCCCATTTAAACCCTACAGAATATCAGACAATAAATAGGTGTTCCGTTTCAATATTAGCCCTAATCTTAAGGTTCAACCAGTCAAACAGATCAATTGGCCAAATCCAATAGTATCAAAACATGTTTGCATTCTACACATAATCGTCAAAACATCGGACAATACAAACCATGGACAGATCACCGATTAAACACCAAAAACAGCAATCACAAAAACCATTTACTGAACCAATTAAAAACCTAAAGGGCAACAAAACAAAACAAAATATCCAGAGAAAGAGAGAAATGGGGTTATTACGGGCAATAAGATTTGGAGAAGATAACGATAGTGTGAGAATCGATGGTCTTCTTCACGAATTTGGCAGCGGCAGCATCGGCTTCCGCTTCGTCGTCGGAATCAGCTTGGTTCGCCCACGCCGATGCGGAGAACAACAAGAAAGTCAAAATCAAGACGAACGGAATAACAAGAGTCATTGGCTTAGCCATTTCGAGCCCCTTTTTTTCCTTTTTCACTTCCACCGATGATTGATTCTCTAATGTTAATGCTAAAACTACGGAATCTTACGAGATTGAATCAAAGGCGGAGCGGCGGCGGCTAAAGGCACGGGATCGGCGGTGGCTACTGTCCGATGTTACAACTAGTGAGACTGTAGGTGGACCGTGGATCTCCCCTTCATGGAGAAAGTAAATTATCATTTAGTCCTTTCGGAATAGGTTAATTACATTTTCCAACCCTCAGATTTGGAAAAATTACTAATGTCCCCTTTGATTTTTCAATATTACTAATACCCCTCGAGTAGTTCAAATTACTAAGGGATAATAAATTCAAAAACCTCCTAAGTTTGGAAAAATACGATTACTCTTTGAGGTCTAGCAAAACTATCAATACTCTTACATTTAATGTGTAGTAAGAAATCGGGAGGTATTTATGCCAATTTGTACAAATTCAAAGAGGTATTTATACTTTTTTTCAAATCTCATAATGTATTTGTTATTTTATTAAACCTAGGGGATTTTTTGGATATATCCAATTACTAATGCATTGTTGTTTGTGTTCAGTTATATGGTTGAAAGGGACCAATTAGTACCTTGACCGAATTTGGAGGAAGGTACCAATGATATTAACTAAATGAATAGGAGGCATTGGTAATATTTAGAAACCTCATTAAGGCATTAGTAATTTTCTCAAACTTCAGGGAAGGTAAATGTAATTATTAACCATTATATGTAGGTGTTGTGTAATATGTAAAAATTTAAGAGCAAATTCTACCATTGACGACTCCCCTCCGTTCCTAAATGTATGTTGTTTTAGCCAAATTTGTTTCTAAATGGATGATGTTTTAGAGATTCAAGAACAAATAGTGCATTTTGTTCTATATTTGCCCTTATTTATTATTTTGTCGTAACTTTTGACCACTCTTGCTGCTGAAAGTGGATACATATGAGCATTATGTCAATTAAAAACGTTACAGTAGATGAACTCTATAAATATAGGGTAAATTAACACCCAGTGCTACATTTCTGGAGTTGTCAATCACAAAAATGTGCAGGATACTTATCGATTTAAAAACCAGATCATTGATTGTTGTAATGTCACAAGTTTCACATCACATTGTATGAGACACAATATATATATATATATAGAGAGAGAGAGATTGATTCAAAAAAATTAAAAAAACACTCAAAGTTAAAAATAATAAAAACATAGGGTAAATTACTTTTATTTTTGTTCAAATTACTAGATAAACTCTATAATTTCGTAAAATTATTAAGCGAATATGTGATTACATGGAGTCTCATTTCATGACATTTTCTAATCAATTCAAAGTTAACACTCCCTTTATCCCATTAAAAGAGTTAAAGAGTATAGTTATTTATAAGTTAAAATGTAAAATACGAAATACGACTCTTAGTATTATCTCACTAAAACAGTTAAAGAGTCCAGTTATTTATAGGTCAAAATGAATAATACGAAATATGACTCTTTATATGACATAGAGAAACCAGTTATTTCAAACTTGAATATGACCTACCATCAATTCTCATTCTTTGTACAACACACCAAAATGAAACTAGGGTGCTATGTTTGCATCAAAATGTAAGGCATGTTCGTTAAAGGTTTTGCAGAATTATGAGTTTCAGAAATCACTATAAAACCTAAAACTCATTTGAAACGGGTTCAAAAATTTGTTCTCTAAATCCTAAATAAATACAAAAATAATTTTGAAACACCAAAAACAATTTTTCTCTAAACCTCAAACTTTAAAGGGAAATTTTGTTTTCCGCTTACTATTTTACTAAACAAAATTTTGTTTCTCAAATTTTTTTTATTAAACATAGTTTTTGAAAATAAGTTTCGCTCACGTATTCATTTACTTATTCTTATAAATATGTTTTTGAAAATGTATTTTCTAAAAATTCTCATAAAAATCCTCTAAGGAACACGCTCAAAGTTTAGAAATGGTCCTCGTCCCGTTATGTGCATAGGCCCTGTGGGGCAATCGTGGTCATTTAACCCAATTGTACTACACAAAAAGTGCAAGAGATGAAAAAACAGAGTGATCACGTGCTATTATTATTGGATTTGAACACTAAACAGCCATGGAGCCATGGAGGTGAAGTGTCAGAGAAGAGAAGAGTTTCACAAAAAGATCCAACTTCTCGATCTAATACTGGGGATGGGAAGGTTACGGCCTATTATGTAATAGCCAGCATGCCTCCGCCCACCCGTACGTGCATGCATTTCATTTCATCTCTTTCCTGCATTTGTTATTGATAAAACAGAAATTAGATGCGATATAAACGAGTTATAGTTGATATTTACTAGGCTTGGGGTCTGCATGAATTGATATGAATAACACGAATAGTTAAACGGTAAAGTTAGAGTTAAGAATGTTGACATGTAAGCACACCAAACCAAATCCGACACGCAAAATTTATACTACAACACGAAAACTCGATATGAATTTAAAATGTTCAAGGGTTGAATGAAACGAAACGAATTAACACGAATAATTAAACGGGTAAAATTATAATTGAGAAGTATCAACACGAGAACTTACCAAGTTGAACATGACATAAATTGACACACTTAGGGCCTGTTCGTTAGAAAATTTTGAGAGATAACTTGAAAAATAGGTTTTCAAAAACAAGTAACCGAAAGGGTTTTAAAAATTATTTTCAAAAACTATGTTTAGTAAAAGACTTTTGGGTGTCAAGTTTTTTTCAAAATCTTGTTTGGTAAGATAGTAAAAAACAAACAAAATTTCCCTCAAGGTTTAAGTTTCAAAAAAAAAATATAGTTGGGTGTTTAAAAAGAGAATTTATTTATGAAAGAAGGTTTTACCGAACAAAATTTTATACCGTATTAAATAAGATTTTGATTTTAAAATAAGTTTTACACTTTTCTGTCTCTCGCTCTTCTATATGCTTGCAGGCCCACCCAAGGTAAAAGGTATAATAATACTAATTTATAAATTTTTTAAAATTAAGATTTTACAATGGAAGTAAAGTTAGACATGGTTGTTTGCAGTTAACTCTTTATACAAATAACTTTTTGATGTTATTATCTGATAAAAGTACGAACGATTCCATCCATTATAATCTCGACTAATAATAAATGTTTGCCAAATTTGAATGACGTTTTGTCATTTATTCATTCATTCTAAAATAAAAGGAACACACAAGATTGCAAAGTACAAAAACAAAATAATGCATTTTGACCATAAAAGCCAACTCCCAACAAATTAGCACAATTAATATCCCACCGCTGGATACTATATTCACCGCCCATTTGTCACACAATCACAAACAGTTAACGTGTTCGGTTCGTGTGTTATAAATTATATATGTATTTACAGATCAATTTTAATGTATCAAGTTCGTGTCTTAAGTTGTGTAAGTGTTCAAGAACAATTTTAATATATTAAGTTTGTGTCTTGTTTGCGTATACTATCGCGTCAAACATTGTTCGCCTAGGCCCCTACAGCCACCCTCCCCACCCAGGGCTATACAAGCCAAGACTAGTGGCTCACCTTTCAGATCCGCTCTCTTAGGCCATAGCTCTAACAGTATAATCTTCTTCTCTCTTATTTTTTTTTGTTTGCTTCTTCTTCTTCTTTTTTTTTTTTGTTTCACTGCAGATCATCATCATCATTCATGGCTTGGAATATACTGATCAGGAGTAGTCAAGTCACTATGCATGGCAGCAGCCGTCTCCTCCCCGGCGGCGGAGGAATATCGATGTCGACATCGAAATCGAGATAATTCACGTCGCTTTCGCATTTCTTGAACATCAACAACAACGACAGAAGAGGCGGAGACGGTCATCGTCATCATAATCAAAATCTGTTAATAATTTACAGAGAAAAAGGCCCACCCACCATTGTTCTTGAACTTCATATTTTAACTATCTATCTGTACGTGTTGTTGTATTATTTTAATATTTGTGGTGGTATATTTTGGTGGATCAATTCCTTTTAGGCGCATTTGTCTTGTCTTTTTTGGACTCTTCTTCCCAATTCCCATCTGTTTTTCGATTTTCGATTCTCTCATATCCCCTTCAAAGATTCATCGTCATCATCAATTCATCGGATTACAAAGCGGCCGCCGGAGGAGGAGGAGGAGGAGCCAGAGGAGCTTACCTATTACCCATGGTGCACTCTCTCTGGCTTTCTTTCTCTTTATTCTTCATCCCTTTTTCTTTACTCGTTGCCTCTGTTAATGGTGAAAACGACGGAAGTAATGCTGCTATTATTCCGGCGGTTGCTCCGCCGCCTCAGTCGAAAGGGGGTCCGTCTAGGCCTAGCATAGCTGTAATAGTCGGAGTCCTCACCACGGTTTTCTCCCTCACGTTTTTGTTACTCCTCTACGCGAAGCACTGCCGGAGGGGCGACAGTCTCAACCCTTTTGCCGCCAGAGCTTACCCGCCAACGTATGATCGGAAAAACTCCGGAATAGACAGGGCGGTGATTGATTCCCTCCCGATATTCCGTTTTGCCTCGTTGAGGGGTCAGAAAGATGGGCTGGAATGCGCCGTCTGTTTGAACAGATTCGAATCCACCGAAGTCCTCCGGCTGCTGCCGAAATGCAAACACGCTTTCCACGTTGAGTGCGTGGATACTTGGCTCGACGCCCACTCCACCTGCCCGCTCTGCCGATACCGGGTCGACCCGGAAGACATCTTGCTTGTGGAAGACAACAGAATTTTGTACAGCGGCGAGACGCCGACGTCGAGGTCGTCGGCGAGCCAGCACCCAACCCCGGATTTGAAGCCGGCAGTTTCCAGGGTCTCCGGAAGACACTCCTTCGCCGGGAATTCCCTAGAAGTTATCGTGGAAACACCGAAATCGGCGGTGCCGCGACGGTCCCTCGACAGCTGGAGTTCTAGGAAAAAGAAACGCATTAACAACAACAACGGCAACGGAAGCGAGATCGCGGAGGTGGGTTGCTTTGACCGGCCCAGAAAAGACGAGCTTCTGTTGGCGGAAAGCAAGACAGCAGCAGCAAAGGGAAAAGACATCGCAGCAGAACAAAGGCGGCTGGAGCACCGAATCATAATTTCCGGAGATTTGGAAACGGACGGTCCCGGGCCCCACCACCACAGGTGGAGCGACGTACAGCCGTCGGATTTACTATTCCTCCAGGCCGAAAAGATCTTAAGCGACAGCAGCCGTGGATTTTCCGGGTCCAGAGCACTCCGGCAGTCGATTTCCACCCGAAGCGCCGGCGAAGCCAGCACCAGTAGGATTAGTAGTAGTAGCAATAGCAGGAACGTAGTAATAAACGGGAGAAGCGTGTCGGAGATCACGGGCTTCAGTAGGTTTAGGAGTAATGATGATGAAGACGTCGACGACGGCGACGGGGCGGAGGAGGAAGTACAAGTACGGGAAGAAGATAATGACGACAAAGAGAAACAGAAACAGCGGCAGAGGAGGAACCGGAGACAGCGGCTGCAGGAGGAGCAGAGAAAGCGACAAGAAGGGGTAGCGTCGAGGTGGCTGGCTTGGATTTCTCAATCCGAATCCGATTTAAATTCCCATTTCCATCGACAAAAACAACAGGAGTTGCAGAAGACAGCTGTAGAACAAACAACAACAACAACAACAACAACTCCTTCTGCTTCTTCTTCAGTATAGGTAGGCAGTAATAATTTAGAATAGTCTATTTGGTAAATGGTAATTGGTATTTTCACCGATTTACCTGTTAGCTTTTTTGGTTTAATTTTTTTCCAATTTACAGGACACGGATATAAGTTTTGTTTTTGGTAAATTACACTATCAGTCCCTTGAATTTTATTTACCTCATGTTATTGTTAGAGCAAATTTACATATATTTACGTACAATTTGTTGTGGACGGCGAATTATTGCCCGTGGATTAATATCGCCTATTTTATTCGGTCCTTTTATTTTCAAAAAAGTTTATTTTTATACCTTAATTTCATTTTTTTTTAAAATTTTAGTTGATCATTCATTTAAAAGTAGACCAAATTTAATATCAAACGATGAATACGAGACAACAACATCAACTTGAAATCACATTTAACAAGTATTAACGGACTTACTGGAAAATATACGTTCAATTTCGTAATGCAAATATCCATATTAAAAAGCTGAAAAAGTGTTGCCATTATATTCAAGAAAAATGAAATGAAGGCAGAAGTTGGAAGTTTATTGATTTTTTCGTATTGAAATTTATAAAGAAAAATATATTTATTTACGAATAAAAATATTTGACTACTAAAACTTAAAACACTTACTCCCTCTCTAAATGAAAGTCTCTTAAACCAATAAAATTTGTTTGTGAATAAATGTAATTTTACAATTTTCGATACAAAAAATACACGAACTTCCAAATTTATCCCTCATTTCATCTTTTCCCATGACTAATGGTACCAATAAAATTATTGAAGAATGTGAATATAAACAAGGATAAATGGGTCATTTAAATTGATTTTTTTAATTATAATTAATGTACATTCTTTTTTAAAAAAGACTTTTATTTAAGAATAGTGGAAGTAGAAAAGAAAGTAGACAACAAAATTAAAATAAAGATGGAAGAAGATAAAAAGTGGTGAGTTAATTTATTTAGTCAAAATGGTTTTCCTTTTGAGTGTAGGCACTTAGGTAACTTTTGAGTTCAGTTTGTCCAAATTTGTTAATGTTGTTTGGTAATGGGATTAGGGAACATAGTCACAAGACATCAACTTAATCTGTCGGCCTTCAACTTACTAATTGCATCATTAATTTGTTTTAATATTAATTCATGACATAAACTAATCCTTTTTAAACTTTTCTGAGCCAAAACAAACACGTGATGTGAGCAAAACCTTTGGCTTTAATTTGTTAGCATAAAGTGTTCTTAAAGTAATTCCCAAGTGGGAATTTCCTTATAAAAACTTATCCTACGTTGTTTAGCTTTATAGCATATGTGCACTTTGGCTAAATAATCAGGCACGAAAATAATTAGGAGAGTGAGAAATTCGGGTAAAGAAACTCACAAACTGTCCAATCATTTTTTCCATGTAGATGTCACAATATGCAAGAATAATAATCTGAATTTTAAGATTCACAATATGCACAGTTCGAATTATCTTGGCAAAATCTAAGTGTTAACTCCTTAAAAATTTTGCAGGCAAGTATCGTCCACCTCATAGCCTTGTTCGAAACTTAAGAAGAGGATCAAAGGAAAGAAGAAAAAACCTGATTGATTTGGCCAAGTTATTTCAGTTGCCTCCTACCAACAACAGTTCGCCTCGACTCTCATACCAAAATTGAGAAATCACCTCTAAGTTTTTTCTGGAAGTATCGTTACTCTATTCAAAAAATTACTTCTTTTTTTTTAACACTTACAGTAATAGAGTTACGGAATTAAACTGGGAAAATTTAAGTCAATATATATCTCTTGTTTTTTTTATGAGTTTAAAATGGAATGAGAATCCCATAGTGTTTAATTTGACACGTTATACCAATTTTTAAATGGTTCAAAATATATTTTTAGTCTAAATTTGAGCACCTTTGATGAGTACGCTAGGCACGGAACGCACGTATATAACTCAGGGACATTAGATGAATAAGTAAAATTTGCACAAGTGTGCTTGTCTAATTTCAAATTTTGGAAGAAAAAAAAAAAGAGACAGCTCTTAATACAAGATTTCAGGTTCTGTATATTGCTCTTGTGCTATAAATGTGCATCTTATATGCTATAAATATGCTTCTTATGTGTTGTAAATGTGCATCTTATGTGCCATAAGTGTGCATCTTATGTGCCGTAAATGTGCATACTATTACCAATGAAAAACAAATAAAGAGAGAGACTGTCTACCTAGCGATTTTATTTTTTATTTTAAAAAAACTTTGTAAGCTCCTAAATTAGAATGTCTTCCTCCCTCTCTCTTATGTTCCTCAAATTAAAATGATATAGTCATTTCTCAATTTTGCAAACAGTTTTTAAATGGTTCCAAATGCATTTATGCAAATGAGCACCCAACAAACACGCAAGATATACGTTTTTAACATTGGGGATGCACATTTCCTTATAATTTAGGACAGTATATGCAAAGTGAAAATTTAAACTTTGTTGGTCCCACAATTTCACTCAATTTCTAATTTTTGTTTGAGTAACTCACTCAATATTTTCTTTAATTTTGATTCGAACTCTTCTGTCCCTGAATTTGAAAATAGTTTTGATTAATTTAGTCCCTAAATTTCAGTTTATATTTTGAAATGGTCATTGACCAAAAATTCTTATGAAAAGCATGCTAGAGAGAATATATAATGAATTGCTTTCTCACCTAACTTCAAATAATTGTTATAAAGTCATCTTATGCAACTTGTCGAGGCAGGCATCAGATTCAACGCAGTCGCTAGATTGTATTTATGTGCCTACAAAATTTTTGGATTTTGTTCCATCAAGTAATACTTTTTTTGTTCATTACAAGAGTCGTGTTTCTTAAAAGAACCAAGTTTCTAATATGTTAGAAACATGACTTTTTATAATTCAATAGATAGAGGGCGTATATAACGCACATAAAATGTCGACTCATAAAAATAAAAAATTTAAACTGGAAAGATCGATGAAAAATACTTACAGTATTGGTAATGTTGTACTCTTTGAAGCTCTCCTCGGGAACTAAGGATTGCTCATTGGGAAGACAAGTTTCTTTCTCTAACGATGTCCTTTTTTCCCGTTGGCTGAGGAGAGGGATTGGCTGAACCAATTCTGAGGACAAGATTTGCGTTGCTCAATTCATGGTGGTTTTCCATGATGATTTTTATAATCAAACCTTTGAAAATGCTAGAAATTAGATAACGCTGAGAAGAAGAAGAAGAGAAGGAAAATGTGATGAAGAAGAATATGATTTCTCTAACTTTTTTTTTTTTCATTAAAATTTGTTTAAAATGAAACATATTTGAGAACAAAATTAATTTGGGCCAATTTGGGTCCAAATAGTACTTTTAGGCAAATTTTGAACACATGACATACACATAAGATGCACATTTTTAACATTGGGGATGCACATCTATATATGATTGAATTTTAGAGACTACTGTAATGAGAATAACTCTTTCTATTCCTCAAATTCAACAAAAAAAAATCAGTGCAGTATTTCAATAATCATAAACGACTTTAAGTTTTACAAATACGTATTTTTAAGCCAAATTTGAGCATCCTTCAAGGCTTTAGCACGTAAGACGCACATTTATAACTCAAGGATAGTAAATGAAAATTAGTATTTGTAATAAAATGAATAAATGTGAAATTTTCAGTATAATGAGTGTCTAATTGAAAATTTGGAAGGAAACAAAAAGAGTTGTTTAATTATAATTAAACCTTTGAAAGTGCTAGACTAGAAGTTAAATAACTCAGAGAAGAAGAAGAGAAGGGAAAATGTGATGAAGAAAAATCTCATGACTTGAAACATATTTATGCAAATCATATATCCTACATTATCAAATATAATATGATTAAGGATCTATAAAAAGATTGTTATCTCTTATTAATTGAATATCTATGAGGTATAATTGGTGATTTTAGCTTTGTAGGAATGTGACGGCATTAACTACAATTGAGTGGATCACTCTAAACAAATTACTTCAATTTGTATAAATTTTCTCATCAATAATCCTTATTTGTTGTGTAATAAGTATTGTTAGAGAGAAATTCACACATATTAAAAAAGAAGAAGAAGTACTTTTAGGCAATTTGAACATCTTATATACACGCAAGATGCACGGTTTTAATAATGGAGATGCACGTTTACAATCCAGAGGCAAGTAATTGGAGAATGAAAATTTAAAATTTGTTGGTCCCACAATTTTACTACTTCTTGTTTTCATTTGTACTTGAATTTCTCGGTCCCTGAACTTGAAAATAGTTTTGATTAATTAGTCCCTAAACTTCAATTTATGTTTTTTAAATGAAAATTTTTATGAAGAATTACTCTTTCCATTCCTCAAATTCAAAAAATTTCATTGTAGTATCTCAACATCATAAACGACTTAAAACTTTACAAAAATATTTTTTTAAGTAAAATTTAAGCATCCTTCAACTAGTACATAAGACGCACATTTATAACGCATGGGCAAATAAATGGAAGTAAAATTTGTAATAGACGGAACTAAAGTGAATTGTTTTTTGGTATAATGAATGTGTAATTGTAAATTTGGAAAGAACTAAAAGAGACGTTTGACTGGAATTTTAATTTCCATCAAATGTCTTATGTGCTCTTTAGAGGGTGCTCATATTATTGACATGGTTGCACAGGGAAAAGAGATACATATACAAAGAGTAATAAAGAAAGAAGGATCAATGCTATAAATGGTGCATTAAAAATAATATTCTAGTCAAAAGATGTACCTAAATAAAAAAAACTAACAAAAAGGACAAAATTGTCCGTTTGAGGCCCTAAACAAAGGAATTCCCACAAAAAGGCCAGACGTCGCAGCAAAGCGGCGTGTTTTGCTCGTTGGCTATTTTCCATAAAACTAGAACCACGAAACCCCAAGCATCCATTGCTAGCTAAGTTGGTCGCATTTCTACTTCTGTCGATCAAATCTTCTCAGAAATGCACATGTCATACACGTCATCATGTTGCGCATCTTTTATAACATTAGGTAAATGTGCATCTTATGTGCTGTAAATGTGCATCTTATGTACCGTAAATGTGCATCTTATGTGCCGTAAATGTGCATATTATTACCAAAGAAAAAATAATCAAGAGAGAGACTGTTTACCTAACAATTTTATTTTTTTCATCCTAAATTTGAATGCCCCCCCTCCCCCCCCCCCCCCCCCCCCCCCCCCGCCTTTAAGTTCCTCAAATTGAAAATATATAGTCATTTCTCAACTTTGCAAACAGTTTTTAAATAGTTCAAAATGTATGCAAAATTTGAGTACCAACAAACACGCAAGATGCACGTTCTTAACATGGGGACGCACATTTATAATTTATGGGCAGTGGATGCAAAGTGAAATTTAAACTTTATTGGTCCCAAAGTTTAACTCTATTTCTAGTTTTTGTTCGAGTAATTCACTCAATATTTTTGTTAATTTTGACTTGTACTTTTTAGTCCCTGAACTTGAAAATAATTTTGATTAATTAGTATTTTTATTTATGTTTTGAAATAGTCATGACCAAAAGTTCTTATGAAAAACATGTTAGTGAGAATATATAATGAATTACTTTCTCATACAACTTCAATAATAATTGTTATAAGGTCATCTTGTTCAACTTGTCGAGGCGTTAAATTCAACGTAGTTTCTAGATTGTGTTTTCGTACCTACAAAATTTTTGAGTTTTGCTCAACTAATATCTTTTTCGTTCATTACAAGAGTCGTGTTTTAAAAAAAATTAAAGTCAAGTTTCTAATAAGTTATAAACATGACTTTTATATTTCAATGGATGCACATTAGTTACGGTGCACATAACGCACATAAAATGTGCGACTCATAAAAAAAAAACTTTAAACTAGAAAGATCGATGAAAAATACTTGCAGTATTGGGAATGTTGTTCTCTTTGAAGCTCTCCTCATGGATTAAGGATAGCTCATTAGGAAGACTAAATTTCTTTCTCTAACGACGCCGTTTTTTTTTCCATTGGCTCAGGAGAGGATTGGTTGAACCAATTCTAAAGACCAGATTTGTTGCTCAATTCATTGTGATTTTCCATGATTAAAGCTATAATCAAACCTTTAAGAATGCTAGAAATTAAATAACGTAGAGAAGAAGAAGAAGAGAAGGAAAAATGTGATGAAGAAAAATATGATTTAATTTCTCTAATTTTTTCGTATTAAAATTTGTTAAATGAAACATATTTGGGAACAAAAATTAATTTGGGTCCAAAATGTACTTTTAGGCAAAATTTCAGCACTCAACATGCACGCAAGATGCACCTTTTTTACATTGGAGACGCACGTCTATGTTTGAAGTTTAGAAACTATTGTAGTGAGAATTACTCTTTCCATTCATCAACTTAAATTTCAATTGTCATATCTCAGCAATCATAAACGACTTAAAGTTTTACAAAAATATATTTATAAGCCAAATTTGAGCATCCTTCAACTAGCACATAAGACGCATGTTTATAACTCAGGGAAAGTAATATTTGAAATAAAAGGAACTAAAGTAAAATTTTCAGTATGGTGAATGCCTCTAATTGAAAATTTGGAAGGAAACCAAAAGAAATGTTTAATTATAATCAAACCTTTGAAAGTACTAGCAGAGAAGAAGAAGAAAAGGGAAAATGTGGTGAAGAAAAATATGGTTTCTATAATATTTGTTTTACTCTAATCTCATTACTTGAAACATATTTATGCATATCATCTATCCTACATTATCAAATATAATATGATTAAGGATCTATAAATGAAAAGATATTGTTATTTCTTATTAATTGAATATTTATGAGGTGTAATTTGGTGATTTTATCTTTGTATGAATGTAACGGCATTGACTGCTATTGAGAATTTCCAATACTAATGGTCAGTAAATCCTTGATTGAAAACAACACATTTCAAGATAGTACGAGAATTCCCAATCCTAATGGTCAGTAAATCCTGGGTTGAAAACAATACCTCTCAAGATAGTACGAGAATTCCCAATCCTAATGGTCTGTAAATCCTGGCTTGAAAACAACACCTCTAAAGATAGTACGAGAATTTTCAATCCTAACGACATAAGTCCTGACTTGAAAACAACACCTTTCAAGATAGTACGAGAATTTCCAATCCTAACAGTTAGTAAATCCTAGCTTGACTGCAATTAAGTGCATCGCTTTAAAACAAATTATTTCAATTTGTATAAATTTTCTCATCAATAATCCTTGTTGGTTGTGTAATAAGTATTGTTAGAGAGAAATTCACAAAAAAGAAGTACTTTTAGGCAAAACTTTGAACACTTGACATACACGCATGCTGCACATTTGTGACAATGGGGACGCACGTTTACAATCCAGATGCAAGTAGATGGAAATTGAAAATTTAAATTTTGTTGGTCCCACAATTTCACTACCTTTCTTGTTTTCATTTGAACTTAAACTCTTTGGTCCCTAAACTTGAAAATAGTTTTGATTAATTAGTCTCTAAACTTCAATTTATATTTTTTAAATGGTCATTGTACCGAGAATTACTCTTTCCATTCCTCAAATTCAAAAAATTTCATTGTAGTATCTCAACTTCATAAATGACTTAAAATTTTATAAAAATGTATTTTTGAGCCAAATGTGAGCATCTTTCAACTAACACATAAGATGCACATTTATAACTTAGGGACAAGTAAATGGAAAGTAAAATTTCTAATAGAAAGAAATAAAGTGAATGATTTGTATAATGAATGTTTAATTGTAAATTGGAAGGAAATTAAAAGAGATGTTTGTCTGCAGTTTTAATTTCCATCAAATGTCTTTGTGCTATACATATGCACGTCTTATATGTTCATGGTGCTCATATTTGACATGGTTGCAGAGGGAAAAGAGATAGATATATAAGGTGTGTTTGGCGTTTAAGAATGGAAATAGGAATGATGGGCACATATCTGGGAATAGATACATCTTTATTAAAGCAAATTTTATATTGCCTTTTGGAGGATATAATAGTTAAAATTATTATATTCTTATACGCACCAAGCATGAATATTTTAATCCTATCAGATGCCCATTCCCCCATTCTCATTCCTACGAGCAAAATGCACCCACAGAGTAATCTTTATCCGTCGACTGAATTAAAATGATATATATTTGAAGAAATTAATAAAGGAATCAAGATCAATGTTATAAACGGTGCAGTAGAACGAATTCGTCCAAAAAGCGTTCGACATCGCAGCAAAGTTGTGGGTTTCGCCCGTTGACCCCTTTTTTTTTGAAAAAAAAATTTAAAATCAAATTAGACCCAAGAAACCCCAAGCATCCATTGCCGGCCCAATTGCTGGGATTTCTACTCCTGCCGGTCAAATATTTTTAGAAACACACACGTCATCATGCTCGGCATCTTTTATAATGTTAAAGAAGTTCCATTTTGTCAAAGGTTAAAATATGTCTGTATTTTATTTGTTACATCTTACATGGGTATAAAAAAGTGTTTATTCAAAATTTTGGATCATTTTGAAAATATAATAAAATAAAATGATATTGATCATCGATCCATACAACTATCACATTTATTCTCTACCATCTTGTAACCCAAACAAATTTGACACTTTCGTATATGTCACCATTTCAAATTAAAGATGTATTAAATGAGTTTTGTTATTAACGTTCAGTTACTAAGTAATAAGAGAAATATGTTTATATTTTTTGTAAGTTCTACACCTTAAATAATACAATTATATATGATTCAGAATTAATTTACATTTAAAGACTAATATTATAAATATAAAAAATAACAAATAAATTATTTATTTTAAGTATTCTACCTTAAAAAAAAAAATATTTTTTCTTTTTAAAAAATGAGGGAGAAAAAGTATGTTATATTTAATGGCTGATGTGAGAAATAAAATAACAAATTAAATCATTTGTATAATACAGTAAACCATAATAATATTTTAATGTACAAATTAGGTATTCTAGTTACTTAATTTTCCTATGTGGACAAATTTGTCCTGGTAACAAAATTTTAAGAGCAAATTATATTTACCTTGTCTGAAGTTTAGTTAAAGTATCAATCAGTCCCTATAATTTTTAACAATTACAATTACCTCTAAACCGTAAGAAAAAAAAAATTTCAATTAAAAAGAAGGCCATCAAAACTTGTGTTGATTTTTTCGTCTGACATATTGATAATTTTCTAGAACTACAGAACTGATTCGTAATTAAATGTAAATTAATTGACCCAATTTTTAGCTTTGTAGATCGGTTACTTGGCTCTGTCTCTCGCTTTTGTTCCTCGAATTCAAAAGATTTTAATTATATCTCAACCTTATAAACAGTTTTCTTCCAAAATACATTTTTAGTCCAAATTTCATATATAACCCAGAGCTAGAGACAGTAGATGGAAAGTCCATAAGATCTTCTGTCTACTGATCTACTCGTGTTTTTTCTATCTACTCTCTCACAATGACGAAGTAGGCCCTATAATATAACATGTGGTCTCACTCTCTGTTGTGAAATGGTAGATAGAGCAGAATGAAATATAGTAAAAACAGAAGATCTGATCTCGACTCTTAATCGATCACTACGTGCATAGTATTTCAATTTTTCTCTACTGCCTTTGTGCTATAAATGTGCAATTTTTGTGCTAAAATTTGACCCGACAATGCATTTTTGAGACTATTTGAAAACCGTTTCTGATGAAGTTGAAAGATTAGAATGAAAAATTTAAAACTAAACAATAACAACATGTTTTTAAATTTGGTTTTGCAAATAATTTTTAAATGCTAAAAATGTAACGTAAATATAAAAATATGTAGTTAAAAAGCAAAAAAAATTAGATTCAAAACTCCAAAAACACGTTTTTGAAAATAAAAAATGTACCGGACCTATAATTACGTTAATTATAATTTTTTAATTATTTTATCTGAACATTAAAAAAAAAAAATGTTGTGCATGGAATGGATGATAATCATCCATCCAAACACAAACATGCATGGCTCTATATGAAAATTTCATCCCCACGTACGCCACCCCAGCCACGTCTTTCTTTCTCTTAATTTCCCTTTTCTTCTCATTTTTAATTTGTTCCACTGCGCCCCATTTCCCTCTGTTCCTCACTCTCTCATTTTCATTTTCTTCCTCTTTCTAAATTAATTAGCAAGAAATTAACAGTTGACTTTTAGTAAGATCAAGTTGAAACCGAAGAAGAAGAAGATCGCGAATGGCATATTGGTGGGGTAAGCTGAGGAGGGATTGGTTTGTCATCACTGCCAGATTCCTCAAATCGATGAAAAATACTTACAGTATTTGGAACGTTGTACTCTTTGAATCTCTCCTTAGGAATTAAGGATTGCTCATTGGGAAGACGAAGTTTCTTTCTCTAACGCCGTCGTTTTTTGGTTGGTTAAGGAGAGGGATTGGCTGAACCAATTCCGAGGACAAGATTTGCGTTGCTCAATTCATTGTGATTTTTCATGATTGAAGTTATAATCAAAGCTTTGAAAATGCTAGAAATTAAATAACACATGATATACATGCACGCAAGATGCACGTTTTTAACATTGGGAACGCACGTCTATGTTTCATTTGAAGTTTAGAGACTATTGTAGCAAGAATTACTCTTTCCATTCCTTAAATTCCAAAAAAATTCATTGCAGTATCTCAACAATCATAAACGACTTAAAGTTTTACAAAAATGAATTTATAAATCGAATTTGAGTATCCTTCAACTAGCACGTAAGACGCACATTTATAACTCAAGGACAGTAAATGGAAAGCAATATTTGTAATAAAAAGGAACTAAAGTAAAATTTTAGTACGATGAGTGTCTAATTGAAAATTTGGAAGGAAACCAAAAGAAATGTTTAATTATAATTAAACCTTTTAAAGTACTAGCAGATCAGAAGAAGAAGAAGAAGAAGAAAGGGGAAAATATGTTGAAGAAAAATATGATTTCTCTAATATTTGTTTTACTCTAATCTCATGACTTGAAACATATTTTTGCATATCATATATTCTACATTATCAAATATAATATGATTAAGGATCTATATGGGAAAAAAAAAATGTAACAAGGGTGGGACTCAATGGGTCCTAAATTTAAAATAAATAAAAAAATCAATCTTAAGATACAAATCAAGCAAATAATTTTTTTGTTTTATTTTATTTTATATTTTTTTTTTTGTGGCAATTTAGATAATATTGTAGCGATAATTACTCTTTCCATTCGTCAAATTCAAAAAATTTCATTGTAGTATTTTAACATTATAAATGACTTAAAGTTTTTAAAAAATATATTTTTAAGTCAAATTTGAGCATCCCTCAACTAGCACATAAGATACACGTTTATAACTCATAGACAAAGAAATGAAAAATAAAATTTGTAATAGACAGAACTAAAGTGAACTTTTTAGTATAATGATCAATGTCTATAAATTGCAAATTTGGAAGGAAACCAAAATCCAAAAGGGATGTTTGACTTCAATTTTCATCAAATGTATTTGTGCCAGATGTGCGTCTTATGTGCTAGTAAGAGGGTGCTCATATTTGGCATGAAAATGTATCTTAGACTATTAAAAACCTGTTTAGGAACTTGAAATTTTGAAATAAACCTTTTAAACTCAGCAACAAATTAGAAAACCATCTTTGTGATGAAACCGTTGCATTAATGGTTTTTTTTTTTTTTTTTTTCTTCTTAACATAATAAAAGTTCACTTCGATTTCTTCAGTCTTCAACTATTCATGGAGCATATTTTTCTTCCTCTCCCTCTTCAGTCAAAAAATCTTTCTAGAAAACTTTTGAATCTAAATTCATTGCCTGTTAATTAGGCATCAAACACCGTTGAATCAACTGTACATAAATTTTTTGAAAATTTGAGAGAAAATATAAAGATTGAAATGTTATTCAACTCAAGACTCTCCCTGCTATTACAATAGAAACGCCATTTATGTAGAAGTTCCCAAATAACCGAAAAAGAGAGAAAAAAAAAATCAGAAATATACCAAAATGGTTTAAACATCCCACAAACATCACATAAAGAGATCAACACTACAAACCATCCATTAAAATGACATTTCAATTAAAAGATATAGCTAAATAAAAAATAAAAAACTAGAAAATTGTCTGTTTGAGACCCTAAACGAAGGAGTTTGGCCTAAAAGCGTACAATATCACAGCAAAACGGTGAGTTTTGCTTGTTGGCCCGTTTTCGATCAAACTATGCTCACAAAAGTCCATCGACGGCCCAATTTGCCGAATCTGTAATACCGCTAGTCAAACCTTTCCTGAAACACAAACGTCATGCCATCATGCTCCGAAATTTAGTAAAATTATCAATCAGTTCTTATAATTTCTGACAATTATAAATATATCTGAACTGTTAGAGAAAAAAAAAAAAAAAATCAAGTAACAAAAATTCCCTCAAAATTTCTTTTCATTTTTCCTTTTGACATGGATCAATCTGTAATTTTGACTAAATTTGGCAGGGTGACACTGATAATTGTCAAGAACTCCAAAACCAATTTGAAAATATGGAAATGAACCGGACCTAAAATATGAAGTTAATTACGATTAATTTTTTATTTTATTTATCTGAACATAAAAAATAAAAATAAAAAAGAAAAAAAGTTGTGCATGGAATGGATCATCATCATCCATCCAAGCAACAACACATGCATGGCTCTATATGAAAATTTCATCCCCACGTACGCCACCCCAGCCACGTCTTTCTTTCTTTCTTTCTTTTAATTTTCCTTTTTCTCCTTCTTAATTTCTTCCCTCTGTTCCTCACTCTCTGGTTTTCTTCCTCTTTCTTACTTAATTAGGAAGAAATTAACAGCAAATTTTAGTAAGATCAGCCGAAGCCGAAGAAGAAGAAGAAGATCAAGAATGGCGGATTGGTGGGGTAAGCTGAAGAGGGCTTGGGTTGTCATCACTGCGAGGTTCCTCAAATCACATAAAACTTCAGGTAATTAATTCATTTTCATCAAAGCTTGTTTCCATTTTTTCCATTGAAGCTTCTCGCTTAATTTTTTTTTTTTTTTAAATTCAAGAAAAATAAAACCATTGATGATATCTTCAAAACTTGAAAATGGTTGCAGATGGAAGAAAGAGATGGAGACAAATTAAAGAGGAAATTAAAAATGATTCTTGCTCATTTGATTCCTCTTTTTCCTCAAAATTTTTGTTTTTGTCCTGAGCTGGCTGGCTTTCCTTAACAAATTTCTTACTTTTTTTCCTTTTTTTTTTTTTTCTTTTCTGGAAAAAGTAATAATAGGAGGAGGGGGATGGCCGGCCGGGCGACTGACCTACCGGAGTTCTATACTATTCCAGAAGAACCCTGGCTAAATAAATAAATAAATTTGAAATTAGCCTTGAGGCCTGGTTAGATAATTAGTAGTACAATGCTGCTGGTTTTTATTTATTACACTTTTAGTAAGTAGAAAAAAGAGAAATAATATATATAGTATATTAATCCCTTTGTTTAGAAAGGAAACACGTTTCTTCTTCTTCTTCTTTTGTTTTTTTATTTCTCTTTTGTTTTAATTGAATTGGTTATTTAGTGACATAGCTGGTGAATTTGTTTTATTCTAGTGACTAATTAATTAGATATCCAAGTTACAATTTACAAGTGGCCATTTTTTTAGGGTTAAGTATATCTATCTCTTTTGAAATTTTGGAATATATATTATTGATATACTTACGGGTGCTTTTGACACGCGAAAATGAGAATTAGAATAATTAAGAATGGGGGAATATGCATCTGATTCACAAGATTAAAATTTCTATATTTGGTTCGTACATAAATCTTAATAATACAAATTATTATATCATCTAAAAGACAGTCTAATATTCCTTTAACGAGATATACATCCATTTCCAGATATGAGATGTCCTTTATTCTCATTTTCGTGTGCCAAACGGCTAGTTTATGAGATAGGAAAAAAAATTACGTACTAATTATGTAAGTCGAGGCCTAGGGTTTGAACCGAGCCATAGGCACTATTTCGACGAAAATAAGGTAAATATACAAGAGACGTGCGTATCACGGATCAATTCAGGCCCGACTGGTGCAATTGCTTTTGGCGAATATTCTGTTTCGGCTAGGGCAAAATCAAATTCTTTGTTTCTATGAATTTGCCGTTTTCTAAAATGAAATTATAGATCTATGTTAGCCGTGTACATTACCTCATATTTTGATTGTGTTTCGTTCTTTTTTTTTTAATAATAAATTTTTATTATTTATAATGGACTTTTTAAAAAAAATTAATTTAGCTATAGTTTTATATATTTTCAATAGATATTATTATTCTCTCTCATTGTTTTGAAATTTGTATTTTAAAAAATGTCTCTCACTATGAGCAAACGTACGTACTCTAAATATTTTGAAACATAACACATAAAATGTTCTAATCCTTGTTTAATTAATTTACGTACGCAGGAAATGGTAAGCAGAAGAAGATCAACGGTGGTGGTAACGGAGGAGGAGCGTCGCCGGAAGACGAGTCGTCGGAGAATGGGTATTCGAAGCTTCGGAGTGACATAGAAAATTGTGAGTACGAGGACATTCATATCTTGTGGAACTTGTTGACTCAGATGCAGGGAGAAGAGGCAGCAGCCATGGAAGCACCACCACCACCTCCTCGACCTACTACTCCTTTTGTCTAGAGCCACCGTGCGCTGCCGATGATCACGATCGGCATGCAAAACAGCAAGAACTCTCGTCGGAGTTCTTTCTTTTTGTTCCATGAATCGTCAACCTGTGTGTTATAATCAACTATGGAAACAAATGTGTGTGTAAAAAAAAAAAAAAAAAAACCGAAAACGCAAAAAATAAAAACCAAAAAACATGGGGGTGGGGTTTGATGCTTGCATGTGTGTGTATATATATATAATTATATGTGTGTGTAAATAAATAAATGAAAAAAAGAAAAGAAAAAAAAGAGTTTGATGCTTGAATGTATATATAAATATTTGTTAGCAACTAATACATATATGTATATATGAAAACCAAAAAAAAAAAAAAAGGGTTTGACATATATATATATATATATATATATATTGGGTAGAAATATCGATCAACACTTTTTTTTTTCTTTTGCCTTTTTCTTAATTAATATTTTATATGATCTCTTTTGGTGTAGAGAAAAATCAAGCTTTAATGTTACACTAAGTGAAAAATAATTATATTACGGTTATTAAGGGTCCGTTTGAAAAAATATTTTAAAAAATAGTTTTATGAAAGTGTTTTCTAAAAATATTTTATAAAACATTGTAAAGTAATATGTGTTTGGACAAGTATTTTATAGAAACATTTTTATAGTTAAAAATAATTTAAAAGGTGTTTGGGCTAGTATTGTATGAAAATATTTTTAAAAATTTTAAATTATGTTCAATACAGGTAATTATATAAAAATTATGTGATACAATTAATTTTTTTGGAAGGGAAGAAGGTAGAAGAAGACAAGAGGAAGATAGTAATTGTTTTGTATTTTTCATTCATATCTCATCTTACTTATTCTACATTTATTTATAATTAGCTGAAAAACTACCAGAAAGAAACAAATAACAATCCTACAATTTAAGAACACTAGTCTGGTAAATCATGACGCCTATTAACTCGTAAAAATTAGAAATACTAGTTGAACTAATCTACCCATCCCACACTATCACACACGATCAACCTGGATGAGGTTGGACGATGTCAACTTGTGTCTTATGTTTTCTATATATAAATATTTTTTTCTTTTGGGTGAGGTGGGTGGGCTAGGGTCGGAGAGGGGCGGGGGTGGGTTGAAGGTTGGTAGAAATTTAGGGTAGCTACACTTTGGGAATAATGGAACAAAACACAAAGAGACAAAAAGATTTGAAATTGATAATAATTTTAAAACTTTATAAAACATGTTTTATTTGTATTTCAAAATATGTATTTGAAGTACACTTTTTTTGAATTTTTTTTATAATTTTTTTTTTTGTCCTAACACAATTTCTAAGTCTTTTCTTTTTTTATATACTTATAATACAATAAAAATATTTTTGATGTATTGTCCAAACGCAACCTAATTAACGTAGTATTTGCTCATGTATATAACAATTAATTAATGAATATCATATTTACAAATTTACAATTTTTATAAATTAATATTACTACATAAGCTCTCACTATAATATATTTTATCATTATATATATATATTATTTTATTACTATCGAGATAATTATTCTTGTAAACCACTTCATAAGTGTAGGCTGGATTGTTCAATACCCAAAACCATTTAATTTTTACAGCCCAATACGAATTTTATAGCTTACTGTTTAAACTAGGTCGGGCTTTAATTAGGTTTCCGACCGAAGCTCATAGCCTCATGCTTGATTCACTACCCAACGTGGTCGGAGTCCGGTCAATGGCCCAAATTTTTTTTCTTTTTTTTTCCCGAGCTAGCTGAGTTATTATCACGCACACTAGAACTAACGGCTGAAAAACTGCAGCACCACTTCACGCCTATATATTTGTTTTTTTGACCTCTCCTTTTTTTTTAAATTGTATATGTGCGATCTAAGTGCTTACAAAACTACTCGAAACATATATTTTCCCCTACAAATTCCACTCAATAACGTATTTTCCTGTTATTATTTCAGAAGTCTTAAATTTATTAGTGTCTTTTATTCTTGTTTTCTAGATAAGATCTTCGGTTCATTTTTCGCTCTTATTTTGTCGTATTAGAGGTATTTTAATTGTGTGTGCGCGATCCAAGTGCTAACAACAACTACTCGAAGCATGTTTTACACTGCAAATTTCACTCGATGACGTATTTTCCTATTATTATTTGAGAAGTCTTAAACTTATCAGTGTCTTTTATTCTTCTTTCCTTTTTCTCCTGCTATTTTAGATAAGATCTTCTGTCCATTTTTCACTCTTATTTTGTCGGATTAGGTACTTTTTTTTTTCCTTATTTTGTCATAGTAGATCAAATGTTATATTATTTTACCCTATTAAAACAAAAGATGGAAAAAAATGAATAGATGATCTCAAACGCTCTCCCTTAATCGTTTTCCACTTCTTTCTTGCCAAAATTGAAGATTTACAATATTGCTTAGAAGTTAGAACCAACTTTATTTTTTTTTCTTTTTCTTTCTAGAAGTGGAAACCAAAACAATGAATCATTCTTATAAAAAAAAATTACTTAATGGGATTTCGAAGCCTAAAGAGTTGGGACTTAGGAATACGAATGCTAGCTAGCTATATAACGGCTAATTAAACTAGCTAGCTTGTTGTACCATATATATATAAAAAAATTATTCACGTCGTTCTATTAGAAAGTTCAAATTATACATTATGATTTATAAACACTTTTATTATTGGTTCTTCCATTAGAAGAGTTCGTCCACTTTAAAGTTATATTTTACGACACATAAACAATTGTACTACTAGACTCGATTTTCTAGAGAATTGGATGTGGATTAATATATACCTTATGTCCCCTAAAATTAAATTTTTATGAGTAAAACATGTGCAAGAACGTGTACAATGGCGATGTATGAGGAGCAATGTAAGATCATAATTTAACAGTCAATCCTTATACCTAAAATCAAACTCCAAATCCTAATACTTTTAAATCCAAATCTCTCAGTTCTTCCCAGTTTTTGCAGCATCAACAGATTCTCATGCATTATAAAATAAATAAATAATATATATATATATATATATATCTCAACCGCCTTCCTTGACATTTGATAATGCCTAGCTAGTTTGAAAAAACTACAGTGGAAAGATTAAAAATGTGTCCATCAATACCTATAAAACTATTGAAAAAATAAATAAATAAATGGTTGTGGAAGTATAAAAATAAAAAAAAAAACTAATGAAAATAAGTGAGAAAAGAATATATGACGTCATTATATTGGTTGGTGATTAGGTTTGTAATTCGTGTAATATCCAAGTTAATAGGTTTCTGTGTTGACAACTTTAACCCTAACAGTATCGGGTTAATAATTCATGTATATTAATCGTGTCGACCTATTTAACCCATGAACTCCCCAAAATCCAACTCTAACTTATTTATATTGTGTCGGATTTGTGTCGTATTTTCGGGTCGTGTTAAGAATTATCAGCCTTGTTGGTGTTATTGGTGTTAGTACTTGGTGGTATTTGATTCAAAGATTTGTCTATTTCTTTTTCTAAATATATTTTTTCATTGCCACTTCTCTTGTTATATATATATATATCAAGCCTCATATGCAAACTTAAACACACCATTTACCAATTTACTTAATCAAGTACAAGGAACATTGTTAATATATCTCTCTTACAAAACTAAGTTCTAATGACTTTTTATGATAAATTTTCTTCTAATTTCCAACTATCAAGTTTTCAACTATGATCTCGCTTCAAGTATTAGATTTGGCCTATGTAATTGTGTTAGTAATGCATCCAATCCAATGTCAAATTCAACGATTGCATAGTTCATTAACCGAACTGTACCCTTCATTAATATATTAAAAAAAAAACAAAAAGATAACATTCAGAATTTAAGTTTTTTTAACCCTAATTGCTGTAACAGCTAGTTTCGGTTTAAATGCATGCTGCCACCAATGCCATATAATATAAACACAGATGCACAAGCTCAAACACACCTCTCCCTCTTCTCTTTCTCTTCTCATTCTCTTCCAATTTCTCCATCCCATGAATACGATTCACAAACTCTGCAACTCTTCTTAGTCAAATCCCAGTTCTTTTTATCGCCATAAACATCATTCTTTTCTTTATAATTCTTCAGCCATGATCACCGGAAAAGACATTTACGATGTTCTTGCCGCCATTATCCCCCTCTACGTCGCCATGATCTTAGCCTACGGCTCCGTGAGGTGGTGGCGAATCTTCACCCCTGATCAGTGCTCCGGCATCAACCGATTCGTCGCTGTTTTCGCCGTCCCTTTGCTCAGCTTCCATTTCATCTCCACCAACAACATCTACGAGATGAACTACCACTTCATCGCGGCGGATTCTCTACAGAAAGTAGTGATCCTCTTAGCCCTTTTCCTCTGGCATTGCTTCAGCAAAAACGGAAGCTTGGAATGGATGATTACTCTGTTTTCCCTGTCTACCCTTCCGAACACTCTCGTCATGGGAATCCCTCTCCTCCGGGCGATGTACGGGGATTTCTCCGGGAATCTCATGGTTCAAATCGTGGTCATGCAGAGCGTGATCTGGTACACACTTATGCTCATCATGTTTGAATACAGGGGAGCGAAGCTCCTGATTTCAGAGCAGTTCCCTGAGACGGCGGGCTCGATTACTTCTTTCAGGGTTGAATCCGACGTCGTTTCTCTCAATGGCAGGGAGCCTCTCCAGGCGGAGGCCGAGATAGGCGACGACGGGAAACTGCACGTTGTCTTAAAGAAATCTACCTCGTCTTCGATGATTTCTTCGTACAATAAAGGGCTTCATTCATCTGGGATTACTCCAAGAGCTTCGAATTTGACCGGCGTCGAGATTTACTCTGTTCAGTCCTCCAGGGAGCCGACTCCGAGGGCTTCGAGCTTTAATCAGACGGATTTCTACGCTATGTTTTCCGGGAAAGCTGCCGGGAGCAGCCCGAAACACGGCTATACTAATAGCTACGGCGGCGATGTCTTTTCGATGCAATCTTCGAAAGGGCCGACTCCAAGAACCTCCAATTTTGAGGACGAGATGTTGAAGATGGCGAAGAAGAGAGGAGGAAGGAGCATGAGTGGAGAGCTCTACAATAATAATAATAACAATAGCTCTTATCCTCCTCCAAATCCAATGTTTTCAGGGCCAAAGAAGAAGGAAAGTGGGAGTGGTTCAATGCCTAATAAGGAGCTTCACATGTTTGTATGGAGCTCAAGTGCCTCCCCTGTTTCTGAAGCAAATATGAAGAATGCTGTCAATGGAGCCGCTTCAGAACTCAGCACTATCGATCCCTCTAAGTTTCACAACGATCCAGCTGCATCGAAAGGTATATGCACACGTCGCATGAGATCTTCTGTCTACTCTAGTTCTGTTTACCCTCTCGTAATAGAGGATGAGACTCAGAATGTCATATCGTGGGAACCACTTCCCTATAGTAATTAGAATAAACAGAAGATCTCAAGGGTACATACTTAAATGTTTTCCGGATTTTCTGTCTATTTTTATCATGTCTTATGCTTTCTGCTAAAAGCGTTTGTTTATCTTGATGATGTGTAGGAGGAATTGGGAGCCCAGCTGGGAAAATGAATGTGGATAGGGAGATTGAAGTTGAGGATGGTTCAAAAGCTGTGTCTGTAAATGCTTCTCCTTTTACATGCCAGAAGAAGATCGATCTCGAAGAAGGTGATCAAGAAAAAAAACACCAGATGCCTCCGGCAACTGTCATGACTAGGTTGATACTCATCATGGTTTGGAGGAAACTCATAAGGAATCCCAACACCTATTCAAGTCTTCTTGGACTCATTTGGTCACTCGTATCTTTCAGGTTTCTTGATCTCTGATCTTTTTCATTTGATCTTCTTGTTCATTAAAATTGTTGCATACTTTAGTTGTAAATGTTAAGGTTTGATATATATGATGAACTTTTGATTGCATTCAGGTGGAATATCCAAATGCCTACCATTGTCAAGGGTTCAATATCCATCCTTTCTGATGCTGGTCTTGGAATGGCCATGTTCAGTCTAGGTACTTTAAGGCGTTCGTTTTCATTGTTTTTGTTTTGGTTTTTGTTCTATTTTTCCAATTGCTACATTAAATATAATATATTTTAATATTTTTTTATTATTTCTAATACAACATTTTACTATTTAACTTTTTTTTATATAAAAAAACTATTTTCCAAAAATATATTTGCAAAATCAACCCATAACTAGATGATAATATAACTTATTGGGTTTGGAAAATAAAAAATAAATAAGGTTGCTTCTTGCTAATTGATGATAATATAACATTTTTTTTCTTTCTTTCTTGAAAATGAAGGTTTATTCATGGCTTTGCAACCAAAGATCATAGCATGTGGGAAATCAGTGGCAACATTTTCGATGGCAGTGAGGTTCTTAACAGGACCAGCTGTAATTGCAGCAACTTCTATTGCTATTGGTCTTAGGGGAGTTCTTCTGCATGTAGCAATTGTCCAGGTAATATGTTCTATTGGAAAAATCACGTTATTTTATTCCAGTCACATTTCTCATCATCTTACTAATATAATTATATATAATAAATAATTAGTTGACTTTTGAAAAGTAAAGAAATAGGAAAAAAACAAAGTCAACAAATTACATATTTTAACTGTTGTACTTATTTTAAAACTATAAAAAAAAATTGTAATTTTCGAGACATAACTCTTTCATCGGAAGGGATCGAAGGGAGTCATATTATAGATATCGATCTGCATGCATGCGTGTTAGAGATCGATGACATGATTAATTGTGCCACAATTTTGGTTGAATTAATGTAAAAAGTAAACTTTTACTTCATTGACTTTTCAGGCTGCTCTTCCTCAAGGTATTGTTCCCTTCGTGTTTGCCAAAGAATACAACGTCCATCCTGACATACTCAGCACAGCGTAAGTTTCTTTGCACTTTACGTACAAAAGGGTTGATTTGAGGTATTATTAACTCTGTACTAATCTTATCATCGTGATTTATCCCGCATGTATTTTGAAAACAAAGTTATAAATAAATGCTAGAATATCGTATGCATGGTACATGATTGATACAGAATAAGTTCTACGTGAAACCCAATATCCGTTAATTTGTATGCTTATGATGGTGTTTTTGGGATGTTTGATTTTTGCAGGGTTATCTTTGGAATGCTGATTGCCTTGCCCATTACCATACTCTACTATGTGCTTCTTGGAGTGTAATTTAGAGCCAAGATTGCAGCTGGGAAAAGCCAGAGAAAAATAGCTAGATAATGTATTAATTGAGAAATCCAAGAAGAAGAAGAAAAAAAAGGGTAAAAAATCCATTGAATTCAGTGCATGACTTGGAAACTACTGATATGCATGCCTGCCTCCATGTGACTATGGCCTATGGAGATTCAATATAGAGATTGCTTCATTTTTTGTTTTGTAGTTTTTTCTTTATAACATTTTAAAAGGGTTAGCTTCTCCTCTTCTCCCTTCTTGATAGGCTTGTAGTTGGGCAAAAAGGGACAAACTAGTGTGTAATAGATTCAAAGTAATATTTGTGGAATCTTAGAACTATTAATTTGTATTATGATTATATATAGTATGATCTACTTCTTGTATTTATTTATCCTTGTAACAGCTAGCAATCTTCATATTGCCAGTTTTTGAACCTAATTTCGATTCAAATAATGTTTTAGTAATATTTTAATATTGAGAATGATATTGAAAATATAATGAAGTATTATTTATTCTCACATTCAATCTATCATACAATGAGAAAGAAGTCCAATATTAGACTTTTGAGAAAGAATAAAAGTGAAACAATTATACACATCTTCCTTGGATTAATCAAAAAGGATACACATGCAATTTTCATTCACATCCCCTTTGACTTTGAAAGTTATTTTCTTTCCTACCTTTGAATAACACAAAATCAAACATGCAATTTGGTGTGGAGTTTACAAGCTAATACGTGTTTTGTCTCATTTGAAGAGTTTTGTTTCTTTTAATATCAATAATCAGATATTAAAAAATAAGAAAGAATGTAGGATATGAAAATATCCTTAGATGTAGGATATGAAAATATCCTTAGCTAGCGTCCAAAGAGATTAACGCGCAGCGGAATAATCAAAACGAACAACGAAACAACACACAACAATTTAACGTGGTTCGATCTTTAGATCTACATCCACAAAATCCACTCAATCAATCAAAGGCGGGGCAAGCCGAAAATCTTTGCTTACACACCTATTACATCAATAACTCAACATCCCCCATAACAACACATCACAATATAGCCAAAAAGGCTCCCTCTCACAACCCCGAAGACAGAGAGCCAAAAGGCTCTAACCTTAACCTTTCGAACTCTCAGCTCAACTGAAAATAATACCCCATAGGTTCTTTATATAGACCTATAGTTACCCGAATCATTCTCAAAACTAGTTTCCCAAAACAAACCCAAATCTAATTTAGAAACAAACTAAACAAGTAATTATTAAATCCTACCAAAACTAGAATTTCCTAATTAAGTTTGATTTAATTTTTCAAACAAAGAATAAAGAAAGAAAACAAACTGAATGGATTGTCATTGAAATTATCTCTCTTTTATTTCTCTTCCCAACACTAGAGTCAAACAAGGAGGGTTTGATCTGTGGATAACACACACACACTACAAAAAATATATCCAAAATCAAACCCTTTATTTTATATATCACCATTGTCCTCTTTAGTGTAACAAAGAATTCAACTTCTTTATTTATTTATTCCAATTCTTTAGCTTCAACTCATGTGAAAACATTAGATACTCGGTCTTAGTGTATACGTCACGAGATACAACTATTTAGGGTTCTTCCATTACAACGAAAAGAGTCGTGATAAAAAAAATTGCAAATTTACATAGTAATGTGTGATGTTTCTGTTGATCTTAATATTAGAGAATTAAAAAAGGTATGATCATGTGGGCTAAGAGTTGTGAATCTAATTAATGAGATCCTCTTTGAGATGAAGTCATTTTGTTCTAATTAATTAAACTGGTCTCATTGATCAAGACAAAAAGTCAGCATCTAGACAACCATGTTTTCTTTGTCCATGGCCAGCCTTCAAATTCAGATTCCTTTTTCCCTTCTTCCTCGATCGATCTATATATTAATTCAGTCAAAAACTCGATCTTTATTTAATTAATTAATATTCCTCAATCAAATATGATCATCGATCATAAAGCCAGCTTGTTCATAAAAGTATTAAAAATGATGGGATATGTATGTATATTTCTTTTAGATTAAAGTGTTGGATCTAGTACTATATACATGTATATACAATGAATCGTGCATGCGGTGTGTTGGAGACAAAATGGGAAATTCATTTTTGATTTTTCGATCTCCCGAGTGTATGGACATGTTCATTATGATGTTTTCGAAGTCACATTATTACAATTTTGAATGTTATATTAAACTTTCATCATTTTTAATATACGCTTTTACTCTTTAATTTTTTTTATATTTTTAATAAAATTTTCACATTTATAAACAATTTTCATAACCAAATTTAAAAAACATATTTTCGAACCTGTCCAAAACGAATAAGACCCCATCTAACACCAAATTATTATTAGGTTTTAAGCTCAAATGGGACCAGATATATATTGTATACATGCAGCATTTTCATTTACGTTTGTGATTTGGTTTTGTTCGAATAAAATGTGAAATTAAGTGAGATTTAAAATAATATATATATATATATTTCTAGTTTTGTTATAATTATACGTTGGTACGTAAAATTCATAAATAGTTGTATTGTTACCTCGTCAAATGACACAATAAGCTTTTAAGTATATAATTCGGTTTTGGCATGTGGGTAATTGTCCAGAAAATTAAAAAAATTAAAAATATATAAAAAAGACATAATAATTGGGTCATATTACAACGCAGCATAACTAGCTACGGTTGGTCAAACTCGAGTCCTCGGATGCATCCATCTTCACCGATTGACGTTGTCAACTCTTTTCTAAATGCTCATATATATATATATATATATATATATATATACATGTTATAAATTTTTAAGTTTTATAAAATTATACAAATTTTTACTTCTTGACATAAAATTAAGACGTGGTATATTCTTATTTTCATCTCCTTTTGTTTTCGCCCTAGAATTCACATCATAGTATTTGATATTTTCCTCTGAGCAGCTTTGTTAGATATATAGTTATAATAGGTTTATGGTAATAGTAAGTTTATGGTAATAATAGATTTATGATAGTAATATGTTTAGTTTCCTTATTAGATTAGGGTAGACTAGTTCGTAGTTCTATATATACTCTTGTTTGCCCTATTTGAAACGGGATTATTCAATCGTATTGTTTAGTTGTTCTATTGAAATTATAAGTTTGATTGTTCTTCTTTTTCCCTGTTTGTTCTTCTTCTTTGACAATTCTTAACAAGCTTCTTAAATGTACGTTATATATTGGAATACAGAAAAAATTAAAATATTAAAACTCAAATTTTGTATTGAAATTTAGAGATTATATGTTCCCCCACCAAACCCTAAACGTACACTCAAGAAAAGAATATTTGGAATTAATTGAGAGGTGGGAGGTTTGAATTGAAGTAACCAATCTGCTGGAATCTAAATTGTTACCGTTAGTTGGCATGCATGCTTGAGATGAGATGACAAGAAATTAATAGAGCCATTATTATTATTATTATTATTATTATTATTATTAACTCCGCTCCGTTGGCTCTAAAACTTGGCCTTATGTTACACTTTTGTTCCCGAACATAAAATTGTTTCTTTTAGTCTCCGAACTTATGTTTTCCATCCTCATATTTTGTCTAAAACTAGCCTAACGTCGGTAAATTTGTAATTTTTTTCCTCAACTTCGTCATCGCGCCACCTGATCATCACGTTTATATCTATGTTGGACCGATTTCTGTCAAAATTTGCACGATGGATTATATGAGGATGAAAAACTCAAGTTTAATGATTGAAAAAGGAAGAAAAAAAAATAGTAGGTGAAAAATGAATGAAATTAAACAGCAGAAAACAAAAGAGAAGGAACAGTGCATGTGCAAATGTTCCCCCATCAATATAGGCAATTCAATTGCCAGCACACTCTTCTTATCTCACATGCCTTCACCACATCCACATCCACACACACTCTTCAAAATAAAATTAAAAAAACCAAGGAAAATAAATTTATAAGAAAAAAAAAAAGGAAAACCATTTGGATTTGGGTTACTTAATTTCCTTTCTTGCAAGTAATTAATTAAGCATTAATTTATCCATGAAAAATATGAAGGAAAAAAAAAAAAAAAACCCCACCAATTCCTATCTCAATCTATACAAAAATTTTGAGTATGCGTTTCGTGCGCGTAAATGAGAACAAGAGAATGTACAAGTGATTTATGAGATTAATTAAATTCACACGTTTGGTTCATACATAAATCTTATCAATTAAATTATTTTATTATCTAAAGGCGATCTAAAATTTAGTTAATAAAAAAATCATCAATTCTCGTATTCATATACGAGATGCTCCCATTTTTCATTCTCATTTCCGTGCTTTAAACGCACCATTTGAATTATATGTAATTAATATCATCTCTCAACAGGGACTTCCAGGCCTCACGTGGACGGCTAATTAATCAAGTTGAGAGTTTAGAAAATTTTAATTAATTAATGAAGATTCAATATTAATTGCTGCAGAATTGCATTGCATGTGTAGGTTTTCTTCTTCCTAGTTTCAGACGCAGTACGGAAGCGTTAAAATGGTGTAGACGCATACACCCAGCTAATATATACGATGAAGGCGAGTTTTGCTGGTGAAGGAGAGCAAATCTCCTCCAAACCCTAATCCCGTAGAATTAAGTATAAGTTGAGTGTAGTACTCCAATATATATAATCACAAACCTAGACATTTGAGAGCTTTTATATTCGTTTATGTAGCTCTCCTGTTGTTAATTCACGTGTCCAAAATATTCATGATTATTCTGTTAAAGAAAGAGCATTCTTTTGTTTTGAAATATGTGGTCCACGTGTCCCGGAAGTAGTCCTTTCAGGACACGTGGCTGAAACGTGATTATCTTGTTTGTTACTCTTGAGGGCAAATATGTCATTTTTATCAACAAAGTCATATTTAAACATACCATTATGCAAAATTAGTGGAATAACAAATTTTAAAATTAACAATTCTTTGTTGAAAAAAAATACGGTATCTTCCTGTATTACAATTTACAAGCCATAAAACTATAAAATTACATACCAAACTCTATAAGATTCAATGTTGCTATCCTAAAACAATACGAAAATAACGAATCCTCATGATAAAAACCAAGCGGAAAAATTATAGTTGCATTCTGAATTTTGGCTTTGAGTGAATTACTAATACAATTATAAACGTAATTGCATAGGCCAAATCTAATGAACGAATGATTCCTTTAACGGGTGACATAAAAGCAGTGGAATTGGGGAAATATCAAATAAATCAACATCTGTTCTCCACAAGTTAGGGGCCAAAGCAATTACTGGAAAGACTACTCCTCTCAGAAACCACATTTGAAAGTGGCTGTTGCTACAAAATTACAAACATTTAATCCAGGAAATTAAGGAATCCGTTTCGACTCGAAAGGATCGATTCTGCAAGGCCTAAAGATTACATCTACACAGTGTGATTGATCCTTTGGAGCAATTAAAGATCATATACAACAATCCCTTTTTGCAGGGCTTCACCATGGCAATCATTACATGCCCTCAGACGGCGATCAGCATATTTTTTTGTTGTTAGCAGTCAGAATGGTAGCCGGAATAATTTATTCCACTCCTCAAGTGTATAGGGCTATAAAAAGAATACCGTGAGGTCCGGGACCAGTGTTAGAGTCTGCATCCATCTACACGTGTTCATCGCCATAACTCACCTCGTGGTCATCCCCGTTTTCTTTACTGAGCTTAGATTTTGGCAATGAGAATGAAGAGTGTCTGGGAGATGTTTTGCCTGATTGTTGCTGAGGATGCAAATTGAGGTATGTGTAGAAGGACATCCCCGTGAGAGCAACGGTTGCTCCCAAAATGCTGATAATTCCCGGGTTTGAACCGAAGAGAAGAAACCCTCCAAGAAGAATCACACAGGTTTTGAACTGTCCTAGGACTACATGTGTGGTTGCAGATGTTGCCCTGCAGATGTTGGGGGACAAAGTTTACAAGTGAACAATAAAATTAAATCGACATTGTTAATTAATGAGGAAATGAAAGAAAAATGCTTAAAATGGCTTTGCCTCGCACATAGGAGACTTTTAGATGCCCAATTGCGATTGGTAGATAATAAAAAGCATAAACTCAAAATTAAAAGGAGAAAGAGAGGACCTAAGATATGCTATATTTAAATATGGATAAGCGCATGCATCTCAACCAAACACGATAGTGAGATATGATCCATCTAACTAACTCTACATAGGGAGAAATGAACGCAAGGTCAAGCTTTAGGACATTACTTACCCAAGTGCTAAGGCACCAGACCACTGAAGCAAGAAGCCGAGAACAGCAGAAGCACCAATAATTGCAGAATTTTGTAAGTTCCAATCAAAGGAAAAGACGCCCGGAGGATCAAGCGATGGCATCATCGTCAACAAAAAGAACAATGTAATAGGCGTGGTTTTCCACATTAACCTGCACATGTGCTTCATATCTCAAAAACACTTCAAAGGAGGATCATACAATTTGTGGGTCTATAACAAGCAAGCAGAGGAAACTAATCATATTGGGGATGATGGAAAAATGTGTTTCGATGAGGCAAAATGCTCATTGCATACACTGATGGTGTTTAATAACTTCCAATGCATTTTCAAAATGTTCGAAGCTTTGAAGTCAAATTTCCACTGTGCCAAGAGGAAACAGTCAACAATAATACAAAAACACTATACCTCAAGTACTAAACAAGCCAAGCAACAAAACTGAAAGACTATGCGGTAATTTATGCCTCAAAGTGATAACACTTTACACTATCGAGGATTAATTTTCATGATATGACTGCCTAGCAAATGATTCTGGCAAATATTTTTTTTAAATCTATATTTCAAGCTATGCATAACTCACGCTGGAAACAATCATGATCATAACCAATAACCAGAAACAAATTGGAAATAAGATCCAAAAAAAGCTTTGGAGGAAATTGAATTGAGTGGAATGTGTAACATACGCCAGGGCAGTCCAGTTCTCCTGCTGCTGAAGATTGGACCACAGTATTTTATTGACTGCACTTGGTATTATCCATGCTATGGCTATGCATGCGCCAAAAAAGTGAAACTGAAGATCGGTAACTGTTGCAACAGCAACACCAACTGATACCACAGCAAGTGCAGCTACCTGGGCAATAAATTCACGCAAGAGATGCAAAAATGTGAACTTGTGCATTCGTGACAATTTTCACTGTAAGAAGCTCTAAAGATTGCTCATGCATTGGTTGTAGCAATTACAGAAACAATCGAGACAATGAAGGGTTTGAAAAAAACATTCAGAAAAAAGGAAAGAAATCATTAAAAAGTATCAAACTTCAAATGAATAAAAATCAGATCCAAAGACAAATTAATATATGTCATCAAAGTAAGAGCTTGAATTCAAAAAACTAGGGAAATCCGCCAACACTTTTTCCTACTTTAATATAATTTGGAGTTGAACAGCATCATAAACACTATATTGGTGCAGCATTAAGTCGCAAAGAAAAATGGATAAATCCATGCAACTTTGTAAGCTAAAGTTGGACAGCAAGTGGATTGACTTAAAAACCTATGTTTTCAAGCTTCCACTACAGTACGCAGGATTTCAACTACAGCACGAAATCTCAAAATCTGACAAAGAGGTGGGTGACTCCATAATTTTAGCACTCCTCACTTTGAAGAAACAATACATAACACATTGCATAGTTGCACATTGTTATTTTGAAAATTCTCAAGAGTCCATATACTTAACCACATCAAAACAATCTCTCCATGATTCAATCTGCTAATACTTGAGAATTGATTGTTCCAAATTCTTAGACATGCCAAGATAATTGTAAGACTACAAAAAATATTTTCACACAGAGGCTTCTCTTCCATTTAAATGTTCATTTGCCATTATATCAGTATATCTCCTAGGACCAACATCCTAAAAAAATATCCACAATTGAAAATTTTCGTATGCATATTTATCAAGGAGAGAAAGGCACATTGTTGTTGCAGTTACTAGACATAAACAAGTAACTTCATACCTTTTTAACAGAGATCCTTTTGCTGAAGAGAACGAATTCAGCTAAAACAATAGCTGGTGTCACTGCAATCTTAGCCATTTGATAAAATCCCACACTGAAAAAATATATATATATTTTTTGATTAGGACTCCGAAAAAGTATCAGTCATGATCATTAAGAAACTTAAAGAACTCACCTGTTATATTTCAGGCTAACATTTGCAAGGCCAGTAGACAGAGACATAACTATACCAAGTGATAACAGTGAAGAATATTTAGTTGACCTCGATGGAGAAGACAGAGAAATAATGGATAAAGCGTTTAGAATGGCCATGATCAACCAGCTACATATGTAGTGTATAAAGGTTAAAAATATTGGATAATTGAAACCAACTTTGACAAGTACCTGCATAGTTTAGTAGGTATATTGGTTAGATCAGAAAACTTTATAATTGCGCGTTAAATGAAAAAAACAAGAGAAGAAGATTTAACCAACCAATTTGTTCATCAGAATTATACTGACAGAAACTAAAAAGTTGAATGTAAGAGCAACAGAAGGCCCAAACAGAGGTTGTTGTTGACGCTTTGCTCCTCCCAACGAGCGTAACTTGCTAAATAAAGATGCTCGAGCTTCCTCCAAAGCCCTTCCTACATAGTTAATCAGCCAACATTCACTTAAAATTTTAAAAAATTCTGAGAGCAATTTGGAAAAGGCTCACTTGTTCAATATGAATCACAAGATTAAACAAGAAAGGTAAAGAGCTAACGGGATACAAAGCAATATAATGTGGTTGTCAGATTCAAATAATTTACACAGCTAAGACTGTAAAATCAGGTTGTTCGGAAATGAATGACGGTTAGATAAAGAATTCAAATGATTCCAGTTTTACAAGTGCAATCATCACAAGTTTTATGATGAACTTTGATAATTAAGTGTCAAGTTTGCATCTTTACATTCTAAATTAAAATCCAAAAATAAAAATAATTGCATGATCTGAAAAATTAAAATATATTTATATGTTAAAATTAATACTCAAATGAGCAAATAAACAAAACTCGTTCTCACATATTAGTGCAATCTTTTCACTTCCAAGCCATTTTCCTCTTACAATAAGCAGACATAAATGAAGCACAAATTGGAAAAAGGAAAGCATTTTCTCTACATTCCAAAATGCAAAACCCACATGGCCAAAACAAAGAAAATTGGACAAAGTTTCAATCTTGCATGAGAACTAAAGAAAATAAGAAAATCAGGGGAAAAAATTATAAATAAAATAGATAAACCAGTTCAGTGAAGTGAAGTGAAGTGAAGTAGAACAGTACCTCTTTCACCAGCATCACTATCCTTCCTCTTAAGAATCTTCCTAACATCCTTCCTAATTAAAAACCCCAACATTTCCCCCACAGCTAAAATACTCCACAAATGGACTCCCAAACTGCTGAAAAATCACACCATTGGCTTTGCTCTCAGAGACAGATTTGCATAATGCTATCTCTCCAAGCAAATGCACCACGGTAGAGCATAGTTATCACGGAAACAAGGGGAAAACGCGAAAAGGGTCGGAATGCACTCGCTGATTGATGCGGAAATCGCCGTGGTACAACCGGTGGAGCCCGTGGTACAACGCGTTAATGCAGGAATAGGATAGTTTTGTTTTTTTAAATCGGAGGGACAATGGAGGAAATCACGGGACAAAACGACGCTTCACCGACCCAGTTACGTCAATCAGATTGAATTTCTGACTAAAATTAGGATTAGAAATTTAGAAGAAAAGAAAGAAAGAGGTTTTGAAAGCGTGGAAGATGAAAAGAAGGGTAAAGGTATTTGGTAGTAGCATAAGTGTTGCATAAGTGTTCACGCCTCCGGTTTTGATGCCAACTGGAACTCTATAAGGGACATGGTGGGGTCAGGGACAACGACCGTACATTTTTTTTACGACACGAAAACACGACAAAAATACTAATTAGGTTTTTGAGGTTTCGAATCAATTAGTATAACATTGTAATTTTCATAAAAATTTGTGTATAAATATAGCTTTTCTTTAGAGATGGACATTATATTGGCCGGATATACTAATGAGACTCCACTACATGCGCATACAATACTTATATCCTTATAATCAATACCCTTTCCTTTTGTTCACTATAGGTAATCGTTTTATTTTTTTTATAAACAAAAAATGTATGAACAGTTAAACTCGATACATTGGAAATTATAAGTAATACATAAGAGGTTACAAGTGAAACATTTTTTTTAGAGACATGATATACCTTTTTTATTGACGATACTTCAACTCTTATCATTGATACGTTTTTTTACTATATTTTTCATTACATACAATATTTTTTTAAACATAGAAACAAGCAAAACATCATCAACTAAATTTAGAGGTTAAGTTTCTATTTATAATTTGAATTGTCAATGTTTATGAACAAATTGGAATCCCAGTCAAGCAAAAGTTTTGCTCGATTAAATAAATGAGCACGACTAAAAATATAAGTTTACGTTCATTATATAATATATATATATATATATATTTATGACAAGAGAAAACAAAACTTGAACACGTTAAATCTCAGCAAGAAACAAGTAATACTTTTTTGACTTGCAATACACATTACTTCATTCCTACACGTGATACTTTTTAATATAAACACGATATTTTTTCAACCACTTATTTCTTTAAAAAAAGAAAAGAAAACAAATAACGCATGTGTGCAGCAAAAAACTTGCTTAGAACGATACGACTATTCGAACACAAGTTTTTGCGTTAATATCATCTTTACATATGTTTCTTTTGTCATTCTCTTCCTCACATTTCTTTACATTTTAATATTTCAAAAATCAAAATTTTAAATACATTTTGCAATGGACAACCAAACAATCAGTCCTTTTTCTAGATTTATTGTCGGCAACAAGGGGAAGTCTGAAATATTTGTCCTACACATGAAGTGGACTTACTTATATAGGAAGACAAAAAATAAGTGGCACATGATTTTGTACTATTCTACGAAGCCAATGCCTCTTTCAAGTAAAATAAATTTTTTGCCACATTAGAAAACAATGCAAAATATAGACCATACACAATAAATGCAATATTATTTTTCCAAAAAAAAAAAAACGTAATTAATTAAATAAATAAATACAATTCCATGAAAGATCATTTCTTTCTTCAAGTCTCTCCACTACCACTGTTTGTTCAAAGATGTCATTGCCTTTTATTGTCATTATTACTCCCTTTTGTCACAACAGAAATGTCTCTTAATTATAGTGATGCAAATGTTTATGAGACGAGATATTATTTTAAATATGATTCTTTCATTGGGACAAAAAGAGTATTAATTTTTTAAATCCAATGAGTTGGATTGGACTGTCACACTTTTTGCATCTAACCTTTTAGGCGAGTGTTGAATGCTCAGTGATTTAACCATTGAGCCACTTTCGAACTTCTACGGCCTTCCTTATGTGAGAGAGGAGATCATTTATCTAGTATATTCTGTCTAACTCTATCCAAGTTCGTAAAAAGATGTAATTTTAAAGTAAAACTATATTGTTCAACTACATTTGATAAAATATTACGGATAGGTGATCAAACCTCCGCCCATGAGGGCTTATGTTAGTGTCTTGAGAAGCAAAAGATAATGTAAATGCTGTGATTGATCCCTTCAACTGTTGCAATGTTGGAGTGACAATCCCATTTCAAATCCCACATTGCTATCAATCAAAATACATTTCCCATTTCAAGGGGCAAAACAAAAGCCCCATCAATCAGACAAAGGGTTACCATACAACAAAATAGAGGCATCAATTCCTTCAATAGTTGACACTGACATGTCAAAAGCAAGCCATGTTTCTATAGCTTTCAGCCATTTCTGAGGCATCAAGAGGCCACAAGTAGTACTCTTTAGTGATGGCTCAGAGGGCATCTGAAGGGTTAGGTTCTCCATATCGTTTCAATTTTATCGGATGTCCGAAAGAACTAAGGGGTTAGCTTCTTGACACCTTACAGCTGAAGCATCATTAATAGCCACAAAATATGGAATTTCAAGGAACTTGGCTTACCTCAGAAAAAGAACAAATTGAAGCTGGCTTTTCTTGCCATTCTCAATTTATACCATATTCTATAAATGTAGATCAAATATGCTTCTCCTTGGCAAGAAGATAGTGTAGCAACATCGTGGTAACCGGAACCTGTTTTGGCGACACACGCCATCGGACTTTGTCTCAGCCTGTGATCTGGTTCTCAGTGTTCTGTAGGAAGAGAATTTCTAGCTCAATTACTTCACATAAACAAGGGAGGGGAATTTACAAAGTGAGAGCACGCTAATTGGTCGAGGAAGGAGCTTGTTGTGCAACCAAAGTAGCGTAGATTAGTTCATTCCACGCATCAGGGACTCCAGGAAGGCACCAATGGCTGCAATCTTGCCTTTTGCCAGAGACTTTTTGCTTATCACCTACTTTCTTGCCATACGCAGATGGATGGCCATCTTTGCGGAAATTTGTTAATTTTGTCACATTCAAAAGTACCACGGGCACCTTCATATCCTTTATCACGTTGTCTACTATCTTCATTTTCTGAGGATAGGTATCTAGGATGCTACCACTTAGAACAGGTTCTGTCTCCCCCATACAAGTTCCACCAGAATCCCAATCTCCGCCTCTGTTTTAGGAACAAGATGTATAACAAATTCAATCTTTTTTGTAACTTTCCGAGCCATGAAAAGGGAAGGAGTACTGAGACGGAAACAGCACTAAAATTCTTAACTGGTTCAAAGTACTCTCATAAACAAAGCATGGAATGAAGAGTTCTTTTATATTCTTCATTGCCAATCTTTTTTCATTTCTCTGCATAGAACTAAGCTAACCTGATAAAGAAAGGGAGCACCGCCAAATAAACCAAGAGAAAAATTCATTCAGACTAGTGTATGTCTATTATTAAGCTTAGCTTTAAATGTGATACTTAGAAGTCCATGCTAGAAAACATCCATAAACAGAGAAAGAGAGACCAATAAGTCTAGGTGAGAGCTCCATGACTAGTTTTCTAACGTATTTGGAAAATCAATAGCCACAGAAATTAGAAACACGAGAAACTGGAAATGGTTTGAGTACCTGAAATGAGCAGATGAGTAGCCACGATAGAAGATCAGCTTTCCGCTCTTTTGGTTATCATCAACCCACTTTGACCATGTCTTTAAAGCTCTTCTGTAAGCTTCTACAGCATCAAATTTAGGATAAATGAAATCACCTTCTTTATAGTAATTTTTCCTGCACAATTTCACACTCATAAGTTCCATGCCTAAAACTCCAGATCATGAGAGTGGCCATGCAGGAGAAGTGAGCATGTGATATCTGCTTGTAAGAGAAACACCTGGTGAGATTCAGCCAAAAATACGTTGTTTTAAGTCCATTTCATTAACAAATTTATCAGCTCCTTCAGAACTTAGTAGCAAATTATCACTGCACCAAGGCTCTGAGTGAAAATTTGGAGGCCATATTCCCGCCCCCACCCTCTTCCTTCAAGATTTCCTTTTGACCATTACCATGCTCAAAAGTCAAAAGCAAATGTGAAGTACGAAAGACAAATGACCAAGCAGGTGCAATGGTACATGTGCTTTGGAACTTCAATCACACAATGTAAAAATTGCATCTAGGCTTACCCTCTAGCAGTTTTTCCATGAGTCCACCAGTGCCCCGTGTTGAAGACAAGAATATCAGCTCGCATCCATCGGCCAGCTGATTTGTCTATGCGGTCAATTGATAGAGTCGGATTTGACATTTACAGTGCAATCATAATCCTGGTCAATTATTGTATTTACAAATTAGTACATTATGTTTGAACACTTTTAAAGTACAGAAGACGTAAATTAAACAGAATAAGCTCTCCAAATGTAATTGAAATGTCTATGCAACAAAATTCCTATAAGCAACCTGTTTACATCTGTAAATCCATTGACCTTAAAAAGAAATTGAGTTCCCACAACGATAACTAAGCCTTTATCCCAGATATTCGGATTATATCTAGCCACCGTGTTTGGTTGAGACACATTGTTTCATTTGTATTTAAACATAACATGTCTTTTTTCACAGAGTTCCCTTAGAAGGATAAAAATTTCTCACTTTTATTGTTCCCACTAAGTAGTTAAAGATTGTCTAAAAGAATTCTGCAACATTTAACCCCAAATACTTGAAATCAGCAACAAAAAACACTCTCAGAAAGCACGACAAACTACCCTTTAGTGCAGTAATTGTATTGATAACATCAAAAGGCAAAAAGATCTTTCTAAACAGGCAAAACCTTTGTTCAGTATGGAATGAACTAACCTCAAATTTGAAGATAAAATAGCCTCTCCCCTTTGTTATTTTGTACCCATGGACTTCATACATTTTGCTTTTATTATGTAAGCCTTCACGTAAAAGGCAAAGAAGTGATTCAAACTGGTTCCTATTCATGGAATCTCCTACCAGCATCAGCCTCTTTCCTCTTATTCTCATCAAAAAATCTGTTGCATTAAATCTGCACACATCGGACTGTGAGTTGTTCTCTTCAAAGATAGCAGTCAATACATTATACAGGAAGAGAACTTCAAAAAGCCGGTATTAACAAGCAGAGAAGTTGAAATACACATGAGATTTCATCATCAATTGTAGGCCCTAAAGAAATTATTCTTGGTGCTTTACTTTTAAAATAAACCTCAAATGATAAAAGCAGAGGTGATCAGGCAGAATTCTGGGCAAATGTTATAAAGGAAACCATTAGAGTAATTGCCTGAAATAACAATCCTCGATCTCAGAACCATATTAATCATTACCAGATATCTATTTCTGTAGCCTTTATAATTGAATTGTTACAAGAACTCCGTATATGAATTCGATGACAGTTTGAAGGTATAAAACGCAGAAAAAGTATGGTTAGACCAAACAGGCATATTCTCTTGATTTTCTTACTATTGTACCACTTGAAAGTATCTAGGTAGAGTGCAATTTTATTCATTTAAAGGTCTTTGGCTTTCATCTAAAAAGTTTGACAATACATCTTTGCTCCTATTGATTCACCAACATCATTCTTCTTTTGTGGCCTAATATTTTCATGGTTGACCAGCCATTCTGCCAACAAATTATTGCTACAACCAAATTTGTTCCTTATGCAAAAATGTTCAGAATAGAATATAAAATGCATGGAAAATCCCCAAATTACTGCTGCTATCCAGTCCAGAAAACGGCACCAATCCCGTATGATGCAACATTCCATTCAGAGAACTGCACCAAGTAGCCCATTTTACAATGTATTGAAGGTTTCTTTTTTCCTTCATTCTAGGCTACTAAAACCAACATAGTCTTCTATATGCTTATTCATAGACTTCAATTAGACCATATACCTTATTAAAAGAAGTAAAGAACCACATGTAATAATTTTTTAATCGCTTTAACTGGAAACTCACGCGAATGTCAGACATAATTCTTAATCAAACAATATAATTAAGTCCTAATACCAATAATCACCACTTGATACTAAAATAATCAAAATAGAACATAATCTAAGAGGATAATCTAATGTTGAAATGGGAACAAACTAACTAACCTGGGCAGATCACATCCATCTGGCTTCCAACGCCACTTCATATACTCCGAGTCTGGCCTTCCATTGCCTTGACAATCAAAAGCCTCATCAACATAAGGACAAGAACCCGGTTTATAAAGCGGGTACTTCTCATCTTTTACCCATTTTCCCTTGTAAAAATCACAACTTTTCCGCAATGTGAAGTCATTACTATCATTTTCCGGAACTGAATCAACCTTCTGAACATTTGTGAAACTTGAATGGTCACCAGAAAGAGAAATCGATGGTGCAGAAGAGTTCTCTTTATTTTTTTCGTCATATCCAGATTCTGACGAAAAGGGTTGTCTAGAAGTTGTCTCATTGCTATCAAGAAATGCCTGATTTCCATCGTTTTCATCAAAAACAGCTGATTTTGACAACGTGGGAGTCTCAGATTTTGACGTCCCATTTACATCAGTATCCGCTGATCTTTCAATGGTTTCCCCACCAAGATTTGACTCTGAGACATCCTCGGCATCAATTACTGCATAATCTGAACTGGGTTTGGGTTTATCCTCGAGATTTGATTTTGACGATATGGGAATTTCAACAGATCTTGAAGGGGAAGTGACATACTTGTAAAGCGAGAGTTGAGGTTCAATACTTTCCCAGCTGATGAGGAGTAAAATTACGAGAAACAAAAGCAAGAACGATAAATTTCTCAGTGAGTAGTGATTCTTGTGGGGATAAAGGGCAGAAATTGCCATTAGAGGAAAAGCATGTTCTGCTACTTTGGTTGCTTTCTCTGTTTTGTCACTTACTCACGTTTGGAGAACCAAAAATGAGTTGGTGGGAATCGGGGATTTGCCAGATTGGTTACAAATCTTCGAATCCATGATTTTCTAAAGCAGAAGCTTGGATGGAAAGAAGGGGAATTGAACTTTGTGCTAATCGAAGAAGCCTGCGGAGAAAGAACACTACGAGATTGTCTTTTGCCAAAGTTAATCATCTTATTAGGAAAGATAACCTATCATATGGATGTTTAGTAGTTTAATACTTTTACAAGTTGTTTAGGATTGTTAAGGAGGGAGTCATAACAACTAAACTCGATGCATCATGTATCAGATTGTCATAGCCTAAATTTGACACATAATAAATCTCATTTACAAGACTATACATCACAAGTTAAAGTCAGATATTTTAATACACGATATTTTAATAGCCAAAGGGCTTGTTCTTTACACTAACTCAGACCTGGGTTTAGTGTATTATTGGGTCTCAGTCCAAAAAAAGGCCGTTGTCTCAGCCCCATGTTTCGCTTTGTCGGAATCAAACCCAGGTCTAACTCTTGGTTTGAGACCAGAAAACCCACCCCTCTGTTTCAAGCTTTCCTCATCTTCCCCTTTTTCCTCCCACAAAAATCCCCACCCACGCACCAGTTGCTCTCCGATCCAACCCAATAAATTCGCCGACCACAATGGGACGAATGGTCTCGCTCACACGCTGAACTCCCTCCGTTTTTTTTAAAGGGTTCTTCGTCTGCATCAACCCCTCTCCATTTGTTCTTGTTTCAAGTTTCCTAGGGATTTTGGTAAAATTTTGGGCCTCCACCGATTCGAACAAATTGACGAGCTCGGTGCGTAGATTCGGGGAAGTGAAGTACAGCGTATAGAAGGTCATGGGAAAGGGGGGAGTAACGGCAGATCGGAAAAAAGGAAAGGCAAAAACTGAAGAAAAAAAAAAAAAAAAGAAGAGTTGGGGAAGAAGTGACACTGTTCATCAAAATTTTTCATAAATAGGCCCATGTTATTTTCTTTTTCTTAAATGACGGCCCCAACTTATTTTTTTTAAAAAAATTAAATATTAAATTATCTTAAACTAAAATATTATGTAAACTTAAATATATCATTAACATTAAGAACAATTGCTATTTTAGAAATATTATTATACTGAAAATTTTATTTTTAGTTGAATATGTAAAAAATAAAAGATTGGGGATTTATTTACTAATAAAAGTAAAATAAAAATTTTAAAAAAAAAGTATTGGAAAAAAAATTGGGTTGAAACTTATGTTCTTTACCTTAGGTTGAGACCTGGTTTCAAACCAGAACTCAGAACTTTGTTTATGACAAATAGGCTGAAATCCATTTGATCTGAGACCTGGTTTCAAAACGAGGTCTCAATTTTATGTAAAAAACAGAACTAGACGTGTACATTGATACACTGTCATGCGCCGTGGCAGATCTAGAGGGAGGCGAACAAGTGCGGTCGCCACCCCTTCCACTAATAAATAAGGGTATTATTAATAATATTGAATTTTTTTGCCCTTGCAAAATCATAGCTTGCCAATTTCAAGAAATCATCTCTATCTTCCTACCTTATACTTTTGACCCTCCCCTAATATTTTTGTTCTAGATCCGCCACTGGTCATACGCGTTATTGTTATGTAGAAGTTTTTGGTTGTTTAGGACATTAAAAAGGAAAAGATAGAGAAAAGAAAATTCTTCACATTTACCTACTCCGTTAAAATGGAACCTCAACCTCAACATAATGGTTTTGGTAAATTATGTTTCTTGATGTTTTCTCTTTTCATCCAAAATCAAAGGTTGCTTGTGACATCATCATTTGTCATTTTTCTGCTGCATGAGAATGGAAAATCTATGCATATTACCAATCCCTAACAGTAGTTTTGTACTGTACCTTATTTTTCAAGATAAAAATCTGAAATGTGATCAAGAGAAACTATACCTATTCTTTTAGGATAGTTGGATAGCATTTTATTTTATAATAATTTTTCATTATAAATGTATATACACAGTTATATTACATTTTTAATATTAAAAACGCATTTGTAGTCCTCAAGTTGTAACACAAATATGTCTTACAATTCATATAGTTTCAGGATTAGCGAATTTGGGTTGCCAGATTTATGTGTTTACGGTTTTCAACTCTAATTTTACTCGTTTAATTATTAGTATTGATATTCTGAACTGTAACTCATTTATACTGTATCGTGTCAAAAATTTTCCCTCGTACCAACAACTCACACAATATATTTCAAATGAATAATTGTAACATCATTTCATATCATTGCATAATTATTAAGGAAGTACTAGAGTAATAGCTATGGAGAATTAATTATGGCCCCAGATTAGGGTGTACTATTCTATACCATCCTATCTTCAACTTATGCTGCAATGGGGCTTTCCCCCCAAAACACCATCACCCTCTAGGTCTGCCCTCTTTCAAGTTTCACCCCAATTTAAGTGTGAATGAATGTGTATGTTGCCAATTCAGCATTCAATTTTTTAGGTAGTTTGGTAATGTATGAATCAAACGCAACAACTTATATAAGACGTGTCTACTGCTAAAGTATCGTACTTATGTTAAAACAACAAGTATAAATTAACATACACGGATTAAGTTTAACGGTTGAAATATCTCGTGTCAGATTGTCAAAGACGCCGCACATGAGACTTCCTCCAATACAAAAGCTTTTAAATATGAATCAGTCCTACATGTGCCTGTTTTCTCTATCAAAAAAAAAAAAACAAGTAGATTATATTAAATAGCCCAATAGTCTTTGAACACCTACAAATTTTAAGATATTGTAGGAAATAATAATAAACTTTATCTTTAGTTCAACAACCAATGGCATTTTAGCCAGTAACCATTCCAACAGCAAGAAACGCCATTTGTGCAAAACTAATTCCCTGTTTTAATGCTAAAAATGGTATTCATGTGCCTATCAAGTTATTGTTTTTCTTCAAACTACAACTGAGCTGATCTATGTTAGAAGAGCTTGAATTCCTTGTATCGGTGTGGCATTGTCCCATTTCACACCTATTGGGAGAAACTACATTTTCACCCCTCATGAATGTTTGAAAACAGTGTCTCACCCGAAACAGGAGATCTCAGCAGATGTTAGAGAAAAGCAGAGGAAATCCTCTGTATCCAACACTGCCATGTATCCTCTCGCATATGAAGTAAATTACATTTTTACCCTCTCACGCTTGTGAGATGATACACTATATTTTGAACTTATTAGTTTTGATTTGGGACCCTTTTTCAACCAGTAGCTTCTCCAAGACTTGTTTCACACTGGTCCTTCAAAATTTTCATTCAATTTTTTCCTTCACTTTTTGGCCTACAAGATTTCTCCCAAGAAGCACTATTCTCAAGTTGCCCCTCATATAAGAGCCCTGCAGCTGCAAAATTGTCAGCTCACTTTAACAGAATTGAGCATTTTAATTCATTCACACACACACCACACAAATTTTCTCTCCTCAGGTTGGAGACACATCTCTGTTTGGTTTCTGTTTCTGTTTCTTTTATACATCATGTTGTAGTATTAAATTCTCAAAGCCATAAATACAGTTTGGTGAGGAAGAAGAAAAAAAAAAAGAGATGTTGATGTATCAAACTTTCCACTGTATATCCCAACATGATAGCAATAAATATCCATTGCAAAACAACCTTAATTCATAACCTCCTTTCACCATCTTCAAATGCTCATACTCATCATCCTATTCCCTTTGCCCCCCTAGTAGTCCCCCCATCACCCCACCAGAAAAATAACCCGAAAACTCGAAACTCAAAACTCAAAATTTGTATTTTCAGTTGCAATACATATGCAATGAGGCTTCGGGGCGCGATGATTTGGGTGTTGATTCTTGTTCATATGATCCTGGCGGGGATCGCGCCGGAGAATGCTGCAGCAGCAAGGGAGGGGTTCTTGAGGGGGGCTAAAGCTGATTCTGATGAGAAAATTAGTATTGATTCTTCTGCCTTCATGAAAGCTCATTTCTCCAAGTATTCATCATCATCAAGAAAAGATTGGAGGAGGAACAAGATTGTTGATGATGATGTGAAAAGAGTGGTTCCAACAGGGCCAAATCCTTTGCATAACAGGTAGATTTTGATTAATTATAGTTATAATTAGGCTCAGAGATTGGAGTACTGTGTAATTAAGAATTATTGGAGAAAGAAGAGTTCTTCTTTGTTGAACAATTCTTGGTTTTTATCTATGTTTCTGAAGAGATATATATATATATATATATATATATATTTAGTGTTCTAAAACTAATTTCTTGTAGAATTTTTTCTGAAATCTGAATCAATCCCCTCCATTCATCTGTTTTTCTCTTTAATTTTTCTCATGTTTACATACTGTAGACAGAATCAGATCAGAAGAGAATGAACAAAAAACAAAAGTGAATTTTTTTTTTTTTTAAATTCTCAATTAAACCAAGAGATCAAAATGAGCTTTAAAAAAAAACAGTAGGATTTGCTTGTCCTACAAGCACGAGCGAATTGGGGAGGGCTCAGAAGCCTCCTCAGACCCCTAATTTTCCTTTACTAGTACGATTGGCGAGTGGTTTTGTCATGTACGGTTTCAAATTGCACTAATTAACATAATTCCCTCGTAAGATATTTTCTGGTTACGCCACTATTTATACTCCTTCCGTCTCATTCAAAGAGTCTTGTTTGTAATACTGTTTTTAGTATTAGAAACATCACTCTTTAAATGGGACGAAAGGAGTAATATTTAGGGGGGTTTGAAGAAGTCTCCTCCGACTCCTAATTTCCCTTTAGTAATATGGTTGACGAGGGGTTTTGCCATGTACGTTTCCAAATTACACTAGTTAATTTAATTCCCTCAAAAGATATTTTCTGGTTACGCCACTGTCTATCGTATTAGGGGGTCTAGAAGGGTCTGAAACCCCCCATTAACCCCTCAATTGTTTTGCCATATACTTTTTCAAATTATGTTAGCTAATCTAACTCGCAGGAAAGATATTTTCTGGCTACACGGCTGCGATTACAAGAACAGTGATGAAGAGGGCCTTAATTTTATGCCCTTATTGCAATTCTTGTTATGGAAACAACAATAAATCTTGTGTTTTTCCATAAAAGATAAAACGTGAGAAGGGAAGGAAGGTTTTGGGTATGGGTTTGGGAGAGGACAATGGACATGGGGTTGGGGTCAGCATTGCAGAAATTGTCGACTCTCGAAATCATAAAGAAGCAAAATAAAACAGGGCATTTGTTAATTAGGGGAAAAAAGTGGGTCAAAGAGTAGAGTTGCATGCATGGATTATGGTCTATGGCATTGCTGAAAGAAGCCACAGTAGCAGAAGAAAGCGAAATATACATTAAATTTCTTCTTCTTCATTTTTTTTTTTTTTTTTTTAATTCTTCTGTCATGGAATGGAAGAAAAACAGAGGAAGGAAAGAAGGAGAAAGAAGGAAGGGAAGGAATAGAAAAGGAAAAGGCAGTAGTGGCAGTGGCATTCAAGTCTCTTCTGACTTCTGATATGAATTCAATGCCTTCTCTTTTCTCACTGTTTTAGAAAGAGAAGAAATAAGAAAAAGAAAGAACATCAACACGGGTAACAATTCGTATCAAGTTTAACTTTTGAAATATTCGAGTTATGTTGAAATAATTGAGGTTTTTTTAGTATTTGCAATCCCTTTTAATGGGAAATTCCAAAATTATGGCCTGATAGGACCTTTTTCTTTTCGAAAAATCGCATTCCTTACGAAAAAAAAAAAAAATTTGTGAAAATCACTTCTTCAACAAGTATAGTGTGTTATCAAAACACAGGTACCTTTTTTAGGCATTGGGCTACTGAGTGTAGCCTCTGGAGTATCGCGTGTACGTTAAAGCAGCGGTAAGCATGGTGTGTTCTTGAAACACACGTATGATGTACCACTTGTTAAATATTGAAGTATTGAGTTTATGATCCTCTGAACTGTAGCGTTTCGTTACTGAAATATCGCGATTATGTTAAAATAACAAGTATTGAAATAAAGCACGCGGATCAAATTTACCTGCTGAAATATCCTGTGTCGGACAGTCAAATGATTGTACATGATATCCCTCATATTAAAAGGGGTAGAGAATGACAAGAAAGAGTAGAAAAATAACTTTTAAAAATGACATGTTGTATTTAATATTTTAAAAAAATGAATCATCTCTACCACACATGATAACGATATAGTGGGACATGCTAGATTGTTATTGTTGTAATTTTTTTATTTTTGAATTCATCACTATCACATTATCTTGATTCTAATATATTGAAGGTAAGAACCTTGGGAAGAGAATAACAAAGTTGTGAAGCGGCATGCACTCTAAATAAACAAAATTGACAAATGTAAGAATTAAATTTCCAACCTCTAGACAACTCTCTATATATCACAATCGTTGGTGCAGTGACTTATTCATATGAGAATTGATTATCTCTTTGTCAATTGAATTTCTGTATGTGGTTGGGAAATTGGTTGTGGGGGTGGGAAGATGGTTAAGAAGGGTAGCTGTTAAAGAGAAGTAGGCCTAGAACTAGGCGAGTAAGAAAGATTTTGGTTTTTGGGAAAATATTGACTGATATGCTATGCCTATCCCCAACAGAATTCCCTTCTTCTGCATCATTACTGAATCATTATGTTCTTCTGCCTCTACAATATTTATTATAAGACTTGTTATTTGCAGTAACCAATTTATTATTTGCAGTAACATTTTACTGTAAAATATTTAAAATGCCCCTTAGTTTTTTTAAAAAATTAAAGAAATCATTTTCACTCTAATTATGGTCGATAGTCACGAAGATAATCCATATTACACGGTAAGTAAATAATCTATATATTTTTTTTCTTACGTAAAATTGGTTTTTTAACCAAAAAAAAAAAACAATCTATACATTATTCATGTTTTTTTTCTTCTCTTCTCAAATTCTAACATTTCTAACGTGGTATCAAAGATAACTTAAACCCTAAAATTTTTTTAGAAGAAAATACAGCCCAGTTTGGCGGTATTTTGGAATAATATACCGCCCATCCCCGGCGGTATTTTGACTCAAAATACCGCCGGGGATGGGTGGTATTTTGGTTCAAAATTGCATCAAAATATCGCCCCGCGGTATTTTGGAAGAAAATACCGCCGGGGTGGTATTTGGATTGGGCTGTATTTTGACACAAAATACCGCCGGGGTTGGGCGGTATTTTCAGAAGAAAATATCGCCCAAAGTGGACGGTATTTTCAACAATGTTACTACAAATAGGGGACGGGATTCTGGAAAAATGGGGTATTTTTTTTTTAGCTAAAGGGCAAAATAAACTATTCACAGTAAAATGTTACTGCAAATAGTAATTTGGTTACTGCAAATAGTATGCCCCTAAAAAAAATAGTAAAATACAGTAAGATAATTAATATGTTCAATGCGTTTAAATTGTTGTAGGCATAATGTATTTGTACATTCCAAGTCTAATGTTAAAATTAACAATATTTGAAATAAATAAAGTTCTGCAAAAGTTGTTTTTGTTTTCGGTCGTTTCAAAATCATTTTTAAGTTTAGGATAATGAGATGCTAATTCAAATTTACTAGTTTGAAAAAGTGAAAATAGAAAAACATGATAACTAGGAAAAATGATTGGGAGAGTAAAAATATAGGATGAAAGTGTAGAGTGAATAAAGTGGTATTACTCAATAGTCACATTTAGTAGTTTTAAATTCCAAGGGCGAATTACATTTACCTCCCTGAACTTTGGGTATAACTATAATTCCATCCTTGTCGGACCGGACTGGCCGGTTGAACTGGTCGGACCGCGAACCGGCCACTAGTCCGGTCCGATTTGACACTTAAAACCGGAATATCAAAAAACCGATCAATGGCGGTCAAAACTCGGGTTTGACCCGGTTTGACCGGATTTTGACTGGATTTCTTTTAATCAAATGGGCTCTTAATTTTTTTTCAAAATTTTTTCAGCCCACATTTTATTTTGGATTGCAATTTATTAATCTTTTAAACATAATTTCATCCTTATAATATATTTATTATTGGGCCTTGAATTTTACTATGATAATTTAGGCCATTTGTATTAGTTTTATAGAGCTCTCACACTCTACTACTTTCTTATATAACCAATGTGGGATAATTTTATTTTACATGATCATTTTAATTCATTGATAGTTTTCTTCTTACATTTTATAATTATAGGTAATTTAAAAATTAGATGAATAACATACTTTATAAATAACATTAGAAATATTAAATGTTGTATAATTATTAATATATTTATTATTTGAAGTATATTTATGACATTACCGGTTTAACCCCTGATTCAACCGGTCCGACCCATTGACTCCATAACCCAAAGCTTTTCCGATTTGATACCCGGTCCGATTTTTAAAACATTGGCCAGACGTCAAAGTCAAAATCGAAAATATACAAATAACTCAGTGTTGTTTTGATTTTGTTATTTAGTAGTTCATCGAGACTAATGTAATTTGCTTTAATTTTAAATGTCCAATCATTTTTGCCATATGGATACCACAGCAGTCACTCTAAATTTATCATCACTCTTGTAACCTTTATTCACAAATTGAGTGAGATCACATGTTTGAATATTTTATCCATTACTGTCCAAATTAGTGAACTGCGAAATTTGATGTTAAAACAATATCGTTTCTTTTGGAGGTTGGGAAGGTTGGGGTGGCGGTTAATGAGAAGACCTTATAATCGTGAGGTAATAAGTGCAATCTTTTGGGATGCAAGGATTAAAAAAAATAAAATTTTCTAACTGAAGAAAAAAATCCATATCGTTTCACTTCAAACCAGTTAGTGAAACAATGTAATTTTATCTTTAAATTATATGGTCAAACTATAATTTTTTCAAAAAATCATTCAGTCACTCAAAAATGTCTTATAGGACGATTTATGCAATTGCATTAGTGATGTATAATAAGCCACAATGACTTGAATAGTTCATTGAATGTACTATAATAGCTCGAACTGTAACCTGCTCCTCCTAGAATCAAACAGCCGTTGCCCATTTCTCATTTCTCACTCATAATTTGTTCAAGATTTTTTTATTGTTTAAAATTTGGCAAATCTGCCGCCCGAGGGAACCAGGTGACAAATGCGTCTTTCTCAATGCAATTGTCGTATGCATTCTGGACTATGTTTGCTTTGCTTGGTCGAAGCATTGCCCTCTTCGATTATACCCATGGAGTGGCCGTATGTGAAGCGTCCGCCTCTCAAACTGGGATGCTTCAGACAGAGGGGAATCGAAGAAAGTATATATTTTAGGAACACAATGTTAGCGGAAAGCAGCATTTGACAGCCTATTATACCTTTGATGGATGACCCTTTCTAATTTAAACTTGAAAAACATCGTTCTGTTCTGGGGTTCTGATATAGGGCTTCGGGAAGAAACCATTAATGGTGCGTCAAGTTCTGGAAGAAGCAGCAAAAGAAGGTAATGTTTGTATTCTTTTTGATCCACTGTTTATTTTGAGTAAAGGGTTTCAATTGATAGAGGGCTGTTGTATTAATGGAATTGTGGAATGCATTATTGTTTTTGAGTTTCAAGAACAAAAGGGATTTTTTTTTTCTGGTAACCATTTCATTTTCAATTTTGTTTGCTGTTATGATGGATTTTAGTTTCTTTATGAAGCCCTTCTTAGTTCCTGGTGATGGGTGTATGGTGGATTTCTTTGTTTTGTCTTTAGGTATATTTCACATATAAAATTCGGGACAGAGTAAAACAGCCCAAGGAGTAATAGGTGCCAAGTTGTATTTATTGGGTTCTTAAAGCTATAGTTTGCATTAGCCATGGCAGAATCAAATTTAGGGATTTGGAGGGCAAGGTGGGGAGGAATCCTTGTGAGGATCGCCTTGCAATGGTAGTGTAAAGATTTTCTTTTTGTAGGAGGAGATAATTTTGACATGTTCTTAAGGCGACCGAGAAGATACAGAGGAGCGGGAAAATTTTGATGCTTTTGTGTAAAGATTTACTGTTTTGGCATGATATCTAGAGACTGTGAATGTGTGATATTGCCCTGTAGAATTAGCATGATAACCAATAGATGAAACAGTTGAAAAATCATTCACTAATTTAAAATCTTAGGTTTTTTCTTTTGTTATGCAGGGGTTTCACTTCAGTTGACTAAGCGGTCGCTGTGGTTTTTACAAGGTTGAGGAAATCAGTTTGATTTAAGAAGTAGATTATGCTTTTTGCAATGTCAATCATGTGCATGTACTTCAATGGGAAAAACTTTCAGAATGGCTAATGCTTTTGAGTCCTGCATGTAACTTATTTCCAGCTGTTGTGCTTATACAAATGTAGCCTTTGGCAGTGATGCCACTTAGTAATGAAGGATATTTTCGTGTCGTTGTTGCAGTGACCCCCACAGGACTTCATATGGGTACTCCTTCATCGAAGCAGACATCACCTGCCTTGTTCTTTTTCCTTGGTGGAGTTGTTCTGCTTGTAATTGTACTAGTGCTCTTTTTTATTTTCAAGAAGTTCTTCAGAACCGGGAAATGTCAAATGTCAAGTACTTGTCAAGTTGTGACAAGCCCAGGTGGTAAGTTTGATGTCATATGTGTTAATCAATAATAGCTAACTGCAGCATCGAAGGTTTGATGTCATATGTGTTAATCAATAATAGCTAACTGCAGCATCGAATTCTGACTGTACTGTTTTCCATATTGTGATTCAGGAACAAGAAAGTTGTACAGTGGAAATCTCCGCACAATAAGCTATTTTGACTTTCAGACACTTAAGAAGGCTACAAAAAATTTTCATCCCAGTCACTTGCTTGGAAGAGGTGGATTTGGACCAGTGTTTCTGGTATTGATGATTAGGCCATTGTTATCTGTCATACATTTTCATGTTGTTTCAATAAGCAATAGAAGAGCTAAACTCGAGTTTGACAAATTGGCCTGCCCACTTGAGCTTTTATGAAATGATAATCTATTTGAATCTTGTTTGTGCATAATAACTGAATGAAAATGGTCTGGTGAACAACTTTTATTTGATACTCAGTAATGTAATATCAATAATTCTCTATGATTGTCATCTTGATGATTTCTTTGATCAGGGGAAACTTGAAGATGGGCGAATGATTGCTGTGAAGCAGCTGTCTCTTGATAAATCCCAACAGGGAGAATCAGAATTTCTCGCAGAAGTGCGGATGATTACCAGCATACAGCACAAGAACCTTGTCCGCCTCATTGGATGCTGCTCAGACGGCGCTCAGAGGCTTCTTGTCTATGAATACATGAAGAATCGAAGTTTGGACCACATCATTTATGGTATTCCATTTATCCTCTCTTGTTGATTGTATAGAAATGTGTAACAAAATGTTACCACTTAAGATCTTCCAGATCCAATGTATCCCTATTCTTATATGAACTAATTGTTGTATGGTAGGAATAAGTGAAACTTTGCTGAACTGGAGCACTCGTTTCCAAATAATTATTGGAATCGCTCGTGGGCTGCAATACTTACACGAGGATTCACACATCAGAATTGTTCATAGGGACATCAAAGCCAGTAACATTCTTCTTGATGAAAAATTCCAACCGAAAATTGGAGATTTTGGCCTAGCCAGGTTTTTCCCCGAAGATCAAGCTTATCTCAGCACCACATTTGCTGGAACCTTGTAAGTCCTTCTGCTGTCTAGCTTTGTAAAATGCAGATTTCCGGTCACTGTCTTGGACGAGAACATATTACTATACCCTACTTGATTAAACTTCTTTTCTCGTATTATCAGAAATGAACGAGTTCTGAAGTGTACAGCTTTGTAATCATTCTTTCTAAAAATCTTTCAGAGGTTATACAGCACCTGAATATGCATTAAGAGGAGAATTATCTGAAAAGGCTGATATTTATAGTTTCGGAGTCCTGCTTCTTGAGATAATCAGTTGCAGAAAAAACACAGATCTTGCTTTGCCATCAGAAAAGCAATATCTCCCAGAATATGTAAGTTGTTTTTCCTGCATTTGCTCTTAACATTGAAAATTTGCATGTTTTGTTCATTTGTGAAATGCTTGATTTGTTCTAGGCTTGGAAGTTATACGAGAAGTCTAGACTGATTGATCTGGTAGACCCCCGGTTGCGCCACGAGGGGGTTGTGGAGAAGGACATTTTTCAAGTACTTCATGTTGCTCTTTATTGCATCCAGCCACACGCAAGTTTGAGGCCACCAATGTCAGAGGTGGTTGCCATGTTAACATACAAATTTGAGTCGAATGGAGCCCCGGTGAAGCCAACTTTCTTGGAACGAAAGCGAAGGACTAATGAGGTGGTATCTTCATGGGAAGCATTATCAGATGTTTTCCCCTCACCACCAAGGAGTGACTCTGCTTCCTTTCCCCGGCCTGCGATGATCCCAGTTTCGCCATCGCCTCAGAGGAGCGGCTCCTCTTCCTTTGTCAAACACGCTACGCCAGTTTCGCCTTTCTCACCAACAAATGATTCCTCTTCCTCCATCATAGTGACTATCCAACCTCCAAAACGGATGGATTCTGCGATTTCTGCTCGAGCAAGCGTATGATCATAGCAAAAAATGCAGAATCTGAATGCATTTTTTGAGTATTGTAGTGAAGAAAGTTGTGTAAAAAGTTGTTATTCTTTCGAAATTCTTTTCTAGTTCTCTTTGTTCTTGTATAGTAATGACCTTTTGTAACGTAGAAACAGACCATTTTGTTGAGTGATTTTCATTTAGTGCTAATAAAGACATCCCAGCAAATTCTTGTTTTTTTGTTTCAGTTCAACCTCTGCATATACTCTTCAAGCTCATTGCACTGGGCTAAGATGTAACTCGTCCGTTGGTATTAAAATAATCATGTTTCTAACACTAAAGAATTAATGTATTTGATACCAAAGTATTGGAATAAGATCTTTTAGTGGGACGGAGACATATAGAGTAAATTGCTAACGAAATTATTCACACCCTAGAGTTGACTTGACGTCTCTGTAATAATTTGAACTTTGAAGGCTTAACTGCTTTTTGCCCCTCATGTATTCAAAAGGTTATTTGACTTTTTATGCCGTATGTTTTCAAAATACGTATTTTTGTCACTTGAATTGTCATTATTTTATGAAAATTGATACTTTTGTCCAAATTTTCACAAAAGTGAAAATTGATACTTTTGTTATTTTTTTAGTAGGACGAACATAGTAAATTACTAGTGAATATATTCACCCTCAAAGTTGACTTGACGTCTCCGTAGTAGTTTGAAGGCTTAACTGCTTTTTAGCCCTGAAGTGTTCAAAAGGATGTTTGACTTTTACCCTTATGTTTTCAAAATACATCTTTTATCACCTGAATGAATCGTCACTATTTCACAAAAGTTGACAATTTAGCTTCGGTCTTACAACAATGACATTTGATGCTAACGTATTGGAAATATGATCTTTTAGTGGGACGGACCAAGTAAATTACTCAATGACTTGACTTCTCTGTAATGGTTTGAAGGCTTAATTACTTTTTGCCCCCTACGTTTTTAAAATGTTGTTTGACTTTACGCATTATGTTTTGAACATACATCTTCTGTTGCTTGAATTGTCACTATTTTTTTAAAATGACACTTTTACCCTTATTTATCACAAAAATGACATTATTATCGTATTTTTACTTAAAAGATACTGTTAACTCGAGCAAAAGAATACAAAAGAGTTAATTTTAAATATTAAAAAAATAGTTGAGGACAAAAAGTAATTAAGGCTAGTTTGAATGATACTAGTAAATAATAAAGGGGCATACTATTTGCAGTAACATTTTACTGTGAATAGTCTATTTTGCCCTTTAGCTTAAAAAAAAAACTCATTTTTCTAAAATCCCGCCCCATATTTGCAGTAACATTATTGAAAATACCGTCCACTTTGGGCGGTATAGACGAGGACAAAAAGTAATTAAGGCTAGTTTGAATGATACTAGTAAATAATAAAGGGGTATGCTATTTGCAGTAACCAAATTACTATTTGCAGTAACATTTTACTGTGATATTTTGATGCAATTTTGAACCAAAATACCGCCCATCCGCGGCGGTATTTTGAGTCAAAATACCGCCGGGGATGGGCGGTATTTGGGTCAAAATACCGCCAAACTGGGCGGTATTTTGGGTCAAAATACCGCAAAACTGGGCAGTTGGATCCAAATACCGCCCGGGCGGTATTTTGACTCAAAATAACGCCCAATTGGCGGTATTTTGACCCAAAATACCGCTGGGGTATTTTGAGTCAAAATACCGCCAAACTGGGCGGTATTTTTTTCTAAAAAAATTTTAGGGTTTAAGTTGCCTTTGATACCACGTTAGAAATGTTAGAATTTGAGAAGAGAAGAAAAAAACATGAATAATGTATAGATTTTTTTTTTTTTTTTTTGTTAAAAACCAATTTTACGTAAAAAAAAAATGTATATATTGTTTACTTACCGTGTAATATGGATTGTCCTCGTAACTATCGGCCATAATTAGAGTGAAAATGATTTCTTTTATTTTTTTAAAAACCTAAGGGGCATTTTAGATATTTTACAGTAAAATGTTACTGCAAATAGTAAATTGATTACTGCAAATAACAATTCCTTTTTTTTTATTACAAAGACAGTCCACATTTGGTATTGAAGCACCTTTGATCGGGTTAATAATTAGTGTGGTGATTATTTACCAGCTAATATTTTCTCCGAAAACTATATTATAGTACAATCCATACTTATGACACTAGACACTTAGAAAAACGTCTCAAGATATATTTGGACATTAAAAATACTTTATTGTTATAGATACAATATGTAGATGTCTTTATGCACCATGGAAACAACTTATGGCCTACTCATAAACGTATTATTGCTTGATTTATAATTGTCTATTGATTATTTGACTGTATTAATCCTATTATTTTTATTATTTTATTGTATTTTTTTTTTTTTAGGGAAAAACTCAAACGTTATATCATCAGTGCTGAAAATCGTCCTACAACAAATGTAGTCTTGTACTGTATTTAGTAATTATCATGGATAGTGGATGAAAAATGGATGCTCCCACTTAAAGCTTTGCAAATAAAGCTTTTGTTGCAAATAAAGTCAAAACACAAGGAAGAAAACAAACACTTGTGATAATTGACATTTTGTTGTGCCTCACTATGATTTGAAATAAACTTTGAAGGTGTCAATAATTTGGATCTACTACTTGTTTGTATCCTTTCATAAACTTAAACATCATCCCAAATCGAAAGAGAAAAGTGTCCATAAAGTAATACTTTTCTAAATTATCCTTAATACTCGTCAACAGTATTACTGATATATATATTATGCACCTTGGGTATCAATTCATTTAACAAAAGAAAAGGAAAAAAAAAAAAGGTTCATATTACTTACGTGAATTGTACATATAAATTTGTTTAACAGGAGACTACCTTTTTATAATTTTTTCTTTTTGAAAAAGAACATAATTTTACCATATCATTTTACTAAGGAAAGTGTAATTTTGCATGAACAATTTTACTAAATACAAGAACACTCAAGGAGTGTAAATACAAAAAATAAAATCTTCTCACTCATATAAAAATAGTCCACTCTCATTTTTTTTTTTTTTATTTATAAAATCTCTACCCATATACCACAAAGATATTCTCATACCTATATCGCCCTTTGGCAGAGGTATGAGCATACTATCTAGGCAGACGTAGGCAAAGGTGTTCTAATCTGTCTATTACATGCCGACAGAGGCATGAGAATATATTTGCCGTATTTGGACATAGGTTTAACAAGAAAATGTGACTATTGTATTTTGAGTCCTTAAATTGTTCTTGCAGTTGGGAAATTTTAGTTTTAGATAATAAATATTTGTATGAAGTGAATTTCTTTTGGGAATTTGTGTAGGAGCGAGAAGAAAACGTAAAATGATTATGTTATTTTTTTAGTTTATGTGAGTAAAAATTTAGAGGAAATTTAAAATTTTGAATTCAGTAGGAAATAAGGTTGTTTATTTATGTAAAATTTTTGAAAAAAAAGTAATGATATATTTTTTTTTGAAGGGATTGAAAAAGAACATAGTTTTAGACTATGTTGTTTTCCATTCCGTTTTAAGAAAATCATCACTTTTTTCTTTCAAAATTTTATAAAAAAAGCATCATCATTTTTGTCTCAATTAAAAATTAAAAATTTAAATTTTAAAATTCTCTCTCAATCTTCACTTACATAAATTTTAAAAATAACATAATCATTACAATTTTTCTTCTTTTTCCAACACAAATCTCAAAAAAAAATTCATCTTCTAAAACAAGAATTTCCCATTTGAATTTGAAAAAGAACGAGCCTTAGTAAAATTAATCCTGCAAATAACATCGCAATTTCGTTGAAAATTTGTTGTTTTGGACGCTAGTGGGGGAAAACTAAGGTTAGAATGTTATTTTCAGGGCAGTCAAATTAGACATTTTATTTTCCCATCAAAATCGTTAGGTGTTAATCAAAGATTTAAAAAAGTGGGACCAACACGCATGTACATACGCCACGTGGTATGTGGCCTCATCTGAGATGCATGGACCGTTCTAGAATATGCCTTGCGTTTTACGATGTCTGCTATTTACTTTGATATTTAACACCGCATCAAATTAAAGCAATAAATATATGTTACATCTGCCCAAGTGATTGACACGGGATAGTGTCCAAGTGATTGTGACGATAAATCACAATAAGTCGGTGTTTGTTTTTTGTAAAAAAATTAATTATTAAGAAAAATTTAAGAAATGGTTAGGAAAGTGAAAATATAGAGTAAATGATATAACATAATATAGTAGTTATATTTGACAATTTTAATTTAGGATATTCGATAAACTTTTGTCATATAGATGCCACGCCAGCCACACGCACTATGAAGAATTAATTTAGTTAAGTCAAAAATTGTAAAAAAAAAAAATTTTAAGCTATTTTATAAAGTTAAATTTCGTTATCTTATTAGTATATTATACAATTTTCAATGCGAAAAATAAAAATTTTCAATTTTATTTATGTAGTAATAAATTGAGGGAGATAAATTTTTCAATAATTAAATAGGCAAGTTATTATTATTATTATTTTTTGAGTTAAAATAGGCAAGTTATTGTAGCAACTAACTGAACGAGAAAAAACGTACAACATTTAATAATAGTGTTAGGGATAAAGATAGCAATTTAATATTTTTCTTAATACGTGTGAATTTATGTAAGACAACACTCTTTAAAGAACATGGTGAGTACTTGGTAATTAAATTTGAAAATATACCTCACTATTGTGATGCATAGTGACCGTCTGCCTATAAGTTGAGAGTTTAAATCCTATAATCGCAAATTTTTAGGTTCGGTACGTTTTGACATGTTTCGATAACATGTTTTGAGAAAGAAAAAAGAAATTAATTTATTAAAAATGTAAAACGTATAGTTGAATAATAAAAAATGGTGCTGAAAATAATGAAAATTCATGGTACTATATTAAATTTACTGTAAAAATTAAAAACAAAATCAAAACAGAAACAAAAATAGACCAGCTCCACACTAGCCAAATTCTATTTTATATATTTTTTTACATGTATTGTACCAATAATTATAAGGTGCAACAAACTAACAAGGATAAGCATACCTTTTTACCCCCTAGTTTGTTGAAATATTTGGTAAGAAATTTATAGTTTCGGGTTGGATGATTTGTTGAATACACAATAACAACATTATCATATTTTGTCTCGATTGAGACAAGTTGTTTTATAATTTACAAGTAACACATAATGTATTTAAAATGAAAATATATTTCATCTATATGTTATCTATAGATGAATTAATTATTCTCCAATGTTATTGTGAATGTGAGTATAAGTGATAATTATTTAGAAACAAAATTATGTTACTGATTATAAAATAATACTTTTATGCAAAAACTTGTATCCAACGTATGGGTGGCAATTCGTGTTGTGTTCGGGTTATCGGGTTGCGGAGTTCCCGTGTTGATTCCTCTCAACCCTAATTTTACCCGTTTAATAATTCATGTTATTCTCATCAACCCATTTAACCCACGAACATTTCGAATTCATGTCAGGTTCATATCGTGTTTTTGTGTTGTAGTACAAACTACAAATTACTCGTGTCCGGTTCGAGTTGGCAACTTCACATGTCGATATTCTCAACCCTAACATTACATGTTTAATTATTCGTGTTATTTGAGTCGATCAATATAACCCGCCACGGCTCAACCCTAACCCGTATATATTGTGTCGTATTTTCGTATCGTGTCAGAAATTGTCAGCCATAATCTGACTGTCTAATGATCTGACGGTTCAGTGAAAACTCACGTGTTATATTTACTATATCAAACTTATGATATGATGTGATTATGAGTTTAAGAAATGATGTATCACATATCGAATTTAGTTTATGTAGCACAGTTACGAGTTCAACTTTTGATGTATTACGTGTCGAACTTAACTTATGATGTATTGTAGTTGTAAATTTAGTCCTTGTTATATCATGTATTTACTTTAATTTATAATGTATCACATATTTATGAATATACGCGTAGTAAATTTAGTCTGTTGTATTGCTAGTTAGACGGTATGATAGAAGTAGTCTGTTATAGCACTCGTAACTCGTAAGGGGTCGAATTCTTATCCAAAGATGACAAAATTAAAGAGAAACAAAATAGACGTCATTTATGAACTGAATTATGATACCTTAATTAATTAAAGGGAAACTATATAAAAAATTAAGTCAATCTTAAATCCGGATGAGCACAATATTGTTATTATTAAATTTATTTATTACAAAAGCCGCACGCAAATTTCAAAAGGGTTCAAAGTCTTCCTTTTCACAAATATTACAACAAACGCAAACCCTTGAACCCTTCTTCTTTCCTTCTTTCTTCCTTCCTTTCCACTTCAATTCAATTCAACGACGCCATTTTTGATTCTCTGTTTTCTGTTCTGATAATCCAATCCGCCATTAATAAACCCTTTTCCCACTTCTTCTGTTCTTCCTCTTGGCCGGTGCAAACTTTCTCGTTACCCAACTTTTTTTTTTTTTTTTGTGCTGAGTTTTTTTTCTTTTGTTAAAATGGCGTACGTGGATCACGCGTTCTCGATTTCCGACGAGGACATCATGATGGAGTCTTCTTACACCGTCAACAACCGCCCTCCTATCAAGGAGATCTCCCTCGCCGTTGCGCTTTTAGTTTTCGGTACTATCGGGATCGTCCTCGGCAGCATAATGGCCGCCAATGAAATCGGCGGCGACCGAGCTCACGGTGAGCCCTCTTCTTCCATTGTTCTCCCTCTTTCTCGTGTTTTCAGTTTCTTTTTTGTATTTCGGGTTTTAGGTATAGAGGTGCAGTGGTGTAGATTCGGATTTCGGTGGGTTGGCAATCTAATTTAGGGTAAAAGTACAATAGTTTTTGCACGCAGTACAACACCAATTCGTAGCTGAAAATTTGCTGCCTGTGCCCTCATCCTACGTTCTCCGCCTCGTCCTTATTTGGGATTTGTTGCTTTTATGTTGTCCTGTGTGAATGTTTTATGCTCTCAAGTTTTGCTTTTTATTCCATTTGCTCTGTATATTTCCTCAGTTAGTATGGTATTTAGATTATGTGATGCAAGTTCTGATCCATAAAAAATGTTGAATTGCTTCTATTAATTCAATGTGCTTGTTATGTGAATAGTTAAAAGAGATCTCTTGCATCCCAATTTGCTTTAAGGGTACAAGTTCATAGTTTTCAGGGTTTAATTGGATCTTTGGTGTTATTTGTTTATGTGTGCTTATTTTGGTTGTTTCTTGTAAATCCAGGACTTTTTTTCGCTATACTCGGGGGGATTTTGTTCCTTCCGGGATTTTACTACACAAGGATTGCTTACTATGCTTACAAGGGTTACAAAGGTTTCTCTTTCGCCAACATTCCTGCTGTGTAGAGTTGTTGATGAACTGAGAGATTAATGTACAGATACAGCCCTTGTCTTTGTTGTCCTTACCATTTGATTTGGTGATGTTTTCTTCCAGGGATGGTATGTCTGTAGATAAAGATAAATGATCTGTTCAACTTTTTATACATCTTTTAGTAATAATCTATCCCTTCTTTTCCTAGGAGTACTCGCTCTTTGATTTTTATTTTTCTGGTTGAATATATGTACTGTATGAATTTGTTGAGGATGGTGTTGTTGGTCGTTGCGTTTTTTGGAATGCAATGCCTACTAGGAAAATGCAGATGTAGACATGTGAACTTCTTTATGCATTGTTAAATGTTTAGTAATAGAAGATCTTGCTATCTCACAGATACAGTTAACCTTCAAAGTTGTGGTGTTGATTCTATATCTTGCCTAAATATTTTATAGATGTACTGCAGATATGACATTTTGAACAATTTTACCCATTTCATAAATGCCTTGAAATTTGAGATGATGATTTTACCAGCTAAGTATTTTATGGTCATCCAAATCTGAGTGAACTTTCTATGCTAAAACAAATTTCATGTCACTCTCTTGTTCATACTCCAACAAGTTATCGAAGGTGATAATAAGTACTTCCTCTGTTCCATTAGAAGAGTCTACTTTGTAATACTGAATGGAGAAAAGGGAGTAATAAGATCGATACTTTGACATTTGTTGGTATATATTGTGAGAAGAGACATACATGCTTTTTTGAGGTAAACGTCACAGGCTGTTTTAAGTCATGGTTCTTCAGTTTAGAAAGGACAAGAGATGTTGCTTCTTACACAGTTTTCCCCCTCATTATATTGTCTACTTCCGAGTGGTATGTGCTGCTTGTATCAGCAGATACAAATTGAAAATGGTACACTGAAATTGTTTTCTAGGATTAAGAACTTTCTTGCCTTGTCTTGTTGTGTTCATTTCGTGTCTGCTTGAAATGCTTACTTGGAAGATTTAGGAGGTAGAACACTGCAGCTCTGTTAAAGCATCTGAATAGTAGATCTGTTTCTAACATTCCATTAGAAGTGTACTTTGGAGTTGTACATTGTGACTCGTACAGTTGATCCGCAGAACTCTTCCAATGGAATGGGGGAGTAGAAATTCTGGTTGATGATAAGTAAGGTAATCCAAAGTGGCAACCTTGCCGAACGCTGTATATGGTAAAAGGCTATGTTTATTTTCAAACTTAGTCAATAAAACTGTCTTTTAATACTAACACACAAATTCTGGTGTTGGTGCTATTGTAGTAGTATTAATATCAAAAGTTTCAACAATTTATTTTGTGGGTGAAATTACAGTCCCGTTAAAGAAATTATTCAGTCATCAGATTTGGTTTGTGAATACGCAATTGCATTAATAATGCATTTAGTTTCAAAATGGTTTCTTAGGGAAAAAAAAAAGTTTTTTCCCCCTTTTTTATGTATGGTAAGAAAGTGAAGAAGTGGTGGGAACGGGTAAAACTGTTTCTGATTAGGCATAATCACATGATTAGTACCACTATAAGCAACGTGTAGTACTTATTACGAGATTTGTCCGTTATTAAATCCGATATGCTCCGTGATTGAATCCAAGTAATTGTTTCCCTTTTATACTCGCTTTGAACTCGGCATCCGAATCCGGTAAAGCCCTGTTGATGGGTTTTCACTTCTCTCCTTACGGTCGAGGGGCTTCACTCTTTTGAAGATCATTCCACCCATACAGGTTTAGCGCGAGAATTCTCCAAATGTAGTATTATCTCCGCTCTAGAGATTTTGTTTAATGTGAATAGTTTAAAGCTGCTAAGAATGACTATGGACCATCTTCTTCACCCTCTACTACCCTAGTAAGCCAATTTCAATTCCTCAATAAATACTTTATCAATGCCAACCAAACTTGAAAGGTGGGTTGCCATTACGGCTTTGGACGCTTGAGGATACGAGCGACAATTATTAAAAGATGATACAATGATTTATGAGTTACAAAATATAACTAAAAAATAGACGTTTTTAATGGAACATAGAGTACCGTGTAACGTTGAAAAAAACTTTACAGCTCTAATTTTGATCGGGATCTTGGTTCCAAATTCAAATAGCATAATAATAATAAGCGGGGTTATTGGAATATAGGGTTATAGGACCTTGTTCCCAATTTTACAACCCTAAACCGCCGGCAAAGCAAGCATAAAGAACAAAAGTAATATAGAAGAAAATAACTAAACAAAAGGTATTATTGTTATTATCCTTTTTTGACGAAAACTAAACAAAAGGAATTAGTTAGAGCTTCATACCAGTTTTGGTAAAGTTCAAAGAGGGCAAAAATAGAAATAAAATAAGAAGTGAATGAGTGAGAGCCTTCCTTCACAACCGGGCTGGTTCTAGTTCAAACCGAAACAATGGTCATCTCTAGTTTCATTTATTAAAATGCTGTTATATTTATTTTATTTATAAATAATACTTTTTTCGTCTTAGTTTATATGATGTTTTAGTTTGTTTCACATAAATTAAGAAAATAGATAAAATTACATTGTTAATCTTATTAAATTTATGTGATTATTTTGAGACATCATCAACTATGTGATTATTCTAGTATTATTTAATGATAAAACTAACAATTCTAGTATTATTTAATGATAAAACTAACATATTTTAACATAGAGCCTAACAACTTTATTTAATGGTAAAATTAACATGTTACACATATTTTTAAATAAGTGTAATTTCAGTGGTTGAAATGCCTTAAAATTTTACAACCGAAATGAATGATAAAGTAATTCAAAGTACTAACAGTCTCATTACAATAAAATGCAAATGAAAACAAGTACTACCTCTCTTACATTAAAAGAGTTAATTTTTAGAAATATTTTTTTATTTTATTAAAAAAATTTACTTTTAATTTTTTTACTTTTTATATCTTTATTAATATAATTATATGTGGTTCACAATTAATTTATACTTACAAATAAAGATATAATAGAATAAATAATATCAAAATAAATATATAATAGAATAAATAATCTCAAATTAACTAATTTAAGTATTATATTTTAATATTCATATATATTAAGTTTTACAGGACTTTAGTACATTGGTTGTGGACTTGTGTCTGAATTTTGAGTAGGCTCATCTCCGCTGCTTGACTGACACTCTCTTCACTCTTCACTCTTCACTTTACTAAAAGCTGAGCTCAAGCTCAACTCTCCCTTTTTCCGTTTCCCCAAACACACTCCCCTTTAAATCTCTCAATCTTTTTCTTCCAAGCTTTCTTTCCCCTTTCGATCCGGTTGAGATTCTCCAACACCAAAAACGTTTTGTTTTTTTCTTAATCTGTTTAAAATTTTCACTGAAGAAGCAATGCCGGTGAACGTCGAATCGACGCCGCCTCCGAGGATCGGAAAGATCGGGCCATACACGGTCTTCATCACCCCTCCCTCCACCCCCTCTACTCCTTCCACTCCGGGAGTGCGAGTGGGACCCGTGTCCGATTCTCCCAGAAAAGCTCCTCCTTCTCCTCCTCCTGCGTCGCCGCCGGCGGTTCATTCGCCGGTTAAGTCACCTCCTGCTTCTGCTGCGGCGGCTCCTCCTGCTCCCGCGGTTCAGGCTCCGCCCTCGCAATTTTATAGTACCAAGTCGTCCGGGAAATCTCATTCATCTTTTGGGTTTTTCTGGGATGCTGTGGCTAAAGTTCAAAATGGTAATTTGCTTTTATTCTCTGCTCATTTCCTGAACGAATCTTGAATTTTGGATTTGTAATTTTGGGGGAAAAAAGTTTTAATTTTTGTTTTTCTAACGTGGAATTTGGTAGCGCATGCGAATTTGGATGAGCAAGTGGCGTATTGGTTTGGATTGAATCAGTCCAAGTATCAATGGGCATTGAATGATTACTATGAAAATCAAGCAACTGTAAGTTCTTCTTTCCTTTTCTTTTCTTTTTTTTTTGTGTAATTTTTTCATTCTTTTTGTTTTTAAAATTTTGGGCTTTTCTTGTTTGGTTGTGTCTTTGGGTTAATGAAAGTCAATAATTAATGTTAAATTGTTAGGTAAGTGTGCCTTAATTTGGGGACAACCTTAACCTTCAACCAATTTGAGTGTTGTCTTGGGTGTATTTTGTTAATTTGAAAGATGTTCTTTGTCGTTATCAAAAGTGGTTTGATGAATTGCAATTGCATATCTGGACGATAAAGGCAAGAAAAGAAAGAAGCTTTAACTGGACATCTTGCAAGAATTGATTGGAGAGAAAGGGGATACTCAGAGTTGTTGGTAGATTGGATTCTTTCTGAAAACTTCTGGTTCTTGACTTTTGGATGATGAAAACTTATTAGGCAGTGGAATTGTTGAACTTGGTTTGCATGTTTTTCACTTTTGTGTACTTTTGAATGATACACTCCCTCCGTTCCACTAAGAAGAGTCCAATGGTTCAATTGTTTATGAGTCACAAGATACAATCCCAAAGTGGGCTCTTTTAGTGGAACGGGAGTATACAGATATTCAACCACAAAAAGGAATATATTACTGGTAAATATGGTCCATTTTAGAACTTCCAGCTGAGTACAAATTAAGTCCATGATGCAATCTAATCATCAGGACCTAGCAAGACAGAGACTTTCTTTTTCCCCTTTTATTCCTCTCTGTGGTTACTCAATTTCCATCTATACCATCTAAAGTCTCTTTGCAGAGAAAGAATTGTTTACCTTAACAATCTTTCACATCGTCGTCCTCATAAACTCGAGGACAGGAGCACTTTTCTTCTTCATTGTCCTGCTTAGGTAGATTAAGCGATTCGCATGTAAACAAATGACAGAATACAGAACACCACAACAAAACAAGTCGAAACGACTACTCATAACAAAGGCCGAAAAACATGTGTCTATCTCAGATGTCCTGCAGAAATATGCCAAAAGAACAGGAAGAAGAATTGTGAAAAGTTACCTGAAAAAGATCAGTTACTAAAGGATTATCGAATCAGCATTAGCGTCTTCCATACACTTCTGAATAAACCATTGCTAGTAATTCATCCAAGAGATTTGATAGCATTCTGAGCACGGTCCTTCTTGTATTTCTTTTCTTTCACGGGGCATCTGATTTGGAAGTGAGTTACAATATGCCACCAAAGCCAAGGCTTATTTGTCTCCTTGGCCACTTTAAATACACTTGTCTGTTGGCAAATACAGTTTTCGTACTTCGAATGTCCTAAAGCCACTGATATTTTAGACTCAAGTTCTTACTTTATCACAAGTTTGGAAATACTGCTATTGCCACTGAAATATACTAACTGTATGACTTTGTCAAAAGACACAGAAGTTTCTTTGATGGATATGGTTAGCTTTCTGGCAAGAAATCAAATAAACTGTTGCCTTTTAGAGATTAACATTCATTAGCCTCTTTCGTTCAAATGGCATTCTCAATCTACCTCTTCTCATGTGAAATATGTGTATGCAGGATCCATCGGCCGCAAAAGCTAAAGCTTTATCTGGTAAAATTCAGGATGTGTAACTTGCAGGTAGGCAAATATATTTCTGTAATCTGCCTTTTACTGACTCTATTTTCGCTGAGATTCTGATAAATTCAGACATTGTTATCTTGCAGGGGGGTAAAAATGTCAAGAGGCATTTGCACAACCAAGATTAGGAAAAATATGGATAATACATTCATTGCAGAATGCATAAATGGATCTTTCTTCGGAAGCAATAAGCGACGAGGAACCGGCTTTTGGGAGGCCTAATGAGTTGCTACTTTTACTTTGCACTAAGTTGATTTGTCTTGATCAAGCAATACCTAATTATCTTCACTATATGTGTCATTGCATCTGGCTTTAGCTTGTTTGTTCATAGTCTCTGTCAAGCGACAGCCTCATAAGGAGGCCTAATTTCAGTTATAGCCTAATTTCAGTTGAATGTTTTTTTTTGTCCTTTTCTTGTATCTGTACTTTGAAGCCAATTTGGTTATTCTTGAAAAGTTATGAAAAGTGATTATTATTATTATTTCAGTGAATTATTAAGTGTTAGTTTTTAAAATATAGGGGGCTAAATGTTAAATGAAGATAATATAGGGGGTAAAATGTAATTAGGCTTATTATATTATATTTTTTATATTAATTTTATCATCATCTTCCATAGATATTTTTACGCTTTCAATACATTATGTACAGTTTTAAAAAATTATTTTTGAAAAACATATTTTATAAAACATTCTTGAAAATGAGCTACTTAGATTAAAAGAGCGAAAACAAACAATCTGTTTGAAAAATACCCGAAAATTCCTTTCGTCCTAGTGAAAGATTTCTATTTGAGCTTATATTTTATGATTAATATACGGTTGTATTTCACGACTTTTCAATTGAGACGTAGTGAGTGCTCTGTCCGTGAAGATCCCACCAGAGCGCTTTCTACTTCTAATTGGCCATAAACTAGATACGAATAATTCTCAACGAATCTATAAGAAGTAATCCCATTTTTTTCATTGGGGCCGGTAGATTCTGCTTTCACATTACATAACTACTACCAAAATTGTGAAAAATGAGTGTTGATGATTAGCATTGCAATTACTTGGTGAATCAATCAAAGCCATGTGGATTGGAAATGGATGCTCAAAAATCAAATGCCATTATGTTGTTTTCCCATTATAAGGATTCCAAACTCTAGCGTTGCGGCTAAGCACAATATTCGTATTACTATTAATTTCCCCTTCTTCCATCATAAGAGTGCGATTGTCGCACGGGAATAGGAATAGGGGAAACAGACATCTAATTCATAGAATTAAATTTTTTATATTTGGCACATACAAGGCAATCTAAGATCATTTGAAAAAAATAATCTATTCTCATATATGAGATGTCCTCATTTCTATTCCTACTCCTGCGTGCCAAGCGCACCCTAAGTGCATTTATCTCAGCCTTCCTTTTACATTTTGAAATAATGTCATTTTTTTTCCTTTTTAAAATCAAGTTGTTCTCATTAAAAGTTTATGAAAAGATATTACAATGGAGGTTCTCCCGTGCACCTGTATACTCTCTTCTGTTGTAGTTACCACCTATTCTCAAAACTTATTGGCCCCATTGCCTCATAACAAAATGATAATATTCCCAAACGAAGACTCTTTTATTTGTATCATATTTTGACCAGTATACTTTTATCCCAGCCGATTAGGGTTGGCACCAAGGGGTGGTGATCCCCAAACCATTTCAACCCCTCTTTCACCCTTAATAATCGTATGTATTTACCTATAAAGAAAAGTATTGAACTCATGTGAATTTTTTTAATTCAATCACTGCAACCGATCAATAAGTAACATTCTCATTTCTACAATAAGAGTGGCTATCAAAGTGTTGACTTAATATGTAAATAACTCAATAAATTACAGAAAATTTGGACTAAACTCTATATATAACTCAATAAAATTCAACACGACACGACACAAAAAATTATAAACGAGACCCGACCCCACACTCAAGGGACAAAGGATCGCTCATGTTTTTTGAATTCAAAATCTCAGGTGTAATCAACAAGTGATTTTATTACTAAACCAATAAACACACCTTATTCTAAATTGAATTGTGATACTTTCATATTAAAATGATATCATTTAGATTTTAATACGAAAATAGTAGTAACAAAACAATCTTCAATCATAAGCGACAAGCCACGATACCAAGTGCAGTGGGCAGCAAAAGTAATCTGACTCTATGACCCAATGCCAACGTGGCAAAAAGTGCAAAAGATTTTTACTGTCAAAAAAAAGAAAAAAAGAAAAACCGAAAATGGAACAGATAATATCCGATGGGCTCTGAAGGAGATATTTCAATTGACAACCGTCACTGTCAATTCAACGTACAACTCCCACTCCACAAAGTACAACCATTGCCCGCTGCCACCGAGCTGAAGGCGGTGGCCTCACGCACGCACCCATCCTAATTGAACCAACAAAACCTTGCCCTGTATAGATCGGACTCTTCCTTCTCTTGCTTTTCCTTACCACTCATTTCCTTTCCACAAGTAAACCAAAACCCAGAAGAGGAAAAACCCAACCCTAATAACCTCTTTGAACTTGAGTTACTTTCCCTTTTTTCTTGTTCTTTTATCATCCCGGATTGTATTTGCTTGGTTACTCTGATGGGTTGAAGTGATTTTTCGAGATGATGATGGAGTGGGATAGTAATTCTGATCCGAGTGGAGATGAATTTGAGGATGATGATGATGAGGAAGAAGGGGGATTTGGGTCAGGATTCTTGTTCAGTGCCGGAGCTGGAAATGGTACCGGGCCGTTGCCTTTTCCGGTGGACTCATTGTTGCAGCCTGCGCCTTGTGGGTTTGTGGTTACAGATGCTATAGAACCCGACCATCCCATTATTTATGTCAATTCAGTCTTCGAGATGGTCACTGGTTACCGGGCGGAAGAGGTTCTCGGCAGGAATTGGTAAGTTCCCTTTCTTATTGTGCTATTTCTTTCCACTTTAGAGCCTTGGGTTAGATTAATCAAGTCAGGATTATTGAAATACTTTTGAGAGATTGAGTTTTGAGGGAATATTGGTGGGAATGGGAACTTTGGGTTTCGGCTTTGGTTTAAGATGAAGGAAGTTTGCTATTTCGTTTTGGTTTAATTATGGATTTGGTGTAAAAATTGCGGAACTTGAATTTTTAGTTGATAGATTGTTGTATTCTGTAAACGAGATTTATTTTTGTGACAACTTGTAGGTATTATTTATCTATAATTTATAATGGTTGATTATCACTGTAAAGCTTTCTGCTTTTTTGGAATGCCAGTATAGTTAACCCAATTTTGAGAGTTCATTGTAGGAAAAGATAATATTTTGATGCTTTGAGCGTGCATTAGTTGCTTGTTGTTTACTTTAAGGCTAATTTTATGTTAAAGTGGTAGTAAGAAATATGAACTTGCTTTATGCTACAATGAATTTGAGGGAATAGTGGAGCATGTCTTTGTTGCCTCCCGAGAGGCGTGTTTGTGAGATTTTGCTGTGACTATTAAATTTTCTTTTCGTTGAACTTGATCTGGAAAAAGAGTTATTATTGATTATTGCGTATGAAATTTATGGGTTATCGGGTATGTTAGAAGAGATAGTTGTGCAAAGTTTATCTATGTGATGTATCTAGCTTGATGTAAATCTTGAATGATGTATTCTGAGGAAGTGATGAATAAGTGTATGCATATTGGAAGTTTTTTTTGCTATGGATTCCTAACTTGCATGCAGTTTAATTTGGTTTGCATGAAACCAAGATGTAGTCTTCACATTCTCCAATGCATATTTGAGTATAAGTACAGATTGATCTACACGTATAGGAACAATACTGGTTTCATCAAACTTATCCGATCTACTAAATGTAGTTGGGTCCATTTAGGGTAGATGCCTTCAAAATTTTGTTACATCTTGTATGGATCTATGCCGAGGAAGACAACAAACTTTAAGTTAAGAGATTTTGGGCTAGAGATCTTGAGGCAATTGGTTAGCGAAAAGATTGTAGAGGATAGAGAAGTTTCGATCTGGACAAGCAGTAGAAGATGAAGATTGGTTGAGGTTTTGGAGAAGACAAATGTTTTATCTCTCCTTAATCATGTTGAATTGGCTTTAACAGAATATTTTACTCAATAAATGAAGAAAAATAGGTCAGATTCATAATTGTAGTCTAGTCTGCAGTTAGTATTTTCTGCATTTGACATTGAGCATATCTGTCGGGTTTGTGTAATTAGACAATTGTTAGGGACATGTATTGAAATTATGGTATGATTTCTCATGTCACATTGAAGCACTTTCTGTGATTTGTATCTCTTGAGACTGGGATTTTAACATTTATATGCAGTAAATACTGTTAAAGTTCTTTTCTGTGTTGGTTAATGATTGTTTATTTCAGTTTGCAACTCCTTGGGACCTTAATTATGCTTATTCTAATCTGTATTATATTTGTCCTATATGCTTCTCATCTTAGAAGCATTTAGCTTTATTTCATGGTAATGGAACTTTGGTAAATAGTTGCTTGTCTTTTCGTCTTTTGCCTTTTACCTATAATGTTCTTCTGCAACTTGATATTGTTGCCAACTAGAAAGGCATCAGAAGTATAAGTCAAGCCTTGGGAAAATGAAACTTATATTGCTGTAGAAACTTTTCCATTTTATTAGGATACCTTGAATCATCTTGAACAAAACAGAGATAATCCTTTAGTGGATGACTGGTGTTAGCAATGATTTCTTGTTTTCCGTCTGTTTAAATTATATTTTGATTTTCTGCCACAAATTTGACGCTTTTATACTTTTACTCTGGTCCGGGGTGTGATCGAGGAGACCTGCGAGATATTGGATGTAGTCATGTGTGCTGGATTCACATTGATATTTTTAAACTATAATAGTGAATTGTATGTTACTTGTCAAAAGGAGAAGCACGACCTATTTTGGAAAGGACTATTCCTAGTGACAAGTTTGGATTCTTGCAGAAACTACTCGAGTCGTGTTGGATAATTTATTTATTTTTGTTGAACTGCTTATGTTATTGGCTTCAAGGACATTTTTCTCCAAATTATAACTCTGTTTCCATTATATAAATGGAATCCTTTGTGTCTTTTACTTCCAATTTAGATGAATCTCTCTGAAAACTTACCATTTTTGGATTTCATTGCAGTCGGTTTTTGCAATGCAGAGGCCCATTCGCTAAGCGAAGGCATCCGTTGGTGGACTCCACTGTAGTTACTGAAATAAGAAGATGCATTGAGGAAGGAGTTGAATTTCAAGGCGAATTGTTAAATTTTAGGAAAGATGGTTCCCCTTTGATGAATAGATTACGTATGACGCCAATATTTGGGGATGATGAGACAGTAACACACATTATTGGCATACAAATTTTTACAGAAGCAAATCTAGATCTTGGTCCACTTCCTGGATCTTCAGCAAAAGAGTATGCAAGATCGTCTGATAGATTCCGTTCTAGTCTTTCTGCTTGTGGATTGGCCACTGATGGGAAACACAACATCAATCGAGGGCTATGTGGAATATTCCAGTTGAGTGATGAAGTTCTGTCTCTCAAGATACTTGCGCGGTTGACTCCAAGAGATATTGCATCTGTTGCTTCTGTTTGTAGTCGGTTTTATGAGGTGACAAAAAATGAGGATCTTTGGCGAATGGTTTGCCAAAATGCATGGGGCACAGAAACAACTCGAGTACTGGAGACAGTTCCCGGAGCTAAGCGATTGGGATGGGGTAGATTGGCTAGGGAACTAACCACTCTTGAAGCAGCAGCATGGAGAAAACTGACAGTTAAAGGTGCAGTTGAACCATCTCGTTGCAACTTTAGTGCATGTGCTGTTGGGAATCGGGTTGTTCTCTTTGGCGGAGAGGGGGTGAACATGCAACCTATGAACGATACGTTTGTTTTGGATCTGAATTCCAGCAATCCTGAGTGGCAGCATGTTAAAGTCAGCTCTCCGCCTCCTGGACGTTGGGGTCATACACTCTCTTGTGTGAATGGGTCTCATCTAGTCCTTTTTGGGGGCTGTGGGACTCAGGGATTACTTAATGATGTATTTGTGTTGGATTTGGATGCCAAGCATCCAACTTGGCGTGAGATTTCCAGTTTAGCTCCTCCGCTTCCAAGATCTTGGCACAGCTCCTGCACCCTTGATGGGACCAAGTTGATAGTATCTGGTGGTTGTGCAGATTCTGGAGTTCTCCTAAGTGACACTTTCCTTCTGGATCTTTCCATGGAAAAGCCTATCTGGCGAGAGATACCCGTAACATGGACTCCACCATCTCGTTTGGGTCACACGCTCTCTGTTTATGGTGGTAGGAAAATTTTGATGTTTGGGGGTCTAGCGAAAAGTGGTCCTCTGCGTTTTAGATCAAGTGATGTATTCACTATGGATTTGAGTGAGGACGAACCGTGTTGGAGATGTGTAACAGGGAGTGGAATGCCTGGTGCTGGAAACCCTGGTGGAATGGCCCCCCCACCAAGACTTGATCATGTGGCAGTGAGTCTCCCTGGGGGAAGAATATTGGTTTTCGGAGGATCTGTCGCTGGTCTTCACTCTGCTTCCCAGCTCTATATTCTTGATCCCACGGAGGAAAAGCCTACATGGAGGATTTTAAATGTACCGGGGAGACCTCCTAGATTTGCTTGGGGACACAGTACATGTGTTGTTGGAGGCACAAGGGCCATAGTCCTTGGAGGTCAAACTGGGGAGGAGTGGATGCTCAGTGACCTTCATGAACTATCACTGGTTAGCGATACCATTACCAACTGATTGGGGGGAAAATGGAGAATTAATAAACTAGAGGCGCTGTCAAATAGAAAAGTTCTGGGCATTTTCTTGTCTCAACAAGAGGTATGATTGCGTGAAGCGAGGATACGTCCTTGGCACTTGGCAGAAGCATGTTATTTATGTTGCTGTGTTATGTAAAACCCTTCTGCAGGTGGGCTGTCTTTGTGCAGTTTCGGTTGGATCATGGGATATTTGAATCTCTGTTTGGCCTGGATTTACCTTTGTGAGTCTTGTACTGTATGTTCTTCAGGAATCTTTTCAGGTCATCTTTCTTTCTAGGCTTTGTAGAACTTAGATTGGTGGGGGATTATATGTAGAATTAGAGTACCTACTATGCCTTTGTTGTTGTTGTTGTTGTTCAGGGTCTGGAATTTGAAATCAGAAGGAAGAAAAAGAAAAGAAAAAATTGTAAACCAAAGTATGGGGTTTGTCCATGAGGTGTGTCTGCTATGCCTTTATTTTTGCCCCACCCTTGTTTTATATTATAGATTAATGTCATAATATTGAGCTCAAGGTGTTGGCTGTCTGTGCCCTTGGTAAGTTAATTGGGGGAAAGGGACGGGGAATGAGTTTGATCTTATAGTTTCTTGCATGGGTTTCTTTTGCACTAGACTTGAAGCTTTTGAAGCTAAAGCTAAGGGTAGATAGTTTTCATGTGCTTATGAGGATTTCTGTCTTAGTTCTGCTTATATGGATGGTGAATTGTAATGCCATATCATGATTTGAATGAAAATGTGGATTGCATGGTATCACAGTTCATGTGAAACACTGTACCTCTTCAAAACACTATATTTAAATTTTTATAATAACTTATAATCAATTTTTAATACATATTTTTTACATTTTCAATATTCTTTACAAACGTCCTTTAAAATGAGTTAACACAGTGAAATAACAGTCTATAACATGGGCACAGTTTAATGGTACATCTCTCTTGCTTCAAAGACAAAAGACCTTGAAAATTTCAAGAACCTCTCTTATCAGCAAGCTGGCAACAACACGGAAACCACAAGCACGTGCGAGAGTCACCTAGGACAGTATTCGCGCCCCAAAGATCGTGTAATAGAAACTAGTGATTCGAATAAAAGAAAATAAACTATAGATAGAAAATAGTAGATATTTGTAAGGATTGGAATGGCAAAACATAGGAGTAGATATTTATTCAGCAGCAGGAGTGAGGCAAAATGGTCCCGAGCATTATGAGAAATGAAGAACAAATTCCTTTTTCAGAAATCAAAGCTAGCTCATTACTGCGTGTTTCCTGGTTGGCTGATCAAATAAGAAATCCGACCCGAAACCGATCCAATAATAAAGTATGTATTCGATATACAAAATCCTTCCCTCATCACTATGTTAGTTCCAAAGGGGTAAAAAATTTAAATACTCTGTATAAATATAGTTGTATTCAACAAGTTCAAGATTCTAACATCATTTGATTGTACAAAAGGTGAATTGAACAATTCACTCTACCTCTCAACTTATTTCATTCTCGATCATACACGATGACCGAGATGTAATTCATATAGCCGACCCTACAAGATCTGCAAGATTCGGAAGTCACCACCAATCATGCAACAGCCACACAAAAATGTGTCCTGGTCAATGATCAGTGGATCATCATTTGATTCAGAACCAAGATTGTGAGCCAAGTTTCAAAGTTAGGACTCCACAGTTTCCCTGACTCTCAGGGCAAGTCTTTGCAGAGATTGCTCATCATAGGAAGGATCCCTTTCTCTAATCTTGGAAACAAAATCCAAGGCGTCTTCATACCTTCTTGCTCTGCAATAACCATCTACAATGGTTTTGTACGTTAACTCATTCGGTCTGCAGCCGTGCTGGATCATGTAGCCTATCAACTCATCGACTTCTGTGAATGATCCACGAGCTGAAAAGCCGGCAACAAACGTGTTGTATGTGACAATGCAGGGACGAATTCCCCTAGACGTCATCTCTGAATAAATATTGACAGCATCCTGCATGAGACCTTGCCTGCAGAACCCCTTGATGACTGTATTATAGGAAACAAGGTCTGGTTGTCCACCGGTTCTTTTCAATCCGTTGAGAATTTCTTGCGCTTTCCAGGCATCGCCAGCTCTAGCATGCATATCCATCAAGGTATTGTAGGTGACCAGATCTGGCTGCAATCCACTCTCATGAATCAAGTCCAATATTTCCTGAGCACGATCCAACATTTTGTTCCTAGCGAAAATAGATAGCATGGAATTGAATATTACTAAATCAGGGATATATCCCTGTTTCTTGATTTCCCGGAATGCTCTCTCCATACCCATGAGTGATCTACACTTGAAATTTGCAAGAAGAAGGCTTCTCAAAAGCATCCAACTAGGGAATATCCGGCGTACATAGATATCTTCTGCTATTATTTCTATGCCCTTCACATTCCCTCCCTTTGCATAGGAATTCAGCAACAATGAATATGATGTTTCGCTAGGCTTGAAGCCTTTGTTTTTCATATCTTCAATTATTTTTTCTGCGGCTCTCCAGTCTCCTCTGCGCGCCAGAGCATTTAGGAGTGCATTGTATGTAGTAACACATGGTGTAAAGCCCGCTTTAATCATCTGTTCATGCATCACTGAAGCATTTATGCCCAACCCACACCGACCATATGCACTGATTAGGGTGTTGAATGTGTCTCTATCTGGCTCAAAGCCACACCTCTGCATCTCTTCGAAAAAAAGATTAACATTTTTTTGCATTCCTTTACCACCACATATTGCAAGCATGGTGTTCCACGTGACACGATTAGGAGCACAACCATTTGATTTCATCTCGGAAAGAATCTCCATCATCTTTTCAATTCGTGACTTCTTCCCTAGCATCCCAAGGATGGCATTATAAGTACACACGTTAGGAACACAACCGGCTTTCTTCATCTCTTGAAACCAAGCCAATGCCTTCTCCTCCTGTCCAGCCTTGCCATATGCATCTATCACTGTAGTGTAAGTTACAGCATTCGGCATTATCCCCTTCTCTGTCATTCTACCAAGGAGGGCAGCTGCCTCTTCATTGAATCCAGCCCTCACGTAGGTCGCCACAAGTTCATTATAAGTCACAGAGTCAAGAGGGCATTCGTTTTCCTCCATTTCTCTCAATATGCTCAAAGCCTCCGAGAGTACTCCCGCCTTTCCAAACACTTGGAGAAGTGAATTGTAAGTAACCGTTCCAGGGACATAGCCCTGTTTCTTCAGTTCCTCCATAAACCTCTTAGCTTCATCCAACAACCCTTCTCGGCCACAGGCCGATATCACAGTGCTGCAAGTGAACTCATCAAACTGAAGTCCTTCGTTCCTCATTTCGCTTAGAAGGTTTTTAATCTCATTCAAAGATTGACCCTTCTTACCATAGACATCCAACATCACATTGTAAGTAACCAAAGTCGGATGGAAACCCTTTTCTTTCATATATTTGAACAATGCAATGGCCTTCTCGTACTTCTCAGAACGAGAATAAGCATGAAGAATTGAAGTATATGCACGAACATCCAACAAGTATTCCTCAAGAGGTATTAAGTCGAACAGCTTCGAAGTAACCAAGTACTGAGATTCCCTCCCGAGAATCTTAATCATCATTTCAATAGCTTGGGTATCCAATTTGTCATTTGTATCGCCAATATCAACATTATTCAGCACAAACCATTCAAACAACACAATAGCTTTCACCCAATTCCCTAAAACATCTAAACCCTTCAACAGACTCGTCAAATCAACTTCAAGTAACTCCCCTTTGATAGAATCAAGAAACTTACTCAAACTAGAAATGGGGTGTTCAATAATCGAATTCAACAGCAACTTACAATTCAAAGGCAGAAAATCAAGGGACCCATCACTGTCATCCGCCTGAAAACTACGCCCCTCACCGTAATTCCCAATTCTAGGAATCGTAGTAGAGTTAGACAAAAGGGGTTCTTGAGACTCACCGTTCTCCGAAGCAACGACGGAAGAACTGAACCGGGTCCCCCTAGCAGCTCTGATGGTGGGCGGTTTAGGCTTGGAGATATGCAGAAGGTGCTGGAGGACGGAGTCGATAGGGAAAGAAGCAGAGGAAGCGGTGCTTTCTTGCTGCTGCTGCTGCTGTTGCTGCTGTGACAATTGCTGTTGAAGGGGAAGCAGGAGATTTGAATTGTTGAATTTTAAGCGCGGGTTAGGTTGTTGAGTTGCGGGTTTTGTGTGCCGAACTGGAAATGCAGGCCTGTTGGGGAAAAGGGTCCCTTCCATTTAGGAGAACCAGGCAACGATGGAAGAAGCTGAAGAAGATGAAGGGGTTCACGTGGTGGGAGAGACTGATAAAGCCATAAGCCTCAACATAAGTCATCAAAGATTGAAGATCAGGTTAATCTTTAAGGTTTTAAACTGCAGCCAGAAAATTGTTTATCATTCACAGGTAAATTCACTCAAAGAAATTTGAAGGTTTTTTTTTCTTCTTTTCCCCAAGGACAGGGGAATGAGGAAAATGTATGAAGAGTAAAAAATTTAAAGTGAATTATTCTATTGAAATAAAAAATAATTTTTAAAATAGACATTCTAATGAAACAAAGCAAATATGTTCGTAATATCACATGGTTGTAACTATTGATTCATTTTAATTTTAAGTATTATATATATGTGTGTATATATATATATATATATTTCATTTAGTTACCACCCCAATCCTCCCTCGAATTCATATACATTTTCCTGTGTGTATCAATACTTTTTTTTTTTTAAATGACCAAGGATAGTTGAGATGGGAGTAAAGTTGGTATGTGTAAATTAACTATGGTTGTATTTTAGTTTTTATGTATCATTTAATATATATATATATATATTAAATTGTAGGGAAAAAATCAAAACCCCCAACTTTTGGACAAAAATCAAAAATATCCATGAGGTTTCAAAAAAAAACACCCACAGTCCTTTAACCAGCATATGAACTCCCATTGATTGGCATCTTCTTCGTCATCATCGTTGTTGCCATCATCTTCATCACCGTCGTGGGCATAATCTTCATCACCGTCGGCGGCATCATTTTCATTGGCTTGATTCATCACCTTCATCGGCTTGATTCATCAACTTCATTTTTCATGAAGCATCAAAAGGGGAAAAAAAAGAAAAAAAAAACAAGGCAACAGCTTGAATCAAGCCGATAAAGGTGAAGTCGAAGGCGGTAATCGATGGTTTGCGATTGGCAGTAATCGATGTCGATGGGAGGCGACTGGTAGGATGACGATGACGATGTCGACGATGATAATGACGACGAAGATGATGATGACAACGACAACGGTGAAGATGATGCCGCCTACGTTGATGAAGATTATGCCGACGACGTTGGTGAAGATTATGCCAATTACGTTGGTGAAGATGATGTCGATGATGACGATGATGATGCCAACGATGACGACGACGACGATGATACCGACGATGATGATGAAGAAAAAGAAGATGCTTGTCAATGGGAGATCATATGCTGATCAAAGGACCGTTGGATATTTTATTGAAACCTCAGAAATGTTTTTAATTTTTGTCCAAACCTTGATAGTTTTTGTTTTTTTGTCCTAAATTGTATTGTAATCAAACTACAAAGGAAAGTTGGGGAAATGACAATGGAAGACTTCTCGCTTGGCCTGAAGGTTTGCTTCAAAGGGATCATAATTTTGGGCCAGCTTGAAAGCTCTAGTTAATGTTTATCCAAAGGTCCATGTGTACTACCTGTGTCAAGACTATTAGCCAAACGACTCCGTTTTAGCATTAATAGCAGTTATTAATCGTATAATGCGTATTAGAAGTAATTACTCGTAGAGGATATATATCTTGTAATAGTTTTATAGAAGGGCATGAAAAATGATGTCAAAAGTTTCTCTCCTCTGATTTATCTCTCTCTCGATGCTCTCTTCTCTTCCTCTCTGGGTCTTCTTCTTCCCTGTTTCTTGCTCTCCCTCCCTTCTTATGTGATTCCTCCAATTTCTTCTGATTTCTCCCTCAATTCAATTCTAGTTTGGTAATTTGAGTAGAAGGGCATGACAACCTGCTACCCCAGAGGCCCAATCAATTTTGCAATGAAAAGTATAAAACATTAAAGTATCTAATCTAAACTATAATACGGTACATCAAAATATATATTGAATTTTATTGTTTACAATATTATCTATATGATGACATAAATATAAAAGGTGAGGAAATTCAAGGGTCCAAATTGATTTGGTGGTAGTCCTTCCTTCATCCGACGGCTAGAGGTTCTAGAAATTGAAGGGGTTAGATTTCATTATGTGGTAGTTCGTTTTTGATCCAACGCTAGGACCTTTTCTACACAAAATTACTGCCTCCTTAGCTCTGGAGAAATCAACCGCTGCCCCCATTCCTCTAAGGTAATAACGAATAAAGCAACGGTCGTAACGCTTGACAGCATATATAAGAAATTCATATTCTTCTCGGTTTCAACTTCTACGTATGTCCGTCTTCTTCTCCTGCACCAAAATTTTCGCTTCATCTCACTTTATTGGTCTTTCTGTCTTCTTTTTCACCACTAGAATTTTCCTTTCATCTGAAGTTTCCAGCATAATTTGGTTTTCGACCGTTGCGGTTCGTTTAGCTCCACCGAGAAAAGACCATTGCACTGGTAATGTTCAAGCATTTCATTCTTTTTGGATTTTGTCTTTTTTTTTTTTTTTTGTTGCTTTTGTGGCCATTAGTTTGATCTGCCTCTGTGTACTGTCTACGTAATGCTACTTATTTCCCCCACCATCTGCACTGTAAAATCCTCTGTGGCCAATAATCTGTCTTTTATGGTACACCATCAATTTATTCATGTGCAGGGGATTGTATTTCAAGTACTGCCTTCATCTGTCAATGGTTACAATGGAAATTTTTTTAAAACCACATTTATGTGTTAATACATTTTGGATTTGAGTGTTTTATTGTGTTCGAAGTGTTAAGCTTATGGATTTTTATTCTTGCACAAACTTTAAAATTTTTTGATAGGTTCTTAGACTCGAATGAATGAACACAATTAAAAGATCAGCAAGAAACAAACTTACTCAAGAAACTTTACTCTGCTATTAGAAGAGAAAGACATTGCCTTTAGGTTATGTTTATTGTACTGAGTAATTCGAGTTTTAAGTCCATTGTATAGACTGGAATGAATTAGTGATAGTGCATTTGAAATAGTTATTGACCAAACTTTTAGTTTGGGGAGTAAGCATCACACGATTGTTCATGAACTTAGTTTTCAGGTTGATTGCCTATAAGGGGCTTGTGAAATTGTCTTAACTGAGTAAAGCTTAAGTTAGACTTTAGTGTCTTTCACTGAGTTAGATTAGAATTGAAAGCTGACTGAGATTAAGGGAGACTTCCTCTTCTAATTTTAGTTGCAGTAGTTTTGTTTCTGTTTATGTTTCCTCAAGTTGAAAATTATGCGAGGTAGAAAATGGTTCTACAGATATCCTAAAAATAACTTAAGGACTTGAAATACTTATTTTTCTGGGAAAAAGTCTAAAAGAAAAAGGAAGTAAAAATATATCTTTGGTGAGTAAGTTCTGAAACAAGATCATCTAAATTTAATTATTGGTGAGTGAAGTACGTATGTTCTGGTACTGTTTCTACATGTTTGAGCCTTGAGTATTGTATTGCTATAGTTGTGATTTGCCTACAACTATTGGTGCAGCAGGGAGAATGCAGAAGCAGTAATCATAGTACACAGTTCATTACATTCCCCGAAGACGACTGTCTTTCAATGCAATCATTTCAGGCTGAATAATTTGATAAATTTAAACGGGTACTGGTTGATGGATTTTGTGCCTGAGCTAGAGGGTTCAGCAGTTGAACTCTTGTTTGAGTTGCGCTTTGCAAATTAATTGACAATTTGGAGAAGTTGTACGTACTCTGACTAAGAATTACTTCCACCAAAGCAAATTAATTATCTAGAAGGTAAGAAGTAATTTGATTTTCATGTCTCACTTTTATACTAATCAAAATTTATTTGTTTTCCATCATGGGCTATGCAATGAGCTCCCTTTTGGGACTTATGCTCATATAACTCAAACTTCAGGAATTTGGTACCAAATTTAGAGATGAAAAATGCTGGGTTGTACTTGTGCTTTGCAAACAACTCTGCTTCTAAGGTACAAATCCCTTCAGTAACTTTATTTCTGAGAGAAGTATGTTACTGAATGTAGCATGACTGATCGAAGATATATGATCTGGTGCCTTTTTAGATTTATTTTATTGAATGCTTAAAAATAATGTTTTATGTGTGTAACTCCTTAGACATGTGAAGTTGAGATGGTGGTTGGAAAATTGACTAAATAATGGATTTTTGTGAGAAACTCAACCATTCCTCCTTTAAGAAGGCAGGAATAAGCTGCTTCTTTAGGAGGTTGTTGTTTTTCTTTTTGTAGGTTCTTCATTTGCAGCATGTGAGGGTATGAGATGCAAAGCTTGCTCTCAAAATTAAGCTTAGATATGTGAAGTTGAGATGGTGGTTGGAAAATTGACTAAATAATGGATTTTTGTGAGAAACTCAACCATTCCTCCTTTAAGAAGGCAGGAATAAGCTGCTTCTTTAGGAGGTTGTTGTTTTTCTTTTTGTAGGTTCTTCATTTGCAGCATGTGAGGGTATGAGATGCAAAGCTTGCTCTCAAAATTAAGCTTAGATATGTGAAGTTGAGATGGTGGTTGGAAAATTGACTAAATAATGGATTTTTGTGAGAAACTCAACCATTCCTCCTTTAAGAAGGCAGGAATAAGCTGCTTCTTTAGGAGGTTGTTGTTTTTCTTTTTGTAGGTTCTTCATTTGCAGCATGTGAGGGTATGAGATGCAAAGCTTGCTCTCAAAATTAAGCTTAGATATGTGAAGTTGAGATGGTGGTTGGAAAATTGACTAAATAATGGATTTTTGTGAGAAACTCAACCATTCCTCCTTTAAGAAGGCAGGAATAAGCTGCTTCTTTAGGAGGTTGTTGTTTTTCTTTTTGTAGGTTCTCCATTTGCAGCATGTGAGGATATGAGATGCAAAGCTTGCTCTCAAAATTAAGCTATATTACGTTAATGTTGGCAGCTATATCTTGGAAGGGAAAGATATGTTTTAATAGAACATATGCGACTCCTTGTCACCCTCCATCCTTTCTAATCCGTTTTGCATCAACTATTAACTAACGGAAATGATACCATTTTCAAACTTGATAGTTATAAGATTGAAATTCTATGCTTAGTAGTTAAGTCTAATAATTTTCAATTTCTAATGTATTAATTTTTGTAACTAAAAGTATGATTGTTTTATTATTACTTTTTTTACCCTAAGAGAAAAAGAAAAAGGTAGGGCCATGTATGTTATCAAATTAAACCATGGTAGTGAACTGCAACATATTCAATTTTGTTAATTGTGGTGAATGTTTATTCCAATTATTTCTACTCACGGAGTTGGAATGTTGCTGAAAAATACTAAATTTTTTCCCCTTTCTTTGGAGTGCAGTGATGGCAATATTTTTTTTACTGAAATTGATTTGTAGCTAGGCAATTTGATATGTTGATATGTTCTTTTTAACTTCACTTTTTTCCCTCAATTTGTACAACACATTTTAAAGTAGAGCATCGCACAATGTGTGGTGCAGACCCACTAGTTTTTGGAGAATTTGGTAGGTTTTTAGCTCTAGCCTCTCTTCGGCGTTACTATTATCTCACAACACATAATGAATTTGCAACCAACCACCACAAACAAACAAAGTTTACATCCCAGAAACATTTTATAGAAACAAAAATTTGAGCCATCAGTTGTCATGAACAAAATTCAAGAATACAGTGCAACAGCTCATTTCTACCTTCTTCAAGAACTTGGCTAAAAGGATGCTAATTTCATGATCAATCCCTCAGCCCCATTTATAACAATGCTAAATACCTTAATTCTTTTATAAACTTGTTAGTATTCTATAGTTCTTAATTTATAGTTGTAAAACTTCAAAGTAATGCAAACAAGGTAAGTTTTAAGAAGATGGTGTTAACATTTGATGATTATAGAACATGAGGAGTATATTATAGCTCTATAATTCAAGCCTACCTATTTGAGAAGAACACAATTTAGATTGGAATGAAGTTGTTAATCTAAATTGAGATTTTAAAATTCTTTTGAATTCATCCTATAGTTCTGATTTGTAAATTTTTCTTCTGCACCATTATGTTTGGATTTGATATCCATGGTTACACCAACAAAAAGGCCCATGCTATTCTCACTTATAATGGGACAAACTACCTAATCAAGAAACAATTTATGACACCCCAATTGACACCTATTGTATTTTTTTATTATAATTTTTATAGTGTTACATACTATATTTGTTTAGAGGCATACTAAACGCAGTAACCGTTTTACTATTCGCAGTAACATTCCTCTGTGAAAAAACAAAAATGCCCCTGGTCAAAAAGAAGAAAACCGGGTACTGTTCACCCGTGCGTGAACAGTACCCGGTTAGAAAAAAAAGTGAAGAAATTTTCCTACCACTATAAACACTATCAACTTTGCAAGTACACAGGAAAGAGAAGAAGATTTCCAATGAAGAAAATATTCCTCTTTGGTTTTGGAGTGTAGTGTTGTGGGGAGTAGTGTCGGTAATCGAACACTATCAACTTTGCAAGTACACTTTAAACCTTGGAGAAACAATTCTTACTCAATTTTTGCCACAAGAACACAAGCATGCGAAAAATTATCCCTTTAAGCAATTTTTAGAAAATTTTGGCAGTACTACGACACAATTTCAAAAATCCAATATATTTTCAAGAATTCAAAACTAATGTATCAAGCATAGGCATACCAATCACAGTTGCAACAAAGTGAGCTGCTTAACATCAACCGTAAAACTCACCACAATCACAAACGAGGGATAAAAATCGCAAAACAGCCCAATCAACCCAAACAAAACAGCAAAAACCGATCAGGCTCTTTCAAACGTCTTTGCGCCTTCTTTTTTTTTTTTTTTTTGTTCGGGTGCCCCCTTTTTTTTTGTGCTTTTTAATTTCGGTTTTCAAGATCAGAAACAGCAGCAAGAACCGAAATTAAAGGGAGTTAAGAAAAAAAAATTTCTTAAAAATGAGCAATCTTTTCCACAAAAATCAGAACTTAAAGTAGAGTTAAGGAAAAGAAAACACCTTATGAGTTGATCGGGTTACTCCAACCTCCTCCTGTCGAGCAAACAGCCAAGGCTCTGATACCAATTGATGTGAACCCTTGATTTCAACTTGTGAAAACAAGAACTCAATGCGAAAAATTGCCAAGGAAAGTCTGTATGCAAGACGCAGCTCTCAAAACTCTAGAATCCTTACCCTTGGATTCGGCAGACTACTAATTTAACAAGTTAAATTAAACACGCAATTCGAACCAAGTGGAGAATAATAGAGGCGAAACAAAGCATGCAATTAGATAGAGCAATTATCTAATTAGCCTATAGTTCCTGTACTTTAGCAATTAACAAAGCATGCAAATTATTTAAGCCAAAATAAAGAAGAGTGAATAATAAAGTACAAACTTTCATTCAATTAATCACTGAAAAATAATGAAGTGCAGCACCCCTATTTATAGGTGTAGATGCACGAAAATACAAGAGAAAATAAGGAAAGAAAAACAAGGAAAATACCAAAAAGAATAAAAGGAATTTCGGCAGCACAAAGAAGGAATTGCCGAAATTGCAAGGAAGAAAAGAAGAAGGAAATTTTTGGATTTTCTCCTTAAAAGGAAGAAGGAAAACCGAAACGAAAAAGGAGAAAAAGAGAAGGGGAAATTCAGATTTCACCCATAAAAGAAAAAGGTAAAAACCGAAAAGAAAAGGAGAAAGAAAAAGAGGAAACTATGAAGAGAATTAGGTAACATGCACAAAACCTTAATTCTCCTCCTAACCCTAACCCTAACCCTAATTGTGAATTGCTTCTCCTTGGGCTTGGGCTTGGCCGAATGTGGGTTCATGAAGTGGACTTGATGGATTCGGCCCAATTGATGTAGCATGATGATGTAGATGTAGGAGGCTTTTGGAATATTCTGGAAGCTTCCGGAATCATTTCAGAAGCTCAAAAAAACATTTCATTTCTAAAATTCTTCAGTCTTCATGAAATCTCCATTTCTTTACTGGAAAGACTTGTAGTTACCATTTCCTTAGCTCGTAAATACCATTTCCACCATTTGCACAGCTTGGAAATACCATTTCCACCATTTCCTTAATTGGAAAGATTAGTATTCACCATTTCTACCTTGATGGAGAGTAGGGTAACCCTTGTAAGCTTTCTTTCTTTCTCATTGAGTTCATTGGAGCTGGATATGAGCTGAGCTTCTGTAGCACACCTTTGAACAAAGTTTGCAAGGTCTGCTTTGAGCTTTGAAGTCCTATTGCGAGTCATCGGCCCAACTATATCAACGAATGGATCTCTCTGATATGGACTTGGATCGTGGAGCATTGGTGGGCCTCGATGAAGCACTCGAACCTCAGCTGTGCTCTCTGCACCATCTTCTGGATCTCCTTGAGCTAGACTTGTCGATGAGCTAGGGGGGTTCACATCAATGGTAATTATAAACCCAAAGACGAAATAACCCAAAGACGAAATTAGAGGTTTCAAGTTAAGACTAAAAATTTTCCAACCAAACTTAGTTAAGTACGAACTAGAGAAAACTTAAATAAAAATCATTAAAATGTTCTATGAAAAAATAGATAATTTTATTTAATTAATAATTTTGAAAAGTTAAGGAAACTAACTAAGTTCATAAAGGATGGTGAAAGTTAATGGGATCAAATTGCGATTAAACAAGTTAGAAGAAGAACCATTCATAAGATTATTAAAATTAGTGAGTTAGATTAATAGATAAAACTAAAATAATGGGAAGGAAAGGAAAATAAATTAAACTCTTAATAAAGGAGTTTTTTTTCCCAATTAAGATTGGGGCCCAAAATTATCAAAATACTGAAAAAAATTTCTCAGCCCGTTTTATTAGATTGGTTATTAGGAGAAACTGAATCTTCTATATTCCTTTTTGAAAAAGCATTTTAAAAAAATATTTATAAATTTAAATTCCTCAAAAAAAAAAATTTGGGGGTTTCATTTTTCCTTAAAAACGATTTTCCCCAATTCGTTTTCCATGAAGTTTAGAAAAACAAATTGCAAAGTCAAAATGCAACTTCCTTTTCTAGTCGACTAAACTTAAAAAAAAAAAAAAAAAAAAGGAAAGGAAGGGAAGGGAAATTAAAAAAATAGAGCATCAGAGCAATGGAACTGAGCCGCGCTGCCCGATCGTCTGACTAGGTCCGAACCACCGCCGCCTCGACGCCTTGCAGTCCGAAGCCTCGCCGCCCAGACCCGCCGCCCCTGTTGTCCGCCTTGCAGTCTATCAACTTACGAATCGAAAACTTTCCAAACGGGACCCTAGTTCTGAATAGAGGCAATCTACGGCGACTCCCCTCGTTTCCTTTGCCCTGAGTTTACGGTGACTGCCCTGCTTGTCCGGAGCCCTGGTTTCCTTAGCCCTAAGTTTCCGGCGCATTGCCCTGCATTTCTAGTGCCCTGCGATTCCGCGTCCTTCCACTTCTCCGAACAAGCATTGAAAGGACAAGTAGGTTTGTTACTTTGGGAACTTGGCTTCTACATTGTTACACTTAAATTTGTTTTGGGTTGCACTTTTATTATTCTTAGTTGCATATTCCGGGTAGTTATTTCGTACTGCTTCCGGCCGGTTATATCCTTTGGGAACTTGGCTTCTACATTGTTACACTTAAATTTGTTCTGGGCTGCACTTTTATTATTCTTAGTTGCATATTCCGGGTAGTTATTTCGTACTGCTTCCAGCCGGTTATATACTTTGGGAACTTGGCTTCTACATTGTTACACTTAAATTTGTTCTGGGCTACACTTTTATTATTCTTAGTTGCATATTCCGGGTAGTTATGTCGTACTGCTTCCAGCCGGTTATATAAACCATTTTACTGAACAACTTGAATGGTTTTCATCCTATTACATTGCTAGATTTAATTATATACTGTATCCATTTAGTGGTACTTTGATTATATATATGGTGCTGAAAAGTATATATGGTACTTTGATATCCATTTAGTGGTACATTTGGACCTTTGATGAAAAGTAGGCCATTGTAGGTGCTGCTTTAGACGACCTAAAGGTTGATGTTTGTGATATTTTGGCTACTGGATTCCTGTGATAAGAGAAGCAAGTGTGGAAAAACAAGTTCTTTCCTCTTTTGTTTGGGGAACTAGATAATTTCTGTCTAGCTAGTCCAGCTTGAAGTTCAAAAAATTGGCAATCTTCTCTTCTGCTTAGCTGTTTGAAATTAGAAAATTTTACAATTGTTTTGTATCCCCTCCTAAAGGTTGTTATTCTACTGTCCATGATGAGAATATTTCAATTCCAAATTGCAACTTTATTTTGCATATATTACGCATCAATTTATTTTAACGTGTATCACTGTCCTTGAAATGCTATAAGTGCATTGAGAATGCTTAAACTCAGAAATTTATGAAAATTGCATTCTTGACAAAGTTACTTTTTTCTAGTTGGAGTTAAATGTGTTTGTTATTCCCTTTAGTGCTGAAAATTTAATAAACACTAATGTGTTTTGTGAGTATTGGACACTTTGTTATGTTTGATCATGTTTGAGACTGTTAGGAATTACGCATTGTAGGCTGAATCTGAAATAGTTTAAGAGTATGCAATTTTACTTTTGTATCTTAGTTCCACACTTTAGCTTGAATGTTCTATTAGTTCTTAAGATATGAGTTTTTGCAAAGTAAGAAAAGAATTATTAGAATTCTGCAGCAGTCTACTCTTCTGCTTTATTTCACAAGACATTAAGATTACAAACACGTGAAAAGTTTGTAATAATTTTGTGATTGAAAAGTTTGTAATGATTTTGTGATTTTTTGTTTGTTATCGAATGTATCCAACTGTGAATTCATTCTGTTTGTATAGTTGTTATGACTTTGTGAGTTAGATTTTTTACTAAATGCTAATCTTTGAAAAAAGATTGATGTTTTGGAGCTGGGTTTTTGTTTGAAAAGACGTGAGGTTTAATTTTTTTTCTCCTTAGGTGACATATGATACAACCAAACAGAAATTGAGATTGATTGCACTTGGATTCTATACATCTTCTATCTGCTTGAAATTACCACCTTCCTCAAACGTTTGCCTCATATTTGGTTACTCAGTCGGAAAAGCCTGTAGTTGGTCTTTTGCACAAATAAGGAGGATTGATTTTCAAAAGTTAAGTTTTACCTCAAAATTTAAGGTAATGTATATTTTCCTACTTATGGTGAGATTTGATGTAGAGGCATCCCACATAGTGGGACAAAGGCTTATTCGAAGTTATTGTAGTTGATTATGATGCCTATCGCTTTATTGCTGAAGTTTTTTAAAATCACCTGCAACAATTAACTATTTTTTTGTCTCCCTGAAAAATTTTCTCTAATCTCTGGATCGTGATGTTTGCTTTATAGGACTACCTTGCAAGCATTGCTTGATTGTTGGAATCATCGAAGAGAAATACCCTGTACCCCCACTTTCCGCTCTGGCAGAAGGATATTCTGTGTAAAGTCTTCTTTTAATCTCTCATAGCCATAATTAAGTGGACGGTTTCTTGAATTGTGTTTGGAGCATTTTTGTATGTGAGGACTTGATTATGGTTATGGAATTGAAATTTTCCTTTGATTTGGAACGTAGATTAGGCTTTTTTATGATTTATGTCTTCAATTGTTGCTTGCCTCAGCATAACCTTGCCCCAATCTGCCAATTAGGAAACATTATTGTTGTTTGTGTCCTACTTTTCTAATTCTCAACATCTTTTGATTTTGGGGTTCAAAATGGTTCCCTACTTTTGTTAAGTTCTTAAAGAGCAAGGATCCCAGTGATGGCACAGAGCAGACGAACACCTGAAAGCTAATGTATGCATTCATACTGGTTCTCATGATTGGAAATCGTGCAAACATTTTTGTTACCTTTATGAGTTTTTGTGCCTTAGTAGATGCATTTGCATTTATGCATGATTTGGGACTGTACGTCAATGGGGAACATATTTGTGCTGTTGATTTGAGTTGTGAATTACTTAGTTATTTTTTCCACATTCTTTCTTAACTGTTTGGTCAGGCATTTCTTTATAGCATGTTTGTGGGATTCAATATAGCTTAACTATGTTGAGATATTTGTAAAGGATAGTACAGAAGTTTGTAGATGCTCTTATTAAAAAACTCTTTATTGTTTTTCTCAGAACTCTGAAGATGAATAGATGGATGGAAGCTAGCTCCAAACTCGTGGCACTTATGCTTACGTTGTTCTATTGACATGCTCTTAGCTTTCTTCAAAATAGCAGCCACTATTTTATTTTTGTAACAATCAAACTATCCTTTTAGCATATTAATGAATGTCTCTTCCTTAACTATTATCAAAATAGTGTCTTGTGCAGTTGCGCTTATAAAATATACATGGAAGATTTTGATGTGCACTAGTGATTGTATCAAGTACAGTGTAATTGTAATGAATATTTATTCACATTTTGGAGATTATTTTTTATTTATAAAAATAGTGTTTATTAGTTTTTAAATTAGCACTTTAATCTCTTCGAAGAATAGTGTGTTTAATGATGAATAAAAGTCCCTTTTAAGACGAATGACTATTGTCTTTAATTCTATTCGAGATTGCATAGAACTGTCTCAATTTAATGTCTCTAACTTTTAAATATTTAAGACGCAATATTTGAGACATGAAACTATTGTCTCTAATTCTATTAGAGACGAAATATTGTTGTCTCAATTAAGTGTCTCAAAATTTTAACAACTTGAGACACAATATTTGAGACAGAAAAATGAATGTCTCAAATACTTTTGAGACAGATGAAAAACTGTCTCAAATGTGTGTCAAAAGGTATTTGAGACAGCTTTACTGTCTCAAAATTCTTTTGCGACAGCCGCAAAGGGGACAGCTCATTTACTGTCTCAACACCGCCTCAAAAACCATTTTGAAACAATAAATGCATCATTCGAGACAATTATGGTGGTGTATCTAAAAGAGACTTTTCTTGTAGTGTTCTACAGCATGAAGATTGTCAACTTGTCTTTGTGGAATGATTTTATTACAGAAGAAGGCAAGGCTATTAGCCTATTAGCGATGACCTATGCAATCACCCCGTGGTTATATGTCATCGTGTAAAAGTCAGCTACTATAATGGTATGATAATACATGAAAATATACTTTGATTGCATATATATCCTCTTTATAATAAATTATAATAATTCTGCATGGTTTCATTTAACTTGATGATTCTTTTTGAAAATTTTAATCAAGAATCTCATTGAGCACTAATATCATCTTGGTTAATCTACATGCAGATGAGGCTTTTCAACTAAAGAATTGGTGAATGCATTTCTACTAACTTCATTGTTTTAAAATTATAAATAAATAATCTATTTTTAAATTTCTTTTCTTGTCATGCATAAAGAGCACAAAGAAACCACAGCACAATTACTGAATTGGTTCAAGATGGAAGATAGCAAAACCATACCCCAAGAATTACTCTCAAAGCTAAAGAAAATATCACTCATGTTGCCTATAGGATCTTCACAAAAGGTAATATGTTTTTCATATACCAATATATTTTCTATTGCAATATATACTTACATGTTTAATGTTCGCAAAATTATGGCATGTTGAGATATGATTATAAATATCGCAATCTTTCCATGAAAAATATTGGTACTAAATACAATGTTATTATTTACTTGTTTGAGATAGATTGTTGGAGACATTAAGAGTGATATCATTTCATTTGAAACTTGTTGAAAAATGATATTCATAACTATTGGCTTCCATTTTATGGTTTTTAAAAAATAATCAATGAGATTTCTTGATTACAGTTGTTATTTCTTTTTGAAGTTGAACGTTGGTATATTAAAGGAATAAATTTAATTTGATGATGTTACATTAACTTCCTTCATATTAGATATGATAGAGTGATTCATGCATTTGTTATGCCATTTTCATTTATCTCTCTCAACACATATCACAACTGTTTGCCATTTTGTTTTTTTTTTTTTTGGCAATTAAGGAATGATTCATTGAGATGGTAGTCAATATAAAATCCTTACAATTAGAGAAATTAACAACATCTAAAATTAAACCTCTTCCAAATTGTCTAACACCCTCACAGATTAACATCTATCTGTGGTAAAAAAAGGCTTACTATTTTCTCTCCCTGCATTTCTTAGCAAGCTGCTTCTCCATTTGTTCTTCTTTAATGACTTAGATATATCACCTTTAGGTCCACAGATCATCAAAATAAATAATATGTTGTTGAATTTCTCCATGTTTTTAGAATCTTCTGGCTGGTATGTCTTAAACTTCATGCACTCTTTATTACTTGTCACCTTGACCAATTTGACATCACACTCTCTGTAATGCATCATTTGCTGAGTCTTTTCGAGATTGTCCAGAAACAAATTTAAGGATTTCTCCATGAAATCATCCAGAATGCAATAGATATCATTCTTCTATTATAACTGTTGCCTAATATTGTTGAGAGTTTCTTATATTTTAGCTATTTTGTCGAAACATTTTTTTTTACCTCAAACCACATCTATTTTGCTAATATGTCTTCTCATCATTTTACAGCTAATGCATCATGATTTCATCACTTTCTATTATTAATTTATATAATCTAATCTAATCTACTATAGGCAAGAAAATAACAATTATGCCTTTTTCTGATTTGCAAGATGATTTGGGTCAGAGCATTTTTTATGTTAAGATACATGCCAAAAAATATTGGTACATGGCTTGCAAATATTGCAACTTTTCTACCTCATCTCCATTTGGTGAACCATACATTTGCAATCGTTGCTTTGAAAAACAAACAACAGCACCAAGGTAAAACAATTGCATGTTTATATTACAAATCTATAAAATATATAACTCATTAAATAATTCGCAATTTCATCAGGTGTCGATTTGACGTTGATTTAATTGATACAAGTGGCACAATTACTGCAAGTATTTTTGGAGATCTAGCAGAGAAGACATTGAAACTATCAGCAATTAAGGCTATGAACATTAATGAAGAGGTAACAATACATATAATATCTTATCTATATAATTAAATTACAACATTTCAACTTATTATATTTAACCTACAATATTATGTCTAAAAATTACAGGATTTAGAGCATCACTTATCAGAGATACACAAAGAGTATGATGATAAAATGTTCACAATCCAAATAAAAGTATATACAATCAACCAAGATGGTTCAAAGCCACGTTATAACATTGAGGAGAACTACTTTGGAGAAACTAATAATGATGTTCATCCTCAAAACAAGAATGATGAAAATGAAGATTCATCACAGCTTGAACTTCCTGCACCATCAATTACAGAAGGGAACAAGTCGTCAAATGCAGCTTCACCTATCAAAGGTAAACATATATTTATATATTAACTAAAAATACTTTTATCTTTTCTTTACATACCAAACTCTATGATCATTAAATCAAATGCATTGATTATATATACTTCATTATATGTAGATACAACTTATGTCAGCAAGAGGACCAACCAAGATTTCACTGGATGAAAAAATCAGACCGGGAAAGGATTACAATGCAGAAATGATTCCTCCTCAAGGAAGACAACTAAAGAAAAACAACAAATAAAGAATTTCTTCCCCTTAATTCCTACTATGTGCATACACTATTTTGGTTGTGAATGAATGATTGGGGTACAATATTATCATTAGAAACTTTTAGTTCCACTCATTAGAAACTTTTGTTCCACTTTTGATTGCTTTCCAACTAACTCCACTAACCACATATTTTATTAACAGAAACGTCTTTCAATCATATTCTCCTTCCTAAAACATCTATTGCAAATTTAACCTTTTCAACATCTAATTATTCAAATATTACTCATTTACCAATTGTTTTCTTACCATACTATAATTATGATGTGACAAATTTTGGTAAACAAATATATGTTCTTCAATTTTCCAACAAACAATCCTTCAACTCATATCATTTACATAATACATATATTACACTAACAACATTGCCTCACTAAGGCACCATAATTTGCATGATTTTGTAAAATTTTATCACATAAATTACAGGGCACTGCGGATTCCGCAGTACAATTCCACTAGTATTAATAATGTAAGAACGCAAAAAACTTGCACGAATTCGGTTTATGTATTCAACGGATTTTGGTCGCGTGGAAATAAATGATTTATTAGCACAATTATATAATTAAAAATTGACGCATTAAATCTTTTATAACACCTCTAGTGTAATGTTTTATATAACAAATTAACAATACACACAAATACCTTGAATTTACATTCGGTTAGTTATTTAATTTTAAACTATATCATTAATTTATAATTAGTGAACCTCTAATAATTAATAAATAATTATACAAATATCAAATTGTAAAACATAAAAGAATACTCTATATATTTGAATGTTACTGACCTGATACGTCCTATACATCATCAACTATTACACTATTCTGTCTAATAAGGGAAGAGATATATTCAAATTTTCAACTATTAAATGACTCGTCATGCATTATAAGTTATAAACATTTGGGCATTGACTCGCTCGTAATCATTTTCATTAAATGATCAAATAGAGTTTGTTCGTTAGGTAAACGTTCATTATGTACAATATGGTCCCAGATTCAGTAACTCCCAAACATGACTGGTCTTTTCCTGCCAAAAATCAGAAAAGGAAATAATGCCTCACTCTATAATTCAATTACTGGCTCTTTTTTTCTCTCTCTCTCTTTTTTAATTTTTTTACCCTTGGTAAATTATTAAAAATTACTTGAGTTTTATCTATATTATCAAATAAATGATGTGATTTGAAATTAAAGGCTGTTAAACAAACAATTAATTAATAATTCGGCTGGATTTATAAAATGCAAAGAAATATTAAAAACCAGCTAAAGTTTGGGAGAAAAAAAAAATCGGCAATCTCCAGCTAATTTTTTTAATTTCTTTTTTATTTAGAACTTGGTCAAGTTGCTGTATTTATTAATTAAAAGTTTGTTTAGTAATTTGTAAGAATTACAATCTTTATTTGATGGTTTGAACAAATCTTATAGAGAATTTGGATGATTTACTCTTCTTTTTTTTTTAATTTTTAAGTAAAGATACTGGAATTTGTCCAGTCACGATTAATATGCCTCACACAGTGTGGATGAGGCTCTCGACAATACAACAATTGGGGGGGTCATTAGGAAAAAGAGAAACTGAATTGGAGAGGACCGTCTGAGTCGTTGCTGTCACTTGTCTCGCGTAAATCATCAAATTTAACTTCTGATGTATCTCTTATTATTGAAATCACTTGTATAGCGTGTCTGACAATCAGATTAATATGTCTGTAAATTCCCTTAATAAAAATGAAATAAAAACAGTACTCTTTTCTTAGGTACATTTTTTGGGAGTGACATTTTTTTTTTTTGAAATAAAGAAGTGACATTTTATTTTAGGAAAGAAGGAGAGAATAAAATCTGAGAGAATCCTATTCTTATTAGTGATATATTTAGTGATAAGATAATGGTGGGGTGGGGTAGGCTAGGGTAGGGCAGGGCAAGATTGACATTTGACAAATCGAAAAGTAGCTTCGAAACGAATTCATACTCAAGTCGCCAATAAAATCCCAGAAAGTTCCCAATAGTACCGACATTGTCCTTCGTTACCAAACATTTCTTAATCTTCCTACAAAAGGGCAACCTTAGTAGCATCAGATTTTTTCCAAATTAGTTTATTATTCTTTTCGTATCATTAAAACAATTTTATTGTAAATTGTACTTTAAAATTTATAAATAACTATTTCATTTGTTTTACTAGAAGAGTTTACTATATAATTTTTTTATGATTGTTAATGTACGATACATAAAATAGCTAATTTGACATTCTTTATTCTATTTACGTTCTTATTTTTGAGTGTGCTGTTAATAGTAGACTACACATAATTATATTAGTAAAGGTATGAAGAGTAAAGAATTTGAAATTAATGGAACAAAGTGAGTACAATTATTTTAAACCATCTACTTTAATTTTCATATATGAAATGAGTAAAATTGTTCCTCTACATTTACAAAAGGTTCAACTACATTAAACCTCACTAACTTATAATCATTTACACTTTATTGATATTCCCTGTAAACTGTGATCATTAGTCAAAGTGAGAAAGTACATAAACGAAAACAAAGGACAACAATTGGTTTAATGAATATACATGACTACTGCATTACATATGATGTTAACATTTGATTTGGACAAATTTATCTTTTTCTTAATTTTGCTCACTTTGACTAATAATCAAAGGGGCAAAGTGTCTTTTACTATCACATGGGAACAAAGTGTCAATAACTTATATCAGAGTGTTTAATGTAATCCCTTAAATGTCAATAACTTATATCAGAGTGTTTAATGTAATCCCTTAAATGTCAATAACTTATATCAGAGTGTTCAATGTAATCCCTTAAAAATATATTAATCCGTCACATTTCTTATTTGATAATATTCTGACAGAGAACTCAATTTTTTTTAAGTGACAAAGAGATTACTATTATTTTAATTATTTTTTATTTTTCTTCTGGTTATAAGATCTACCCAATATCCATCACTCAAAACCCTCTCCAAAAGAAATCTCTTCTTATTGGCTTTTTATAATAGATTTAGAAAAAAAAGACTTTTCATAATTTGTGAGAAACAATTTCTCATATTTTCTAAAGGGCAAATTTCACTTAATTTTTAAACTATCTTTTAGTTATATTATTAAAATTCTTATATGTTTTTTTTTTTCTCTTTGAAAACAAAATTCTTATAAGTTGATTGAATTAGACAATCAAGTCGCATTTCGAGTAATCATCCCAAAATACTAAATCCAGAAACTTCTACTCCAGTATCCCAAAATACTCAAGTCCAAACTCAAGCTCCAAGATCCTCCAAAGACTACGAAATGAAAAAAGAAATCATCCCAAAGCCACTTACTCCAAGTACTCAAATTCCAGATTTTCCTCCACTTACTTATATCAGCGCAGCCCAAACTCCATCAGCTAAGCTACAAGGTACTCCTTTTCTGATCCTTCTACTAGTTTTCAGGATCCTATTCCTAGTCATCAAGATACTCAACTTAGATTCAAAGCTCTCATGCCAGATATAGTTCCACCTAGGCCTCAATCAGCAGGTTTCCCAACTCAATCTCAAATGAGGTGTTCAGAAATTCTAGTTTTAAGTAAAGAATTTAAAATCAATTTTGATTTATTAAAAGAACATTTTTATGATAAAAACTATAAACAGGAAAGACAATGGTTTCAAAATTTAGATAAAAAATGTCAAGATAAACTAATTTCAGAATGGGTAAAAGAAGTTGATAGATTAAAATTTAATTTTCCTTTCTTTAAATGGTTAGATTATTTTTTACAAAAAGAAAAGTTGAAAAAATTTAATGAGATTCCAACTATTGAAGTTCAAACAAATTTATACAAAAAATGAAATTTAATTACAGGTCAAGAAGTTACTTCAGTACATCCACCATTATCAGCTTTTAATATCTCAACTTCGGATGGTAATGTTATTGCTCATCCATTTAAACAAGGTAGAGAAAGAAGTGAAAAAATTGATTCTGATGATTTCAAAAAGGTTTATCAACAAAATAATTATACTAATCAGATTTTACATACTTTTGCACAACAAGTTGATTTGATTTCTACAAATTAGAAACCATAAAACCAAAAGAAAAGTTTCCAATTGAAACTGCAAAACCATTTTTTCAAGTTTCTACTTTATCATGAGAATTTGAACAAAAATTTTCTTTAGCTCCAAAGATTCCTAAGACTTCTGAACCAAGTTCTTCTAAACAAATTACAGCTCTTGAACAAGCTACTCCTAATTTAGAGGATTATTCCAGCTCTTCAGATTCTTTATCTTCTTCTGAAGATGAGATAGAAAATCAGATAAATCTTGTAGAAAGCCAATTTGATAGTCAAACTCCGTTAGAACTCAATAAGATCTATAGAAAATCACATAACTACAAAAATGATAGAAAATGGCAATCAGGTCCAACTAGGAATTATTATCCTCGTCCCACTCCTCCAGATATTCTCTTTGAAGAAAGATCTCAATTCGTAACTAAAAATTATGATGGTAGTTCTTTATATGGCACGAATGGCTTATAAGGCAAAAACTAATGCTGAAGAAACTCATATTGCTTTTTGTTTAGTTTCAGGTTTTACAGGTCAATTAAAAGGTTGGTGGGATAATGCTTTAACTAATGTTGATAAGTTAGCAATTATAAATCATACTACTGAACAGCTTGATGAAAATGATCAATACAATCAAGTACAAGATGGTAGTGAATTTCTTATTTATGTTATTTCTGTTCATTTTATTGGAAATCCAAAAGAAGAGTTAGCTAGTACAAAAGTTTTCCTTACTAATTTACGTTGTCCAATATTGATAGATTTCAAATTGTATAAAAATATGTTTTTAACTCAAGTCATGGACGGCCAGATTGTGGTTCTGCTTTCTGGAAAGAAAAATTTGTCACTGGTTTACCAAATTTATTTTCTCAAAGAATTATGACCAGTCTTCTAGAGGAAGTTGGAACATATCATATTGATTTTTCTAACATTACTTTTGGTCAATTATTTGCTTTTGTAAAAAAAGAGGGATTATTGTTATGCCAGGATCTCAAGATACAAAACATGTATGGCTCGGAACGCAGAGAGATGAGCTCTTTCTGTCAAGCTTTTGGCATCACAGGTATAAAAGCTCCTTCAAAAGAAAATAAGAAGTTTAGAAAATATAAAAGTAATTATAAAAAACCTAGCTACCCTAGAAAATATAAAAACAATGATTTTCAAGAAAACAAAAAATTTTATAAAAAGAAAAAATGATTTTCAAATAAAAAGAATTTAAAATGCTTTAAATGTGGAAAAATAGGTCATATAAGTCCAAATTGTAAAACAGAAAAGAAAATTAATTCTTTATTTTCTAAAGAACAAGAATTAAAAATTAAATTAATGTCTTTACTCATTAACAGTTCAGATGATGAAAACATTCAGTTTTCTTCTGATTCATCCTTCTCGGAAGATGAAAAAGAATTTTGTGAATGTAAACAAAAAACTATTAATATGATGTCTACTCCAAAGAAATCAAATAATAAAGAATTTTTATTTGATATAATTGAAAAAATTGAAGATAATGAAGTAAAGTCAAAATATTTAAAAAAATTAAAGTCCTTAGTTTTGGATAATGAAGTTACTCCAAAAATTACAGAACCATTTAGTTTATCAAAATTAGTTGATAAATATGAAAAGTCAAGTAAATATCAAAAAATTGGAAAAACTCATGATATTCATGAAGAAATAATTCAATTAAAAAAGGAAGTGAATGAGATAAAAATTGAATTAACTAATTTAAAGGTCAAAGATTTATAATTAGAAGCACAGTTAGTTGTCAAAAATCAAGAAAATAAAGATACTCCTGAATCATCTGATAAAGGTTTAAAAATTTCGGAAGAAGAACCAAAAGATGAACAATTTTTAAATGTCTTAAGCAAAGCCAATATGGAAAAATGGTATTCATTTGTACAATAGGTGTTGGAGACTTTTCTACGATGTGGTAGCTTTGATTGACAGTGGAGCTGATCAATCTTGCATCCGATCAGGTATAATTTCAAATATTTATTTATCAAAGTCTCGAGAGCAATTACTTGCAGCAAATGGTACTCCTATGAAAATTAAAAAAGAGCTTTCAAATAGTTTTATTTGCCAAGATAATTACTGTATAAAACATTCATTTTTAATTTTAGAAAATATTGCTTATGATGTTGTTTTGGGAAATCTATTTTTATTCCAAATTACTTCTTTTAAAAAGACTACTGAAGGAATTTATACAAAAATTTTAGGAAATAAAGTTTGGTTTCCATTTATTCATCCAATAAAACAATTAGAAATGGATTTATTGTAGTCCAATTCAATTTATAAACAAATCCACCTTTTACAATCAAAAAAGAAGCCAATAATGTTTTTAAAAGAAGAATTAAGCTATTCTCGAATAGAAGAACAGTTACAACAATCAAGCATTCAAGAAAAAATAAAAACACTTACAGAAAATTTTAAAACTAATATTTGTTCTGATCATCCAAATGCTTTTTGGGATTGCAAAAAACATGTAGTAGAATTACCCTATGAAAAAGGTTTTGATGAAAAACAGGTTTCAACAAAAGCTAGACCAATTCAAATGAATTCCGAATTATTAGAATTATGCAAAAAAGAAATTCAAGTTCTTTTACTAAAAAAATTAATCAGAAAGTCACAATCTTGTTGGAGTTGTCTAGCTTTTTATGTTAATAATCAAAATGAAAAAGAAAGAGGAGTTCCAAGACTTGTAATCAATTATAAACCTCTTAATAAGGTACTTCAATGGATTAGATCTGCAATTCCAAACAAAAGAGATCTTTTGAATAGGTTATTTGATGCTAAGGTATTCCCTAAGTTTGATTTAAAATCAGGATATTGGCAAATTCAAATTGCGGAAAAGGACAGGTACAAAACTGCATTTACAGTTCCTTTTGGACACTATGAATGGAATGTTTTACCATTTGGTTTAAAAAACGCTCCATCTGAATTCCAAAGAATAATGAATGATATTTTTAATGATTACTCAAATTTTACAATTGTTTATATTGATGATATTTTGGTATTTTCAAATTCAATTGATCAACATTTCAAACATCTCAATATTGTTTTTAATATCATTAAGAAAAATGGGTTAGTTCTTTCTGAATCAAAAATGAAGTTATTTCAGACAAAAGTTTGATTTTTAGGTCATGAGATTTATTTGGGAAAAATTAAATCAATTCAAAGGTCATTACAATTTTTAGAAAAATTTCCAGATGAATTAAAAGATAAAAATCAATTACAGAGATTTTTAGGTTGTTTAAATTATATTTCTGATTTTTTCCCTAAGTTACGAATTATTTGTGCACCTTTATTCCAGCGTTTACAAAAAGATCCACCAGCATGGTCTGAGTATCATACTAAGATAGTTAGAGAAATTAAAGAAAAGGTTAAGACTTTGCCATGTTTAGGCATTCCGCATCCTCATGCATTCATGATAGTAGAAACAGATGCATCAGATCTAGGTTATGGGGGAATACTTAAGCAACGAATGAATGATAATCCTGAACAATTAGTTCGGTATCATTCAGGTGTTTGGTTAGGTCCACAGAAAAATTACTCTACAGTTAAAAAGGAGATTTTGTCAAATGTTTTATGTATTTCAAAATTCCAAGATGATTTATACAATAAAAGGTTCTTTTTGAGAGTTGATTCCAAATCAGCAAAGGAGATTTTACAAAAAGATGTTAAAAATCTAGTTTCAAAACAAATTTTTGCAAGATGGCAAGCCATTTTGTTAGTTTTTGATTTTGATATCGAATTTATTTGAAGTTAATGAAATCAATTATTCCATCTGCATTGAGACTTCCAAGATCTGACTGAAATCAGTCAGTCTTTGTGACTACAAACTCAGATAGAACTTTAACAAGAACTTAAACTCCTAAGCTATTGACTTGGGATCAAATAACAATCCAGCAGGAATTCCTTATTGACAGACCAGAACCCAAACAAGAACCAATTGAACAAACAGGACCAGCGACAGTTGAAGAATACTCAAACAATCAATTTTTAGTTCTTTTTCCTTCTAACTTTTCATCTTCTGTTTATTCAAATTCTTACAGGTTAGCTTCTTCCAGATCTTTTCCCAGTGAAACAGATCTTCCAAGTTCGTCTAGAGCTCCTCCCAGTTATTCATTCTCAGGACGGTCAAGGCTTACCAACGCTAGGATGTATGTAGACTTAATGCAGTATGAACCTACCGTAGTGTTTGTAAATTCTAAAATTTTAAAACTGTGTTTGAAAATCTTTGAGTAAATGTCTCTGATACCAAATCGAACCCAGGATATAAGAAAACGGAAGAAGATAATTGGAATCTGTACCTTGAATTGATAATAGAAATTACAAAGAAAGATGAGAATTACAATGGAGTAATGAGAAGAAGATTTTCTATGATAAGGATTGCTAGGCTGATTTTTCGATAAACAAGTGCGAAATTAATTGATTCTTGTTCAATTTTACTTTGATCTAAATGAATATCCAGAATTAATGATTTCATTATTTTTGGATCCATTAAACATACTGAAAAATCAGGAGTACAATTTACCCTTATTGTACCATTACAAGCATTAGTTTGAATAATAGCTAGTAAAGAATCATTATAATTGATTAACCTATCATCACGAATAGCAAGGAATACTGGACAATTAATTCCTTTTCTTAGTAATGGATGAATAGCTACTTGAACTAAGCCAAAGTGCATATAATTGAACCCTTGATCTAAATAATTATAAATTGCCATTCTTGAAAGTAAAGGAATTGTAGTTTTTCATTCATGTAAAGGAAGAACTTCTTCATGAAGTTTAATTGAGTAAGCTTTCGAAAATTCAAGCACACCAATATGATATAGATATAAATGATTGAGTAGGTAAGATTTGACTAATTGGAATACCTAATTGAATTTCATGACTTTGCAAAACTGAACTGTTCCTGGATTAGCTGGAACTTGAGTCACCAAACAAAAATCTTCTAACACTGTTTGCCATTTTAAAACTTACTTGACTAATGCAGATGCATGATGCAAAATGAATGCAAACAGCTACCGGGAACACGGGAACACCTGCCGGGAACACCACTCAAGGCTTACCAACGGTCTCACGGCTTACCAAAGCTTACCAACTCTAGGATGTATGTAGACTTAATGCAGTATGAACCTACCATAGTGTTTGTAAATTCTAAAATTTTAAAACTGTGTTTGAAAATCTTTGAGTAAATGGCTTTAATACCAAATCGAACCCAGGATATAAGAAAACGGAAGAAGATAATTGGAATATGTACCTTGAATTGATAATAGAAATTACAAAGAAAGATGAGAATTACAATGGAGTAATGAGAAGAAGATTTTCTATGCTAAGGATTGCTAGGCTGAATTTTCAATAAACAAATGCGAAATTAATTGATTCTTGTTCAATTTTACTATGATCTAAATGAATATCCAGAATCAATGATTTCATTATTTTTGGATCCATTAAAAACAATGATTTTCAAGAAAACAAAAAATTTTATAAAAAGAAAAAAAGATTTTCAAATAAAAAGAATTTAAAATGTTTTAAATGAGGAAAAATAGGTCATATAAGTCCAAATTGTAAAACAAAAAAGAAAATTAATTCTTTATTTTCTGAAGAACAAGAATTAAAAAATAAATTAATGTCTTTACTCATTAACAGTTAGATGATGAAACATTCAATTTTCTTCTGATTCATCCTTCTCGGAAGATGAAAAAGATTTTTGTGAATGTAAACAAAAAACTATTAATATGATGTCTACTCCAAAGAAATCAAATAATAAAGAATTTTTATTTGATATAATTGAAAAAATTGAAGATAATGAAGTAAAGTCAGAATATTTGAAAAAATTAAAGTCCTTAGTTTTGGATAATGAAGTTACTCCAAAAATTACTCGAAATGCGACTTGATTGTCTAATTCAATCAACTTATAAGAATTTTGTTTTCAAAGAAAAAAAAAACCATATAAGAATTTTAATAAACAATTTTATTATAAATAAAACAATTTACGATACATAAAATAGCTAATTTGACATTCTTTATTTTATTTACGTCCTTATTTTTGAGTGTGCTGTTAATAATGGACTACACATAATTATATTAGTAATGGTATGAAGAGTAAAGAATTTGAAATTAATGGAACAAAGTGAGTACAATTATTTTAAACCATCTACTTTAATTTTCATATATGAAATGAGTAAAATTGTTCTTCTACATTTACAAAAGGTTCAACTACATTAAACCTCACTAACTTATAATCATTTACACTTGATATTCCCTGTAAACTGTGATCATTAGTCAAAGTGAGAAAGTACATAAACGAAAACAAAGGACAATAATTGGTTTAATGAAATACACAAAAATTGACTACCGCATTACATATGATGTTAACATTTGATTTGGACAAATTTATCTTTTTCTTAATTTTGCTCACTTTGACTAATAATCAAAGAGGCAAAGTGTCTTTTACTATCACATGGGAACAAAGTGTCAATAACTTGTATCATAGTGTTTAATGTAATCCCTTAAAAATATTAATCCTGCACATTTGTTATTTGATAATATTCTGACAGATGACTCAATTTTTTTTAAGTGACAAAGAGATTACTATTATTTTAATTATTTTTTATTTTTCTTCTGGTTATAAGATTTACCCAATATCCATCACTCAAAACCCTCTCCAAAAGAAATCTCTTCTTATTGGCTTTTTATAATAGATTTAGAAAAAAAAAAAAGACTTTTCATAATTTGTGAGAAACAATTTCTCATATTTACTAAAGGGCAAATTTCACTTAATTTTTAAAATATCTTTTAGTTATATTATTAAAATTCTTATATGTTTTTTTTTTCTTTGAAAACAAAATTCTTATAAGTTGATTGAATTAGACAATCAAGTCGCATTTCGAGTAACTCTTAGATTACATTCAAGTTTTTGAGTTAAGTTACAAATTGTTAAAAGTAATTTGGTAGGGATGACAATTTCTATCGTTTTATAGCGTACTAAATAATCTTGGGCCTGTTCTTTTTTATGGGTTTGAAATCAGTTTTGAAAACTGATTTTTGATAAATAATTTTATAATGTAAAAATGTATTGAAAATATAAAAAGGTATAGCTAAATAGTAAAAATTGTATAAAAAATGATAAAAACTGTTGAAACCAAAACAAAAACGTAAAAACAGGCCCCTTATGATTCATAAAAACGAATGCAAAATTGGAAATAAGAAAATTTCATTAGATATTAGACGTAATTCGCCGGTGCCATGTAGCCATACCACCAAGTCTTAAAATTTGCCAAGTGGAATTGCAGGTTTTTCTTGTCTGTTAGCTTGCTTGGTTACTGGGAAGTGGGCCGGTAGCACACAGAAAAAACATAGAAGAAAGTGTCGACCTTTCTGCAGACTCACTTCTTATTCAGAATAGAGTACGGCACTGTGTTAATCCTCACGAATTGGGTTTTGGAGATTTTCTTTTTCTCAATTTTTTTGAGTTGGGATTTTTCTAACTTCATTGTTTTTTTCACCTGGATTGAAATTTTGTTAAAGGAATCAAGGAGTTATGGAATCTTTGCCCATTGGTTCCTTGACAAGGCCTTCATTTTTACCCTCATTTCCAGGCACAGCTGAGCTATGTTCTTCTCCTTCAGGTAAGTTGTCTGTGCTTATATGTTTATCTTTTCTTCGTGGGATTTTCATATTTACTTATATGGTTTTTTTTTTTTTTTTTTCTTAATTGGATTCAACTTAAAGTTTCGTTTTTTTGTTTCTCTTTGACAAATTTTCCAGTTTTCTATTCTTGTATTTATGGTCAAAACGCTCCCATGTAGTTAGTTCAGAACGATTTTCTATTTAAATCCCTGTTTCAGAATTAGTTAATTGATGGGATTTTTTAATCAAGTTTTTGTCTCTTGATTTTAACATGTAGGAGCGCAGAGTTTGAAATGCAAACGATGGAACAGTGTAGAGAAACTACTAGCAAAGCCGATGATCTCTAAGCATATCGGTTTAAATCACACAAGATTTGTTGCTCTTTCTCGGAAAGGGAGTGACAATTATTGGGCAAATGCGGCGTCTGAATACCCTTTTGAATCTGAACCTTCAAAGGGTCCCTTGAAAACATTTCAAGGGAATTTAGATGCTTTCTATCGATTTTCGCGGCCTCACACAGTCATTGGAACAGTAGGTTAAAAAATCTGGTTACTATGAATTGTCATTGTCACGTAAATGCATCCAATAATCTCAGCTTTTCGGTTTCTATGTTTGCAACCAAGACTGAGAATTTTTGTTACTCTTCTGTGAGCAGGTATTGAGCATAATTTCAGTTTCTCTTCTTGCAGTGGAGAAGCTCTCAGATTTTTCTCCATTGTTTCTCGTTGGGATGTCTGAGGTTTGTTTGAGAATTTGCACAACTTGAGCAGTTTAACTATTGATTTCGTAGATTATTTGTAGATAATGCTGTATTTTAGGAGCTGAAATTGTTGATTTTCTTTCAGGCCATTGCTGCTGCTTTCTTCATGAATATATACATTGTTGGTTTGAATCAGTTGTCAGACATTGAAATCGACAAGGTAGAACATGTATCCACAAAATTCTCTTTCATGTCCACTTCTAAAATTGGTTTATTGCCATTTGCAATTAAACATAACAACTAAAACTAAATACAACCTAATGATCTTGAGGGTAAGGGAACATTTTTCTGTCATTTGGAAGTGTCAATGTGATTATTCAAGTGAAAACTCTGATATCTTGAGTTTCCTCCTTTTTCCTTTTTCATAATGGAGAATAGTTGGATATATCTAGTGTAAATGCCTTTATGTACTTCCACTACCTGTCATAAGCAATCCACATAGGCACACATACTATTTTCCTTTGTGCAGGGAAGGGGTTGGTGCCAAAGTGACGTATACAAACAAGATAACTAGTTGTTGATCTTGCTTTTGTTATGTTTTCAACATTTCGTTTACTCGTGGGATTACCTTTCTGGTTAGCTTTTGTCCTCCACTTTTATATGTGATACTGTTATTTTCAGGTAAATAAGCCTTACCTTCCATTGGCTTCAGGAGAATACTCAATCAAGACTGCTGTGGCAATTATTTCATCTTTTGCAATAATGGTATTCTTAACCTTTTAAAGACTCTTTTTTCCCATTTACTTTTTGGTACTGCTGTTGTCAGTATAAGCAATCCTCAAATTTTGTTGTCGTAGATTTACTATTATGTTTTACAAGATCTTCCCCTAGCTATGGAGTAGCTGAAAATGATTGCTATTGGAGCAGATAGCTGTAGATATATGTCATTTTGGATCAAAAAGAGCTCCTATTGACATCCAGTTCCCAGAATTAGCTTAACAAATTGTTTATTTAGGGAAATTTCTGCACCTTCTCCTAGCTTTTTAAGCTCAAAATCCTACCTTTTTTAAAATAAAATAAAAAAATTTCCTCCCACTATTACACTGATCTCAGTCAAGGTTTTTAATTTCTAGAATAACTCCTGGGAAGACATTAGAGTGGAAATCCATATATTTAAAGTCAAGTGCTATTGAATAATTTCACATTACTCAACATTAACCGTGGAGGTTGGTGTAATATCAATAAATTAAAGGAGACCTTTGCTATTGTTGAGGGATAAAAAGTGACTCTTGCTTCTCCTAAAATATATGATATTTATTATGGTAAACGAATGGGAAGCTCTGTCTAATTATCTCCAGGTATGACTGATTTTGACAGCTTAGCAAGAACTGCTGTATTTTATATGCTAAAGAGTACTAAAACTATGGTGTATTTTCTTCATCAAGTGTTTAATGACTGATTTTCTTCATCAAGAGTACTAAAACTTTCATTGTTTATTGAAGTATGGCAAACTTTCTTTCGTCCTACTGCTAATAATGCCAAACATGCTCTAGCTGTATCTACTTTCACAGTGTACTTTACTGGTTGTAGGAAACCCTCCAATTTGGTGCTTTCTTTAGTGTGCTTCTTTGCTTCCATTTGCAAGCTGACTCACTTGTGGATAGTTTGATCATTATTTACTGAGTAATGATGATTGTGCATTGGGGATTCGACAATCTACATGATCTTTTTTCCTCGTTAATAACTTGTTTGTTTCTCTTCACAGAGTTTTTGGCTCGGAGGGGTAGTTGGCTCTTTGCCACTATTTTGTGCTCTTTTTGTCAGTTTTGTGCTTGGGACTGCATATTCAATCAATGTGAGTTGCTTTATTTAAAATTATGAATTTGCTATTTAGATTTTAGTAAGGCGATTCTATGGGGGATAGTTGTCATTTCTAAGTAAGTTGCTTGGGACTGCATATTCGATCATTTTATGTAATATTCTGGAAGCTTTTCAAATCAAATTGCATGCTCAAACAAGAATATCATCTGTTGCCTGCGTAAATCTTTCTTATGGCTTCATTCATTTGATAGTTTAGTAAAGCATGCTACCTCAGATATTACCCACTCTCAGGCACTCTAAGTTTGTTCGTAAGCCATACCAAACTATTAGGATATTGGGACAATAATGTCTGATTAAATGGGTTTACATTGGAAACTGCCCAGCTATTCAGGTACCACTTTCTTAGTGCTTCTTGTTTCATCACCAATGCAGGTACCTTTGTTAAGATGGAAGAGATTCGCCCTTGTCGCTGCACTCTGTATCTTAGCTGTGCGAGCGGTAATTGTACAGTTAGCATTTTATTTGCACATGCAGGTATACCTTGATCATTTCTAATTAATATTATCTGTTTAGACAAGTTATTTTATGGGATAAAAGGTCTTATTATCATGTGATATTTAATGTTGATTTCTTTTTCAGTTATACTCATCAGTTGGTGGGGTATGGTTTACTTGTTAAATTGTGCAAGTAGTATATTGCTGCAATCTCAAGGAGATTCTAGTTATCTTTTTTTTTTTTTTTAAACTTTCGTATCTTCTCAAAATAGACTGGATGAGTTTTGATGTGGTAAGCTCAATGAGCGTTTTTTATGCTTGCACCCGAATTTTACAATGCTCACTAAAACATTTTCCTAACTTGTATGACGTGTGTTGGACAGTGAGCGAACTACCTAAAATGTCACTATACTTTTTCAGAATCTCCTGTTAAGTCACTAAACTTTTTTTTCCCCCAAAAATGTCACCATACTTTTGAAAAGTGGCCAGGAATGTCATTCCGTTAGTTTTTTCCGTTAGAGCTAACGGAATAGTCAACATGTGCATCTCGCATGCTTTTTTTCAGGGCATTTTTGTCTTTTCACTGTTCATTTCTTTTTTCTTTTTTTTTTTTCCTCCTTTCTTTCTTCTTCTCCAATGGTTCAAACCATCTTCTTGTTTTTTTCTTTCTTCTTCTCCGACGGTTTAGACCAATTTCTCATTTTTTTTCCCTCAAGCGGTGGTCACGGGAGCACGAAAAAGATGGTTTGAACTGTTGGAGAAAAAGAAAGGGAAAAAAAAATGAGAAATTGGTCTAAACCATTGGAGAAGAAGAAAGAAAAAAAAAATGAAGAAGATGGTTTGAACCATCGGAGAAGAAGAATGAAAAGAGAAGGAAAAAAATATATATATATATATAGTAAAAAGACAAAAATGCCCTTGAGAAAAGCATGTGAGATGCACATGTTAACTATTCCATTAGCTCTAACGGAATGACATTTCTGGCCACTTTTCGAAAGTATTGTGACATTTCTGAGGAAAAAAAAAAATTTAGTGACCAAACGGGAGATTCTGAAAGTGTGGTGAAATTTTTGGCAGTTGACTCTTATATATTTATCATGGCAAATAATTGCCTTACTACTTAGCTTAATGTTGCAGATGTTTGTGTTTGGACGGCCAGCTCTCTTTTCAAAGCCTGTAATATTTGCGACAGCTTTTATGTCCTTCTTCTCAGTTGTAATCGCACTTTTTAAGGTAACTGCTTTTCATGTAATTGGCTTTACATGCTTGAAAAATAGGAGATTTATATGGTTGAGTTTTTGTATTGTACAATTGCAAGTTTATGATCTCTGTGACTCAATGCATCCAATTGGTTTTCTTTCTTAAAAGGTAGAGTTAATTAGTTTTGTTTGGTTTCTAAAGGTAGTTTAGAAACTGAATGATAAAAAAGATGACCATATTGGGCCAGCAACTATTGTGATGCGCTCAGGAATTGCTCGACTAGTGCTCTCGTCTATTCTAGAGAGTTTACTTTCTGTCTGATGTTAAAGCTTGAAACTTGCAGGATATTCCTGATATAGTCGGAGACAAGATATATGGTATCCGATCTTTTACAGTCCGGTTGGGTCAAGAGAAGGTTAGTTATGCATAGAGCAGCCCAGCATAAAAAGGCTCCTGCATATGCGGGGTCTGAGGAAGGGTCAACGTTGTTACTTATGTCCTTTCAGCATGTCAGTATGCATTCCCCCCCTCCCCGAAAATTATACTGATATGAATCTTGCAGGTATTCTGGATTTGCGTTGCACTTCTTCAAATTGCTTATCTTGTTGCTATTTTGGTCGGACTGATGTCATCCCAAAACTGGAGCAAATTAATAACAGTGAGGCTTTCTTCCTACATTTTTCCTTCATTGATGTGGCACAATTAAGTGCTTACGAGTTTCTTTCGGGAGATAATCTACAGAATATTGGCTTTCTGATAGGCCACAAAGTGAGGGTAATTGATGGCTGATCATTTGCCTCAAAGCATACAACATTGTTTCTTGTTCTCTTCTTTTTATCCTAGTTTATTCTTGACATGGAAAAATCATGTTCAAGTATAATTGCACGTTCAAAGCACCGTAAAATGGTTAATCTACTTGCAGAAAATGATACTGAGGAAGAAAGGAAGGAAAAATGTTGTTTGATTCATTGATACATTCTTAGTACATTTGTAATTTGTTTCTTGGATTTTTGTTTAGCTTAGCTATACATTCTTAATTCATTTGTAAATGTCCAGGTTGCCGGTCACATGCTTTTGGCCTCAATACTTTGGAGTCAAGCGAAATCTGTCGATCTAGGAAGCAAGGCAGCGATAACATCCTTTTACATGTTTATATGGAAGGTAACATTTTTTCTTAAGCTTGAAATGTGTAAATGCTATGATAAGAGTACAAGTAAGCATTCGCCATTCGGCATGCCAGGCATGAGGAATGGCGGGAAATACAGTCGTGAAAACAGATTAACATATATTCCCTCCGTTCCATTACAAGAGTCTAATGGTACAACTGTTTATGAGTCATCAACAAACAAAATGCTAAACCAGTGATGAATTTAGGTGTTTTAGCTGCATTCATAGTTAACTTCTTTCTTCTTCCTTGCTCTTCTCTTGTTGGGACTGTGGCTGTGGGAGACTTCTACTGCTTTCATTGCTTTTTTTTTTTTTTTTTTTTTTTTTCATACGAGTTTCTCCTCAAACTCATTCAACTCTGTCTTGAATCTTCCCTTAATTTAACATCAATGGAAAATCAGCAGAATCCATTTTTGATCTCTTTTTTTATTTGTAATTTGCAGCTGTTTTATGCTGAATACTTCCTCATACCTCTTGTGAGATAGAACAAAGAGGTTAATGGAGGGAAGTGCCTGGTTTGGATATGTACCATTCACAATGATAAGTCCTCTTTTTAGGTTCATTTTGTTCATAATGCAAAAGAGACTCAACATTTTGTAATTTTAAGTCTTAACCATGCAACTAATGTAGGTTTTTTTAGTGTATGTCAACGCCTCGTCTCGACTGATGGCGAAATATGATCCGTACAACGGCTTTCCTATGTCATGGCTGTCGTGACGTCATGTATGAATGTCATGATTGTTATTCTCTTGACTTTAGGGGGTGTGTGTGTGTGTTGTTTACAGTCGATTGAAAATTTTTGGTGTTAAAAGTGAACAAAAAAACACACATACACACAGTGGGAAAATGGGGAAGTTGGTAGGTGGGTTATGTGGGCTTCATTAGACTTGACCCGTGGGCTGGGCCCATATCCATGGCTCAGTTAGCAGCAACCTTTGACTGCGTAGTTGGTTTTTGTGACGAGGTTGATTTTCAATCCAAACCAAAAGTAGTCATAAAACTGATAAAAGTATCCGTTTTCAACTTCCATTGGGTCAGAGTTGTCGCTCTTACTTTAGTAAGTAATTTACAATAGAAAGAAACAACGTTTTAAACGACATCCTGGTACCGTGGACTGGACATAAAATACTACTATTGTATAACGAGAATTGTCATGTCAGATCGTTTGATAGTCGGATGACAATACTTTTATCTATAAAATAAATGATACACTAGATGTTAAAATTGAACGGACTTGAATTCGGCTTCAGATTAATTTTGAGGGATGGGCTGAATGACAACTTCATGTTTCATTTCATGGCTCGAGTTTATAGTATATCACCTCAAAAGCTATAGAGATAGACAACCGTGTATCTTTTCATGATAATCTATGACGTTCGGTATTATTAAATACAAGTCTCATATCTCGTACTACATTCGGTTTGTGTGCGTAAAATATCTCATCGAATACATGTCATGTTTTAGAGTTGCACTAGAAATTAATCGTGTTTGGACTCAAGGGTTTGAGTTAACGGGTTCATGTGTCGACATTCCTACACCCATTTAATTATTTCAAGTTATTCATGTATATCAATCTAACCTGTAACCTCACTAAAACTTAATCATAATCTGTCTATATTATATCGAATTTTTGTCACATAAAGTTTATATGATTAACGATGATTTGGATTTTTATTTTTTCTTCTATTTATCAATCTTTACTGAATGATTTCCAACGTTTGTAATTGAAGCGGTCTTATTTGTTTATTTATTTTTATAATCAATTTCATAGAAGATTTGGATGCAAGGTGACTTTTATAGTCCGACGACAATTTAGTTTGAAAATTAAAAGTCTCCAAAACGACAGTGACTTTGAAAATAAGGGAGTACGGTATTTGTACGAAAATTAGGTAAGTGGGACTATGATTTTAGGAAGCTTCCCATAAAGGTCCATGTGATTTGAAAATAGAGTATGTTTTGAAACTATTATTTGAAAATTTCATAATATTAAAAATGTTAAAAGGTAAGAAAGGTATCAAATATATGAAAAGGAAAAAAAAAAAAAAAGTGATTCTAAAATGTACAATATCTTTCGGAAGGGTGGAATGTGTGTTTTGCTGATTTTTCTCTTTTAAAGTAAGAAAGATTTTTTTTATTTTTTATTTTTTAAATTTCGAACCGAAGAAGGTAATTTAGGTCATCTAAATTCTACATATTTTGGTCCATGAATTCTTTGAAGCAAAACCAGAATGTTATATTAACGGCGTTAGAAATCAAGGGTGATTGAGATACAAGGTCAGAAGCATAGCTCCAATGGTATTCCTCCCGCGGATTTGTTGGGCAAAATTGGACAAACAAATGTGCAATGACATTTTTCCCCTATCTATCTGCCCAAAAGATTCCCGTAAGGCAATGCATCCTAATTACCCCCTGTAAAATCTACGTTGTCAGCTCTTGAGTCTCAACCATAGAGTGTAGATCTCCTTGAACTGCCAGCACCACTACACTGGCATCACCAACAAGTGAGCATGGTCTCCAATCCTGATGAGCGTTCAATTGCAGCCAGGGCATCAATTGCCTCAGCCTCTTCTCGTGAGTAGACATTGAGGATCCTCATCGACAGCCCATACAACTACTTTCCTGTCTCATCACATCTGAAGACTCCACTCATCGCCCGATACATCGTCGGGTCGACTGTGCCAAAGGATACACGAATTGCAGAATAACGACCTTGAAGTTTTAATGTAATTGTGATTTTATTGTTTTATTACATATACATATAAAGTTTTTTGTTTTTATAAATTTATCCTCTAATAAAAAATAATACTACCACTTGTACTTCATAAATTTGATTAAAAAAATTTTTTATTAATTATAAAAGAATCTCTCAATCCATTATTGTTTTGAAGAATAATTCCTATTATCAAACCGCCCTTATCCTCTTGGAATGAAGTTTTCCCTCACATATATAGTTTTCTACTTTTCATTTTGTTTTTGGCTTTATACTTTCCAATCATTCATATTAAGAATAATTCAGAAAAAAAAATAAAAATGTAAGAATAAAAAAGAAATGAGGAATAAAAATAACTGTGTAGCTTTCCAAGGGCCCACTTACTGAGCCTTGGTTTGTGAGCATTTTAGATTCCAAGCATGTACACTACCGTAAGGAAAAAAGACCTTCAATTATACTTAGCTTTTTCTTTTTCCCATTTTTTATTTCAATAATATATATATATATATAAGTGAGACCACATTCAGCCATATGGATTACTAATGCAATTACACACTCAATTGCATAAATCACATATAATAACTGAATGATTCTTTGACAGGATTGTAGTTTTTTCATATACACACATAAGTAGTACATATTATTCTCTCAGTGTATAATTGTTTTGGAATCACAAAGTACAATTCAAAACTGAACTCTTTATATAAGATGGAAATATAAAATAAATACTTGTGTCACTGTATACAAGAAGTTAAGATTTATACTATCTGGTTAAGGTTTATATGATATGACAACCAACAATTAGGTATTCAAAGTTAAACTATGTTATCCCTTGATACTAAAATGAAGTGCATGCGTGCTGATTAATTGAAGACTAATTGACAACTTATATCCATTCCTATAGTGGAAATATATGCATATATTCCTTAATAGTTAGAAGTTAACAAAACTACATCTTGAACCCAACTAGTATAATGGAATTTTTCATTTTATTGGATGGTTCCGACTTTAATGACTCGACCTTTTTTCTTCAGATCTTATACGTGTGAGAGTTTTTATGCATCGAACTGCACTTTTTTCAATTTGGAAACAATCACAAAAAGACATGCATGTAAAGATGATTTATATAATGGGATGGATGAGGCATCAAGCACCAAGTTGACAATAACAAACAAGAAGCCGGAAAAACAAACACTAAAGTGCTAATTTTTATAGGTTAAATTAATCTATTGGTCTTTTAAGTAGGGATGTCATCTCCATTTGAGCCTTTAACTAGAAAGTGTTTTATTTTAGTCCCTTAACTTCAAAAAATGTTCCGCTTAATTCAAAATTTGACAATATTTGGTCTAATTTCAGCTAATACATGAGGTTCTCAAACATTATTAGAGATAACAAATAGAAAAATAAATGTTAAACCGGCCATTTTGTTCACCCCTTAATTTAACATGAAACAAATAACGTGTTAGTAAAAAATAACTCAAACATTATAAGCATTTAAATTTGGGTCCATTTTAAAAATAAAATTTGAAATTAAGAGACCAATATAAAAACACTTTCAAATTAGAGGATCAAACAGAGACGACATCCCAACTTAAAGGACCCTTTCATTTTCTTAAAAAAAATATTCTTCTCTTAAATATGAATCAAAGGAAAAAAAAAAAGAAAGAAAAATTGGATGGACAACATTTGTACATGCCTAAATCCATGTGCCTTTGTATGTAATACTTCTATTCTACAAAGCTAGCTTTTCTTGATTCCAAGTTACAAACCAAGACAACCACTAAAATATTTCCAACTCTCACGCAAAAATAAGACCAAATGATGAAAAGAATCTAGGTATGCATGGAGAAATATATGCTTTTTTCCCCTCTCCCTCTTCTCTTTCCTGCCCAATATTCACTTACAATAATTCCCACAAGTTCAAACCTACTTTCAAGGCACAACATGATGGAAAAAGAAGAATTTTGAGCAAAATCCTTACACAAAAGCATTGGACACTAAGGAGTGGGGCGCAAAGAACCATACAATTTTAGTGCTAGCATATCACTAATTTATTCACTACATAGGCTGCCTTTTTCTGTGTACATAGTAGTCTTCTTGTTACTTTTTCATTATTTTTATTTTTCCCTAGTGGAATTCTTGTTGTCTTGATTTTATGAGGCACAAAAGGATATGTATCTATAATAAAGAATAAGAGACTAAGGGTTGTAGCCTTGTAGGTACTTCATAATTTTGATCATATAGGGTGCTAAAATTCAAGTTAGATATGAGTTAACAGGTCATTTTTTAACGAAATTTGGAATCGTATATGGTTGGTAGATCACTTTTAACGTATATTATTTTTGTATCATGTCAGAAATTAAGGAATAAAGAAATTAGGAAAGGACAGGAAGGCAGACCTCTTTTCTAACCAGCCAAAAAATGGAGCCAGAAATTCTAAAAGTTCAACATCCATGACTCATGATGTGATAAAGGGGCATATATTCCAATTTCCTACATGTTGTATTGATGATAATGATCATCTACAATAATGTATTGATGGCCAGCAAAATTTAGTGGCAAGTACAAAGCTTGCAAGCTATTCCCATTAGTCACTTCACCCAAAAAAAAAAAAAGACACTATTGCCATTTATTAGTCCTTCTTCCATTATCAACAATTCATAGACTCTTTACCATGTGTTGTGGTAGTGTAGCCTTTTGTGCCCAAATAATCAAATTAATTTTCTTTGGACAACCAAGATTAAGTGTCCTCATGATCAATAATAGTATATCACATGCACCAATGGATTGGGGAATAGGGAAGAAATAGCCATTGTTATCAACAAAAAAAAAATTAGCCATTGATTTGGGATTTTTTTGAGAAGGAAAGAAAAAAAAAAGGGCATAATTTCACACTCACACCTCATATGGGATTATTCTCTATAGGTTCCTCCTCATCATCCAAAGGTTTTTGGTATTTTGATTCCTCTCCTTGAATTGAGGAAGGAAGGAATTATCAATCTTCCACCACATGATTCATCATTGTGTGGGATTTATATTCCTTTTCTTTTCTCTCACCCAAATAATTTTATATAAAAAAACCCTTCAAACATCTTGATTAAGTATTTGGATAAATTACATTTTAATCCATAATCTTTTAGCAAATTATATCTCAATCCTTAGGGACGAGATTTATGTGAATTTCGCTGTAGTCAGATGGATCGGGATGTTATTTTACTACAATCAGCATTTGAGATGTAATTTGACTAAATGTTAGGGACAAGAATATCATTTTTTTTCTAATTAATTTTATTTTATACACCCTTCTAGTATTAATTAGACTAGTACTCTCTCTATAGTTATAATACGTAGTAGGTTAAGTATTGTGTTAATTACATTTCAATCCTAATATTTTTAGCAAATTATATCTCAATCCTTAGGGACAAGATTATATATGAATTTCACTGCAGTCAGATGGATCGGGATGTTACTTTTACTACAATCGTTTTAGCGTTTGAGATGTAATTTGAGTAAACGTTAGGGACAAGAATATAATTTTTTTTCTAATTATTTTTATTTTATGCACCCTTCTAGTATGAATTAGACTATGACTCTCTATAGTTATAATATGTAGTAGGTTAAGTCAACTATAATTTTGAAAGGAGAATACATGTGCAACACTTTCTCATATGTCCTATCAATTTTCATATTTGTTTAATCAATAATTCAGCCGTTTGATTATTCTTTTAACTCCACGTCAAGTACAAGTATTAATTAAATTAATGCATTATTCATTATTTATGTTCAGATTAGATGATCGATGTTGAATGCAATTAATTATTGTAATTAAGATAAGAAGAATGGATTAGTAGTCATTTGGTCAGCTTTCGTGCACTCGTCTAAACAAAAAATTTTGTTTCGAGTTAAACCTTTGGACTAAGTAAAATTGTAACCGTAAATTCTTTTAGTGGGACGGAGGAAATGTAATTCAGCGTTAGTGTGTTTGACAACATTTTCATTCATGTTTTATTTGAATTAACTGAGCTGACAGCGTTGTATCCCCCTTGTATTTTAAAAAAATATTTTTACCCGTTTTTAAAATAATTTTATCTCATACGAACTTGCTCACATCAGTAAAAGTAAGTGTATAATTGTCCAAAGGAGGACAAACTACAAAAATATATTAATTTAGATCGAAAATATGTAATTAAGCCTATAAAATAAGTGAAATCAGCCCTTTTGGGCGATTTCATTTTTATTTGCATGGATAAAAATGTCATTTTATGATGAACAGTAACAATGCAATGTGTGAAAAACGTATTTTAATAGGGTGACAAAATAAAATTTGACATGAATACCCAGAGTCTTTTAATGAGACAACAGAAATAATTTTTATTATTATTCACGATACATTTTGTTACACTTTTAATACTCTTAAAACCTAAACACGTTTTCCAAAAATAATGTTGTCACACAGTGAAGAAATGAGATTAGACTTTTACTACCAGCTGATGTTTTGGATTTGAGATTTTTCTCTTAGTTCTCACTTAACTAGAAATTACAATATTTTGACTAAGAAAAACACACACAAAAAATATATAGAAAAAGGAAAAATCTTCTTTTCTTTTTCCCCCTTAATTTAACACACTCAAAGGTAGGAATTGAACCTACCAATCTCTGGGGGCTCATTCTTCATCACAACCGCTGGAACACTGACTCGTTCCTGAAAAAATCTTTTGGCTTTGCATAAAAAATATATTGTTAATTTTTTTATGAGGACAAGAATATTAGCGGTCCAAACTATTATCTTGTTTCTTTTTCCAAACAAGGTCCTATATATTAACCACTCGTATTGATTTCATTGGCTACATCGAAATCTTGTAAATAGTCTGAAAATTCGATATATTCCAAATTAATTATAAAAGATTCTTTGAATAAGTATTAATTTGTCACTTAATCAATCTACAAAAGAAATATTCAATGTTAATTAATATGTTATCTATAACAATGCGTGTCTTGCTCGTCTATGCAAAAATATGATTGAAATTAGTGGTCTAGTAACTCGTTATAAATCAAAATCATTTAAATACTGACTCGTTTTTAACCCAATAAACCTTATCAATATCCCTCAATTGAATCTTCCTACTTTATCTTCGAGAATAAATATATTTTTGATTGCAACATGTATAATTAAAAGGAAAAAGTGCCACTAAAATTTTGTTTTATTCACTAGTACAGAAACGCTTAATGGTAGCGCTTGATTTGTGACATTTATAAAGAACCGTCTCCAATATTGTTTAAAGGAGGCGGTCTTTTAAAAACCGCCTCAAATAAGTTCTTATCAAGGGTGGTCCTTAACCCCCGCGCCTAATACCTTGGTATTTGAGACGCTTCACCTAGAACCGCCTCCAATGAGTGTGCATTGGAAACGATTTATTTACAACCGGCTCCAATATGCAGTTATTAGAGACGTTTTTCTATAATCGCCTCCAATTCGTGAGCGAGGCTTCTGAATTCCCACATCGGTTGAGAGCATGAGAGATTTCCCAATTCTTCCCTATAAAAGTAGTAGAAGGAGGAAGTTTGAGATTGCTTTAATTAATTCCATCGCCAATAATCATTTGTAAATAATTTTTTGGACTCGGTTTGAACTCCTGGACTCGGACGAGTCTATCGATTCAGGCCGAGTTTATTGTAGAATCGTCTGATTCTAGAGAGGCTGTTGTTTATAAAAGCGCCCCCAATAAATAGAAAAATGAGACCATTTTACTCTAATACGCGCCACCAATAGTCTGCAAAATATGGAAAATGGAGACGAGTTTTCTGAAAAGCGCCTCCAATAAATAGGAAAAGAGAAACTTTTTACATCTATGACCAATAAAAAAGCTATTCGCAACGGCGGTATCGGAGACATAAGGAAATTTCATAAAACTGCCCCAACATCCTCAAATAAGCGGCTCCAAAAATAGCCTTTCGTGTAGTGATTATTATTATTTTGTAACTGACTGAGATACTTTAAAACTGGTAAGAATTTTAAGTGCACATTTCTGATTCATCGTTAGGCTGTCATTAAAAACATTATCAGAGGTAATATCATTAATTACCCGTAGTTGATATTACTACTACTTTATTTATTTATTTATTATTTTATAATTCACAATGGAATTTAATACTATCCATTTTGGAATCAACTCACACTAAACATTATATACACCGGAGAACGTCTCATATTTAATATGTCCGGAGCATCATTTTGGAACGCCAAAATTGCTTACGACAACCAGGTTAGGGACTTGCACATTACACATCACCAAATCGCAACTGAGGAGTAGCCCCTAAAGTCAATCTTGATAATCTTGTCAAACGTGTCATTCGAACACTAAACATCATGATTTGTGCACCATATATATTCCCGCTTGAGTTGCTCGTTGATACTGTACTTTATATAATAATATTCGATGTCCCAATTCTGTATTAATTAATTAGTATAACTAATAACGTGTCTGTCAGCAGACAATAAAATGTACCAGATGGCACTATCTTTGGTTTTGTTTTTGTCCTCCTAATAAGGCAAATCCATCTTTCCCTAAGTGGTAATTAAATACTCTAGAAGGCTTTTGAAATCTATAATTAACAGAATTGAAATCTATTTTAAAAAATAACGGTAAAATTAAAAAGAAAATGTTGGCGGAAAAAACCAACAATATTTTTTTTTTTTGGATATAAAAACCAACAATTTGGACAAAATACTACTCCCTTTGTCCTATTAGTTACATACTTTTTCGCCATGCACAGACATTACACACGCTCGGAAACTCTTATTAAGCTTGTAGCTAAACAATGAAGCATAAATATGGGTAAAAGAATAATTTTTTCCACCTTCTTAATTTTTGTGACCATTACTAAGGGGGCATTTATTTGAAAATAGAGGGACTCATTCGGTTTGAGTCGATTTTAGTCCCTATTTTAGGTCAAGTTAAACAGTCGAGAATCCGACCAACCCAAACCGACCCAAACCATATTAATTGTCGGTTCGAGTCAAGAAAATCTATTAAAAAAATTAAAAAAACATTGCATTTGGTCCATCAAAATTAATTAAAGATGTCACGTTGATGAGAAGGAAGAAGCAATAAAAATCAAGAAAGGAGGCAGGCATGTGCTAGGCCAAACCAAATAGACAAAATAGTTTAAGTAAACGTAAAAGGGGTCGAATTGGTGTGGAATTCCCCCAAAGAAGGCAAGAAAACTGTTGTCTCTTCGGGAAAGCAAAAAAACCCATGATGACCATAAATACCTACATAATCACTCCATTGTTTAATTAAAAATAATAATTAAACATATACGACTCTCTCTTTCTCTAACATTTTGAGTCATGGCTGATGTCAATTACTAGTAGTTTTTATTTTTTTAAACATGGTAGAGTTGGTTCAGTTACGATTAATGTTTGTGCTTTTCGATAACATTTTACTCATTTTGGGGTACTAGATACTCTCATTGTCGGAAACTTACACTTGCCCACCACGTTGAGAAAGGGCAATTTGCACACCATGTTGATGACCACATCACTGGAGACCCGCATTACACATCAATACACCCTAAAGTCCTGATAAGAATTTATTTTAAATTTCGCAAGTCTTGTTAAATGTGCGAATCGAACCCTTGATTTCAAAATCTGTACGTGCACCAAGTATTTTACTAGTAATTAATTATTCACTCTCACTGCAATTTTATTTCCATTATGGGAATTATTTAATTATAATACGGTCGTAAGCATGCATGCTTATAATAATAAAAATAATTAAAATTTAGTTGTTCCATTCATTACTGTCACGAAATTATTCAATTTACTAGTTGGGTTGGTGAGATGAGTCGACTTTCTGGAAAATCAGTTTAATTAATTGACCAAGAACGCACGGACAGATCCTATATACGATGCGACACGATTTTAGAGCGATTCTAATGCATAGAAAAACAAAATAAAATAAAAAATAAATTATAATCGATTTTATGGATCTGGATTGTAAAATATGATATAAAGACTTAATTATTACTATTAATGTTGGATCGTAAGATTACACGATCGTATGATTCAAATCAAATAATAATTTTAACTATTTAAGTACAAATTAACACGAATTTTATTATCGTTTGATTTTTGTTTTGTTTGAAAATGGACAAAATGAAAATATATTTAATCAAAATATAAAAAGTATATGGAAAATACTTTTTAAAAGTGACTAACTAGATATTCGAGTCCAACATAGAGTTCAAACTTTGGATTTTAGGCCAGATTTTAGGTTAGGTAGGAGTTAATTTGCAAATCTTGCATTACTTTTTCTCTTTTTCTTTTTCCTCTAAAATAATATGTATGATTTTTTTTTCTTTTTTCCTCTGGCAATACCGGGTGAGAGTCTTAATATATAGTACAACAATGGAAGGTCACGAGAGAGGGGAAAGACTATTTTTTAGGAGAGATCGTCTGTTTGTTGCTACTGCCGCTTATACTATGTTCGTTTGCTGCTATTTGTATTTTAAAATGGTATCGCTACACTTAGGAGTGATCAAAATTTGAATCATGAACCTCTCATTACTTGAATGATGCGTAACTTGTTTGATTATTTATTTATTCAACAAAAAGATTTAAGGAAAAAAAAAAGGGAAAAAAAAAAGTCAAAACTACACCAAAATCATAGGACTTTTTATATAGGAAAAAGAGTTGGGCAAGGCATGAACTTTTATTTTTCCTCTATCTCATTTAAAGAGTTCATTTTTAGTATTGAAATTCACAATGCATAATAAATTATAAAATTTTTAAATCATACTTTTTAAGTATAACCGAAGGAGTATATTATTATAGTGGCAATTTATTTTTATTTATGACCTAAAATAGAAGCTCGATTTAATCCCCAGACATTTTAATCAATAGTGTTACATGTTATGAGTTAAAAACAAAATTTAAAATTAAAAAATTAAAAAAAAAATTCATACATAAGTTGACAAATATAATCACTACTACTTTGTATGATAAAAGAATTATTTTATAAGTATCAATTTTTGATACAATAGTAGCACTTTCAAATTCGACAATTTTATAAATTTTAGATTACAGGCCATAAGCAATCTTTTGAACGTACGTATTGTACATGTGGGAGAATTAAAATACGACACCCGGCCACAATATTTGTTAATCCATGCTTCGGCAAATAGTATCGTTTTCACGTGTCGACACTACTTAATTAACCTAATAATATTACATTTTAATTGTTCATATTTTTCATATCGCTTCAAATTAGCTCGTACGCCCGCTAGCCAAAAGTCCTGAACCCAACCCCGTTTTCATCCGTTTCACGCTCGTATTGTATTTTCTACAGAGTCGTGGGAACTGCAACCCCATAAACGATAAAATATTGCCATTTGCACTCCTTTCTCAATCTTATTCCGGCCGAAAATGATGAAAACGACGGCAAGAGATAAGATAACATATTCAAAGTTTATGGTTTCTTAATTTATGGAATCGAGCAAGATGCAAGCATATATCAAAGTTTGAGGAGGGGGGAAAAGAAAAAAAAAAAAAAAAAAAAAGGAAACTGAAAATTTTATATATAAAAAAAGGATAATACAAATTCATAAATGCTGTCGGGCGCAGGTACAAGCTGGTGTACAACATGTTGGATGAAGCAATATACATGCATTTGCATATGCAATTAATTGAGCCCCCACCCCCACACATACCTCCACCACCCCCACCCAAAGGTGGAATCAAAGGGTGGAATGGTCCCGAACCTCTCTAACCTTCTTCTCCATCTTTATTAGTAGCGTATATTTAACTGTCAAATATATGTATGTATAACTTTTGTTAAAAAATTTTATTGATATGTTGTACTTCTTAGAGATTTTTTTTCTGGTTACGCCACTGTCCTGTCCCACACACAAAGTGGGAAGGGAATGAATGAATAAAAGTGGTCAAACAGCTGGTTTCTTCAACCAAACACGGGCTCAACACATGCAATGCCTTCTATTCTATCACCCCACAGGATTCAAATATTTTCTTCTTTTTTTTTTTTGATAAAATAAAAAATGTATTAGTATTAAATAAAGGAGAATGTAACTAAAAGGCCCGGTGTTCACATTTTGCATGTTAGTTTCTTATCTGTTTAAATGACAATATATGTGTATATATATGATTGATTCTCACAAGTCTCTCACCTATATATATATATATGTATATATTGAACTGTCACCTATATATATATATATATTGAACTGTCACATTTTATAATCTCTTATATGACACGAGTCTGACACATAATAAGTAGGTTTGATAACACGAGCACGGCCCGAATTATTTTTAAAAGACAATTTTTTATAATCTTTAACACAATATGAAAATTAGAATTAAACCTAACATGTTATAAACAATTCGCTTATCCAAAACATGTCACCCCTTTCGATACCATGTTTTTAGTATAACAATGAACCTCGGGTTTGATCAAATAACTATCGTCTTTGTGAGTTAAAAAAAAAATGGACACAAACGTAAGGATCTTTATGTTATTTGATTTAACGATATTTAGTTTCAATATGGTACTAAATTACTTGTTTTAAATGTTGTATTTTATCGTTCATAATAAATTGTACATTTTTTAAATCAGACACTTTTAATGGGCAGACTAGTTCCGTAAAGCTCAGAAATTTGTGGAACCATCTGCAGTATTATTATGAATCAAAACTGTACGTACGTAAGTATATGTAGAATCACGAGGTGCCGCCGCATATGTAGAATCACGAGGTGCCGCCGGCCGGCTTGGATCCGCCGGAATTTATAGTTTTCATCGTAAACCCTGAAACTTAATTATAAAATTGAATAAATTAAATGAGTTTATTAATTTTAATTAATTCCGTGTTGAAAATTTCTTGTTTTGTAAATCTTATTAGATTCACCCATTCGGCTGAAATTTTATTCGTTTTTTTTTCTCCTTAATTTAATAAACACAGAAAGAGAATTCTAATTACTTAATTAGTCCTGTGCCTATCATCTATTCTACCATATATAAATAAATATATATATATATAATTAGTCTCACATACTCGGATGTCCACGGTCTCTTTTCTGTCAAACTTCCTGGAGATAAAACTCATTACGTCCTCTACTATTTTTTATTTTTGGGTAATTTTTTCACGTTGTTTTTAATAAACGGGTAGAGATTCATTCGAAACCCCCGACAACCACAAGGTGGCTTCACTTTTTCTATTTGTTTTGAATTCAGCACTCTTACCTATCTAGTACATAGGAAACAGGGGCCGTGGAAAGATAAAGAACGAAGTCGTAGAAAGAACTGCAAATCTGCACTCTAGACAGAATTGACAGCGATATGAATCAAACTCTTGACATCTGGGTAGCACTCTATGCGTCACAACCGTGAAGGCACGGACTCGTTTCTAAGGTGGCTTCATATATATATTTATAGGATGATGTTAAATGCACATATTATGTGCACACATAAAGTGGTTTATGTGGGCCACTCAAATATTATTTTACTAAAATATCCTTATTGTATTACTATATCACTTTCCTTTCTACTCTCTTCTCTCTTTACCCCACGTCTGCTTCTTTTTGTTTCTTTTTTCTTTTCCCCTTTTTCTTAAAGTGTTTTCTTTTAACTAATTTAATTTTGGTTTTTTTTTCGACAACTCTTTTTTTAAATTTCTTTTATTCTATCATTTTCACTATTAAGCATTTTAAAACACATTGAACTTAATATTTAGTATTCTAATTTATTAAATTTTTTTTAAAAATAATAATAAATATAATTTTTCTCTTACTTTCTTTTTCGCCAAACTTAACTTTTTGTGTTTTTCGCCATTAAAATTGATTTATTAATTTTTTTTGCCAAACCCATTTTTTCATAATAAAATTATTATTATTATTATTATAAAAAAATGAATAAATTAGAATCCAAAATTAAGAGGAAAAAAAAGATGATTCGTTTTGTAGTGAAATGGGTTTCACATATGCAATTTCTAAAGCTAAAAAATATATTAGACTGTGTCAAAACTGAAAGGAAAAAAAATAATTAGTGTAGGAAGGAAACTAAATTGTAGAACAAATAATGGTAGAGGAAGATTTTGAGAAAAAATAATTGCAGAAGAGAGGAGAGATGAGAGAGGAAAGAGAAGATAGGAGAAAGGAAATAAGTATAATGCAATAAGGATATTTTTGTAAAATAATATATTTTTGTAAACTACTTTATGTGCATACTTTTCTGCACATAATATGTGCAATAAACATTTTCCATATATATATATATATATATATGGACAAAATTTGATGAAAATATTTGTGAAGGTTCTGGAAAAGTAAGATATCGTGATAATGGATTCATGCACAAATTAATTAATGAAGAAGGGACATTGATTTTCATTATTTTTCAATCACTTTTCGTTTACACATATATAGTATATTTCACGGGAATATATGAGAAAGCAAATACAAAGATTAAAAGACAGATCTGCATCGATCGTGATCTGATCAAATCCAAATTTTACCCGTGAAAGCTATTAAATAAATAAATAAACAAACAAAAAAGTTGTCACTTTGGTTGGAGCTCTTTACATGCATTTTTGGCATAAACTGTCTTGCATTTCTCATTTTAACTCTTCTGGACTTTTGGATCGATCTCTTGTTCATTGTTAGCAGGGGTGACAAATTCGAGTCATAAATGGACAATCGAGCAAGACATTGTTAACGTATTGGGTTCGTGTCACAAATTCGGGTCATGAATGAATTGACGAGCGGGATATTGTTATCGTTTCGAGTTCAAGTCGTGTCAGACATTGGCAACTCTAATTCTTGGTGTACCCTTTGTTGTTCCACTTTTAAAATTTATTTTTATTCTAATATAAGACCATTTTTTCAAGTTTTTACTCTCGATTTCTATCTTTACTAATATAATAATGTATGGTCCATAATTAATCGACAATTAAAAAGTAATGATATTAGTAGAATAAATGGCAGCAAATTAGTTATTTTATATATTGTACAATAAAATTCATAATAAGTTGTATATTTTCAAAATCGAACTCTTGTAGTGAGACGAAAGTATCCAAACATTTTAGTACTTGGTTAATAGATACCTAATTAATTACCTTTTCGTCGTTTTAAGTTTGAATTTCTTACTTTCCTTCGTCCCATTCAAAAAGTCCACTTTGTATTATTAGTTTTAGTAATACAACATGGACTCTTTGGATAAAACAGAGGGAGTAATTTATTTTTTTTTCACTAAAAGAAGGATATTCACATCTAGTTTGTTAAGATGAATTACAAAATTGCTGCAAAAGTAAAAGAATCAAAGTTTCTTTTATTACAAATTATTTTATATTCACATATGAAAATGTTTTATTTCTTAACAAAAGTATTGGACAAACGTCTATCAAATTACCGAATGAGTCAACAACTGTTACATCTCTAATTTTTTTTTTTAATTTAAAAATAATAATTACCCAAAATAGAAATTAATGGACGTCAGATATAAATTTTTTAATTTATTATTATATAAATACAAGATAATCCTCCTTGATTCCTTCTCATATGAAAAGCTATACCAAAAAATTACGTAAACTGCTACACTCCTTTTTTGTCTAAGGAAATTATTGATTGTAACTTTTTTTTGATAATTTATACGATTGTATCGTTTATAAAAATAAAAAAAAATTTAAAAAGAAAGACGTTCAAATGACATTATTTCATACTCTCTTTGTCTTTATTTATTGTTCAAATTGTGATAAATACATTAATTTCGAAATTTAGTTAGTTATCTAATTTATGCATGCTTAAATTTTTATTTTGAGAAATCGAGGAAATATTGTAATTTATATCCTTAGATTTGAGAAAAATGAAATGAAGCGTGAAATTGATTTCTTTTACGGAAATTTATAAAGAAACACTTATTTGATAAAACGCAAGAAGATAAGTATTGTTCAATAATAAAAATTCTTTTTTGAATACTTATTCCGTCCCCATACAAAAAGTCTAGTTTTAATTTCAAAAAAAATGTCCTATTAAAATGATTCAGTTTAAACTTTTTTACCTAACATACCCTTACTGATATAATAATATGTGGTTCATAATTAATTTTTTACTTAAAAAGTAAATATATAAATAAAAATTACGGTGTTAAACTCCATAATAAGTTGTCCATTTTTCCCTTTTTTAAACCGGTTTTCCGTTCACATGTTGGCGGTTTTTCTGCAAGAGTAAAGTTTAAAAACCGGTAGATTGCAGCGTCGGAGGTTGCGTTCCACCACGTTAGCGGCATCCATGTCGGGTGCAGACAATTTTTATTATTTTTTTCCTGTGTAAAAGTGTCTTTTAGTTTCAAGATTGAGACAACAGATTTTCTCCTTTTCCCTTTTTTTCTTCTTTTTGTTTTCTTGAAAATTGATGTGATTCACTTAACATATAAAACCTAGAGATCGATCTCAATTGATGTCAAATCAAATAAAAGTACGTAACCTTTAATTAATGATTTTGTCATCTTATTTTCAGGGACGGATCGTAATGGAGTGTTTCTGAAAATATGTTTTTGAAATAAACGTGTCCGGCGATCTTAGTTTTTAATTAACTTTTTATTTCACAATATATGAAGGGGAAATGTTAAACTATTGAAATGGTTATAAAATATGAGTTCTGCAATTTTGAAATCATGAGTTTAAATATGAAAATGTGGAGAATGGAAAAGTGATGATCAAAATTAAGATTTTTGAGTTTAATCTATATAAGACTTTTAATCATTTGGACTATTTTATCATTTAAAAAGCAACATTTTTAGTGTTGTGGATTTAATGAAGTATTGTCAAATCAATTGGTTCATATTTGTTCATACTCTTACAAGAAAATCACACCCTAACTATTATTTTGTATAAATTGCACAACATATTACTTTTTCCGCTACTCTAAAGTAGATTTTTCTAATATAACAAGAAAGTAATATAAAACTGTCAATGGGTAATTGGAAAGTTTTTCGTTGAGAAAATAAATTAATGACGTTTAAGAGTTTTTCAAACAGATTAAAAAGTTCATTTAAATGACAAAAATCTCATAACTATTGTAATTTATTAATGCTAGAAGTCTTGAAACTGTAATCCAATAAATACTTATCTAAACTAAACGTATATACTACTAGAGTATTCAGATAATCGATTAAATGACAAATCTACTGCTAAAACGTTATTTATTATGGATTAATATAATTTCCTTTAGTCAAAATCAATATTGTTTTCTAGAATTTGGTCTCATTTTTTATATACATTTTTCAGTTTGGTCCAGAATTTTACACTTATTAAAGTCAATGGCCAAAACTTTTCAGACTATCATAATTGAATAAAGATTATTTCAAAAATGTCACCAAAGGGCAAACTTTGACTTTTAAAAAAAATTAATTAGTAAAATTGCTTTTTGTGTCTACTCTAGAGTCGAGCAATTCTCACTTCTCATCGTCTTTCTATTATTTTGGAGGGGCAGGCAAAAAGAATAATATTAAAAAAAGAAAATAAGACTTTTGCAAATTTTACTATTTTTTAAAATTCTTTCCTTGACCTTATTAATTTCTTAATTAATAAAGAGCAATAATACACAATTATAATAATTGCATTATGCACAGTCACTAGCATGACATTTACTCATCACAATTTTGTTTACTCTATGATTATATTTTCTTCTTCTATTGTTTAATTGTTCATTTGACCTAATCTATTTTGCTTAATTAATTAAAATAAATATCTCATGTCTCGATGAAAATTCATGTTTTAAAAATAAAATTAAAAAATTTCTTATTTTAAGCTATAATATTTAAAATAAATAAATTATCACTAATTTTTTTTTATATAATTATTTTTAAACTGTAAACTAGTCGTGAATCGCCCATAACATAACTATATTAGTAATAGAACTAAAGAAAAACAAAACTTTCCTATCGGAAAAAAAAAATATATTATGCTTTCAAAAAAAAAATATTGAATTATTTTATTTGGTAACGATGTTCATTGAGATGCAAGCCACTCACTGAAAAAAATTCTTTGAAAATTGCATCGTGTATAAAATTGTGAAAATTGTAAAAAATAGTTGACTTATTTTGTGAATGTTTATAAATTATATATTGCAGGTTCGTATCTCTGTGTAAATACAGCTACCCAAAAAAGGACAAGCAGCATCTCAGATGGAATTACATTAATTAATTAATTAATATTATCTACTTTAATTTTTTTCTATAATATATTATGTTTATTTATTAATTTGTTGTCTAGATGTTGTCTCTGCCTGCAATATCCAACGAGACAAAGCCTTCCTAGACACAAATAGAAGAATCATCCTGCCTTTGTTTTGGCAAATTTATCCATTTATTTGATAATCTATATAGGTTACATAGTTCGTCTATTTTTTCGTGTCATATTCGGTCTGACAAAGAAAAGTTTCGAATTTTCTTTTTTTTAACTCTTATAATCACTTCTTTACTTTTTATTTGCTTATTATGAAACTCTTTTAATCACGATTGTATTGCGAATTGACATTGATGAATAAAATCTGAACATTCCTTCGCACAAGGAAAAAGGACAAACAAATTAGACAGATAATTTGAAGTACGGAAATGGCATTAATGTGAGTTAATTGATGATAGATGGTGAACAATTTCGTGAAATACGAGGATAAATAAATTTGTTCATTAACTAGGAAGAAATTCAAAGAAATTACATGAGTGATGGGACACAAAAGTTTATGAAATATGTCCTTTAAATATATCAACAAAAAGAAGAAGAAAAAAAAATGTCCTTTATTTTGTGGTGGGGTCAAAAATAGAAGACCAAGAGCATTATGGTGCCTAAGAGAACACCAAAGGAAAAATCAAAAAGATACTCATATTTTCATTTTCTTTTGAGTGCATTACATTTATTTCTGAATTTTAGGTAGAATTATGAAATTAACAAATTATTTATAAAAATTATATTTACACATCGTTCCGAATTGTTACAAAGCGAACCATCTGAGGGGAAGAAATTTCAAAATAAACCCTATAAAAGCATATAATTTTTATCACGTTGTAGGACCGTTTCTTGTTATCTTTAAACATAAGGGTATATTTTGTAAAACAATAAAGTTGATTTCATAATTTTACCCAAATCCAATGGCTCTTCTCTTAATTTTAAGTTGCCCATAAGTAAAGTCAAAGGCTAAGTAAGAATAGGTTACACGTAAGATACAACATAGTTAGTTTCATAATTCTACCGAAAGTTCAAGAGAATAAATTATGTGATCGCCCTTTCCTTTTCTTTTAGTTGCCGTAAGGGAAGTCAAAGGCTAAGAAAGAAGAGGCGATAAGATTGTCCATTTTAATGAAGAAGGGATGGTTGAATTGTGGCCATTGGATGTGATCATTGATGTAGATTTGCAGATGTAAAAGTAGCGGTTATATATGGTGCTCCCTTCACTGGAATAAATCTCCACCACAAAGGGCCGCCGCTAACAACCGGTCACCGCCAGTACCTCCTCCATTATGCAAGAAATAACCATCAAACTGTTGACTATCTATTTATTGGGGGCCCATACCATCAAAAGTCAACGTCTTTCTCAATCATATGTATAAACAAAAAACAATTCTTGGTCACTAAATAATATTTTTTAGATCCAAAAAAAATAAAATCAAAAGCAAACATCCCTACTACATGTGTATAATTGTGGATTTATGAATTTTCCTAAATTTGTATTAATATTATCCTTATTAGACTAGTCTAATCTAATGAGCTAATCTATTAGGTTTACTAGGTCTGGGGTGGGACCATGTCAAAGTTAATGGTTGGTAAATTCAGGCATGACTTTCTATTTTATTTTATTTGAGTTTTTTGATATTTTTGTGATTGCCTCTTTTTCAACTTTTTGAATTTGACATTTACCTGTTCTTTTTGAACGTTTTGAAAACGGTTTTGAAAACAAGTTTTGAAAAATAGTTTTATAATGTAAAAAGTGTATTGAAAATATAAAAAGTAAATGCTGAATAGTAAAAAGTTGTATTGAAATGATGAAATATGATTAAAATATATTAAATTTACTGTTGAAACCAAAACCGTTTTCAAAACGAAACAAAAAGAACAGACCCTTAATCCATTTTATAGTACTAAGTGAGTTTATGACTTTATATATGACAAACAACAATCTATTTAGCTTCTGCTCGAAAACTTGTTATTGCAAAATACGAGTTTGATTGTTTCATAGAGTTTTTTGTCCACTTCACGCTTCTTAAGAGAATTAGGGTTTGGTATATATATAGGAGTAAGACTATAATTCGGTTACAAAGATAATGACTTATTTAATAACACTATTAAAAACATCCAAAGTTATTACTCCCTTTGTTTCCGTAGAAGAGTATATTTTGTAATACTGTTTTCAATAATACAAAGTGGACTCTTCTAATGGAACGGAGAGAGTATTTCATTACTGAATGATTGTCATCCGTCAACATAACTATAGTATTTTCTTTTATAAATATATAATAAAGGTAAAACTACAGTCTCCTAACGACAACATTCAGTAATTGAATAATGGTTATGTAATTGCGTATACAATTACAATAGTAATATATCTAATACTAAATTTAGTAATCAAATTATTTTTTAACGGGACTGTAATATTTCGATATAATATAATATTTGTGCTAATACACAAAAGAATTTCATATAAATTTGTACACTTATAAGATAGTTTTTATTAACATATAAATATGGTTAACTACCTACAGTTTGGAGATATTTCAAACGTGCACGTTTAAAATCTAAATTAATTTTAATTTCAAAAGTGATTTTGATTGTTGACTCATCATTCCTTATATGAGTCGAGATCCTTTCGGAAAAATTTGGAGTCACCAACCATATTTGCTCAAAGTGAATATGAGGAGGCAATCTGATATTTATCATATTAAAATTTTTCTAATCAATTGTATTGATTATTTTTTGATTTTCTGTTGGACGATTTCTAACGACAATAATATTATTTTTTATTTACTTTTCAAAAAGAAAAAAGAAAAAAATTAGGTGAAGTCGAACAATTTATCCATTTTCATATTTTAAAAATGAATGACGGTCAAATCCATAATCAAATTCAAAAGATATGAGAAAATTACTACTATGTCTGTTCCATATAAAAAATTTATTTATAATAAAGAAACAAAAGAAATTCCTAGAAGAAGTCAATTTTTTTATCTGTTCACGTTATATATCTTACTAATATAATAATATATTATTTAAAATTAATTATTACTTAAAAGTAATAATTTAAGTAAAATATATGTGTTAAATTACTTAATTTAAGTGTTTATATCTCATAATTGATAATATGTTGTACACTTTTCAAAATTAATATTTTAGTAAGATGGAGGGGTGTACTAGATGTTTCTAAACATAGACCAAAGATATAAGCTTAAGAAAAAAAGCTTCTATCCGCGGCCTCACGGTCTAACGACGCACATATTGAATTTTACTTTTAAAGTATGTTATAAATACACGCAATCTTTGATGTATCGCGTATTGAATTTATATACGCCTCTGATGTATTGCGGTTATGAATTTAGCATATAATATATCGCGTATTAATCAAAACATGCATATCAAGTGTAGACTTTGATGTATCGCGCATTGTATTTATGAAATAAATACATTGTTCATTTTGTTTTTGATCAAGAAAAATGCCAATTAGCAACAGCAAACGTACAGAGAGGTTGCACGCATGCAAAGTCAAGAACTTTTGCCTTCCGGCAACCGGGTTGAATATTGAAGAAATCATAGGCTAAAACAGAAAGCGGCAAGTGTTCTTGATAGGAACTCCCACATTTCTTGTTTGCCTCATTCTATGAGCACTCATACAAAGGTTTACTTAATGGGAGAGAAAATTTGACACGATCTCTCTAAATCACACACACACACACACACACACACACACACACCATATGAGGATAAAGGCTGCGATAAGATTAAAGAGGCTCAGATCTTATTCATTTTGTTGATGGTCAAAAGATATAACACTGTTCAAAAGACCAAAATACCTCGATGGGTAAATGTAAATTTTACTCTTTAAAAAACGAAAGCGTAAAGCAAATTCCTATTAATCGAGGGGTCTAACGATAGTCACTTTAGAAAACTGTTCAACCAATGAAAAATAGCCTATGCAATTGCATGGTAATACATCATTGGCCATTTCTCAGTACCTGAATGGCTTCTTAAAAGGACTAGTATTTTCTTTAATGTAGGGCAATTGAGTCTTGTTTTCGTTTTTTTTTAATAGCGTATTTTTATTATTTTTACAATTTTACTATATTCAATACTTTTTTTTACTTTTCAAATGTGCAAATTTATATTTTAAATACACATTTAACATTTGAAAATTTATTTTCAAACACAATTTTTTGGAAAAGTTTCTTATCGAATGTGAAGGCAGGGACATCACCAAAGGTTGTGGGGTGGTTTCTGGACCCCTTCTCCACCATTATTAACAATATCTATTTAATATAAGAAAATTTATGTATGTGTTTAACTATAAATAAAAAAATATATTAATTCATATTTTGGATTCCTCAATTAATTTTGTTCTGATTTCACATCGTGTGAATGTTGCAACTTGCTGGATTGTTGGGAAATTGTCACCTACCAATCCCAAGAAAAATGTGAAAAGATAGTTTAAGAAGATCGATCTAACTCTATTTTTGAAAAAGTAAAATATGGAAAGATCAAACTTGTGAAAGTATATTGCTACACTGCCTAATAGTCCATATATACCTCATTACATCTTTGAAATCTTGGTGATGAAAATTAAGGATTTATTTATTACAAGTGACCAAGTTTAGTCAACACTTTGACAAATCCTTTTTGGACACTACTACCATTAACTTATGTCATGAAAATTTTAAGAATATTTTATTGGAAAACTATTACATGAATAGTATACTCTTTCTATTTTAATAGAATAATTAAACTATTTGAAGTTGTACTTTACAATTTATAAACAGTTGTATCTCGTGACTTTTTCAGTGAGATAAAAAGAGTACTATACATATTGTTTTTTTCTTTTATATATAATAAATGTCATATTTCATTACTCAAGGGAGAATAGGTCATACAACCAGATCTGATAATAATCAAATGCAAATAGTTAAAAATAAACTAAATCAAACATATACAGATATAAACAAGTAGTAATCCGTATAGATCTAACTAGTAGAAGAAAAAATTGTCATAGCGCTGGACAAATCACATACTGAAGTATGAATTGGATATCGAATCTGCCACTAATCTTCTGATGAAAGCCCTTAATCGACTGGATCTTCACTTGATAATAATAAAATATCTATTTATTTATATGGGGAAGAAACTCCCGTTATTCGGGAAGACTATATTTCTGACTGTGAGAGAATAGAAAACTCCCGTCATAGAAGAGAAAAACAAACTAAATAAAATATTATAGAAAACAAATCGATTTCCCCCATCTCCCATGGAAGCGAGGGAGATGAGATAAGAAGATTAGAGAAGATGGATGCTAGGTTTGAGAGGAAGAGAATTTTTTTTTTTTTTGATGTATTATACATATTGTTACAACTATCGTTAAGTCACTGTTAAACTATTATATTCTAATTAAATCGCTAAAATTTAATTCGGTAAGTGACAAATATTGTGACCATCAAGATCATACCCTAATTTATAAAAGCTTCCGTTCCCAAAAAAAAAAAAAAAAAAAGAAAAGAAAAGAAAAATATCATACCCTGATTTGAATCATATTTTGTATTTTATAATAATTTGTCTATCATTTTCAATATATATTTCTTAATACTTTTAATATTTTCAGAATTAGTTCGAATCACGGTTTAAACCACAACTTAGATACTATACATGTCCTTAACCTCAATTATCAATATTCATTATAGTTCTGGGAAAAAAAAAAAAAAAAACTAGATAAGTTTCTCTTGCTTTTTTTTTTAATATTAAAAAAATATAAATTTCATTAATAAAACAGTATCTATCAATATTACAAACAACTAGTAGTAAAATACTACTATTAAAATTTATGACTGAGATTTCTGTAATTATGTGATAAATGATTATGTCAGAAAAGATTCTTGTAATTTCCTAGTTGTAAGTACCACTAGTGAAGCATGACGTACAACCTCGTGAGGTTGTACATTACAGTTATAGCGGTTGTACCTCCAGTGTTACGGATGAGCCATTAACGAGACTTAAATAATGGTGGCCGTGTTGACGAGCCTTAAAATAAATAATAAAAAAAAATAAAAGAGATCTGCCCTTTATAATTTTCCGCTTTTGGGACCCACCAAGGCAGCGCATTTTGGCCGGCGCTTGTGAGGAAGGTTGGCACTCCAATGCGCAACATGGCTAGGCAACCGACAAGTCACCGGTAAGATGCGGCTGTTAAGGATTAAAATATATTAATTTTGGGTATTTTGCATTGTTGACCCTTCAACTTTCCCTTATTATCAGTTTAGTCCTTGGTATTTGGACAATATGGAGCAAATGACCCCACTCTATTTGGTTCTCGAAGTAACTGACGTTCCGTTTCGCCATAATAAATGAGTTGTATTTGGACAATAATCAGTGCATTGTTTACGTTAGGACAACGTCTTACGTGCTGTTACTTTTATTTTTTCTTTGTGGTTTTGACAAAATAAAAATTGATTGACTTGCTTAAAACCATGTTCTCCAAACGTATATATGTGAATGGTTATAGTTTATATGATAGTGTCTTGAAAAGTTATTTTCTTTCGTAAAAAATATACGATTGACTAAAGCATAACGTGTTCTAAGAAACGTATAGTTGACCCGTCTTATTTCGTTCCAAGCAAACATATTACTATTGCATTTGACGCGTTTATATTTTTCCCTTATGTCACACGAACTTATTAATCATTAACGTTTAGTAGAGTATATTGTGACTATAACTGTATTTGAATAATGTACCTATAGTGAATGCAAATAATAAGGGGAAAAATTACAGTTTCGTCAAAAAACCATCTATAATCGGAGTTAACCTATTTAATACCACAATTCTACTTTTTTATTTTTTATTTTTATTTCAATAAAAGATAATATCATGCCGCACAAGGCAAGGAGAAGGATATGATTACACACATTAATTACAAAATCTTCAAATTCTACCGACTCAATTGACTTGCTTCAGACACGCTCCATATTTCCGCTTTTATATGGGCCAGTTTTGAAATAATAAGAATATAAATGGTACAACTACAATTAAAGCTAAAATCACGGATCAATTTTGCAAAATTCCAAAACACAACAAAATTGGTGTTAAGAGTTGAAAAGTAAAATTTGGACCAATTCTGAAAATCGCCCACCCAAATTTAATACCCTTATAAACAGATGAAGAGTCAATTATTTCCTTTAGTTACCGTGGAGTAACAATTAACAACACACGAATGGACCAAAATTAATTCCATCCGTTTTATTAGAAAATTTCTCATTTGTATACAAATTGATTCTGCATTCATTTACTAGAATCTATAATTTCGTGAGACTGGAGTGCGTTACAGAATCATTCAGTAATTTGATAATGATATTTGTAAATGACTTTAGTTATGTAATAAGTGAAAGATTCAGTAATTAACTAGGCGATAATTTTATTACATATTTATTACTAGTATAATTACATTAATAACACATATTACTTTCTTGGTGCTAATAAAAGAATCTTATTTAATATTATACGCTATAATATTTCAAAAAAATATACATACGTTTTAACATACAAAATCATTTTAATATACTGACGTAAAAAATTTGACCAAAACTACAATCCCGTTACGAACCATTCAACCATTAAATTATGACATTAGTTTGAAGACTACCATTAAATGTCCGAATACTTCCGCGGAATGATAACGTAATATTTTCCATAAAAACAATATCATTGCACTCTATTTATATTTAATTTTTTTTTAAAAAAAAGAATAAGGGAATAGAATAAGAAGAATAAATATTAAAAATCTGACTAAACCTACAATCCCTTCACTAAACCAATTTATTGACTGAGTAGTATCGTAATGAGAACGTAATATTTTCATTAAAAGAAAAAAAAAGAAAAAGGAATAGAATAAGAAGAGGAAGAGGAAGAATAAAAAAAATAAAAAAAGAGAGGAAAGTGGTGGGAAGAGACAAGGACAGATGAAGATAACATGTACATGCCTATAAGTGAGAGAGAGCCAAGAGAAAAAGAAAAAGGGGCCACTTGAGAGCAAGTTTGGAGAGTGATCTCTTCTTCTCTCTCAAATCTCATTCATCCTCCTCCATTAAAGGACTTCAAGTTCCTGTTGAATTCTTCATACACAAAGAGGTATAAAAACCCCCCTTTCCCCCTTCTTCACTCACTCTTTCCCTGTGTTTTCCCCCCTTTTTGAAGGAAGAAGAAGAGCCCCTTCGTTGTGGGTTCTGTTCTTTTTTCTGATTGTGTCTGTTTCTCTCCCCACTTTTTCACTCATTTCCTTGTGAGTAGTTAGTTTTCTAGGGTATTGCAACAACTCATTCAATGAACTTTTTTGTATTCTGAAGGAAAAAAAAAATTCACTCTCTCTCTCCATTCAAAGTTTTGTTGTTTCTCTCTTTCATCATCGCTTATAAATAAATATAAACAGGGAGTCTCTTCACTGCAGCAGCAGCGGCGAGGCGAGGAGGAAGAAGGAGAGGAGAAACCGAAGCCATGGGGGGCGATAAAGCTCTCAGTCTTGAAGAGATTAAGAATGAAACCGTCGATTTGGTAATTAAATTCTCGTTTCTCTCTACTTTAATTTTTTTTTAACGAAATTTTGGTGAAAAAAGGGCAGAGATCTGCTTAAAATTCCTGGTTTCCGGCGACGAATTTTCTTTTTTCCGTTGATGATCAATCTGCTTCAATTGCTCATGATGCTCTGTGTTTTTAATATTCATGTGTTTGTTGTTCTTCGATGAATCTGTACGGATTCCAATTCGTACATACGAATGAAAACACACAAAAAACGAAACCTAACAACTTCATCCATTTTCGTTTTTTTGTCCCTTTTCCCAGAATTGCTTCCTTTCTTTCTTTGTGTTCTTCTTTGACACGGCGCAAATTGATCGCCAGATTTTCTTTTTTTTTTTTTTTTTTCTTTTTCACACACGCACACACACAGTAGATGCGATTGTCAAATCTGGCATAATTATTTCTTCCTTTTCTAAGCATGAAAACTAAAGGTGAAATTTATTTTATTTTATTATTACTGCTTTACTAGGTATGAGTTGAGGATTTATGGAAAGTTAACCTTAACTGACGCAAAATTTCGAATTATGATCATAATATTAATTTAGTATTTAATCCAACGGCCAAAAAATGGTATTAAAATTATCCATTCCTTCCTTCCATTTCCAGCTATTTTTCACACCTCAAATCTTGAAAGTTGGTCAATCTCAATCTTCTATGTTGAATACATATCTATTTTGATTTGGAGTTATCTCGTGATTCATATACAGTTCTACCACTAAATTATTTTGATTGGAATTGAGCAATTATCCTTTACGAGTTGTATTTATCTTATGATTCCAATTATATTTTACCATTGAAACTTTAACAAAGATAAAATTGTAATTTTAGGCTAATCTGATTGAATTGTTGCACCAATATAGCAATAATTTTGCTATAGCTTTATTTATTTATTTATTTTTTGGTGCGTAGTAAAAAGTATTTTTAATAGTCAAAGGCAAAATCAAGTTTTTTTTTTCCTTCTATATTGGGGGTAGTTTTGATATTTTCTATTTAGATGGGCGTGGTACTTTTCCGTGGTACTTTTAGAAACCGGTCGAGTTTTTTGGACTTTTTATCCCCAGGCCTGCCTTTTAACGGTTTTTCTGACTGACTGCTGGCCGTTTATTGTATTAAATTATTAATTAATCACGGAGGAATCCCGAATAAACAAAAGATTTTGAAATCTTGCCCGTGAATTTTTCATATCTTTCAAAGATTCCCTCTCGGGTGGGGTCCTCATTTTGTGAGGATAGGAAGCAAATAGTGACCGGACCACAATTTTTCTACAGTAAATCATCTATCGGATATATTCTGTCTCGATTTAAAATGATATAATTTGAAGTAAAATGACGTAATTTTAAATTAAGCTCGTTTCACTAATTTAAATAATATTAGTTCGGGTTTCATATTTGTTCGGTTGGGAGCGCGTGAGGAACACGTGAAAAGTGGGTGGTGGGGGGAAAGGCGAGTGGGTTATGTTCCGTGAAAGGGAAGAAGGGGAAAAAAAGAAAGTCTTGAGATTAGGTTGTGTGTGATTGGTGGGATGTCCTAGGTCGTTCTTTATTGAGTTGTAGAGGAACTTATTTTGTGGGGACCACTACCCAAGTGGAAAGTCAACTTGGGTGACACGCTCTTCCATATGAAAGTGGATTCCTAGGTAGCCCATTATTCATGTGAGTATTGTCCAGAGTCCAGACGTGATTAACTGACCGAGTGACCTACTACTACCACTACTTTATATTAATTTTTTATAAAAAAAATTTAATTAAACAAACAGACAAAAAAATTATTAAAATATTACTTACCCTGTTTAAAAAATTATATTTTTAGTAATTGTTTATCCAATTTCTGGGTTGGAAGAATCTATTTTGTCGTATCCTACACAGGGACAGGTTTGCTTGTTTTGTAGTTATGCTGATGCAAATTCAAACATTTTTTTTCTGAAGTTATAGTCAGTTGTTGGATGAAATCTAATGTTGAAGGAACCCTTAATTGATCTTCGAGGTTAAAGACAATAATCATAAGTTTATGCTATATGAAAGATTCAATTTTTGGATTAAATGTTGATAAGCACTGTGGCTGATTCATTTGTCCTCACAAATTGCAGGAAAAAATACCCATTGAGGAAGTGTTTGAGCAGTTAAAATGTACCAGGGAAGGTTTGTCTTCCGAGGAAGGAGCCAACAGGTTGCAAATCTTTGGCCCCAACAAATTGGAAGAGAAGAAGGTAAATTTTCTTTGTTATCATCTAGCTTCGTTTCATATTTTTACAGTATTTGGAAATAGCCTTTATTGGGATTTTGCATTTGATTGTGTGTCCCTTACCATGTTTGCAGGAAAGCAAAATTCTCAAGTTCCTTGGTTTTATGTGGAATCCACTCTCATGGGTCATGGAAGCTGCTGCCATTATGGCTATTGCGCTGGCTAATGGTGGTGGACAGGATCCTGATTGGCAAGATTTTGTGGGGATTATTTGCTTGCTGGTTATCAACTCTACTATCAGTTTCATTGAGGAAAACAATGCTGGAAATGCAGCTGCAGCTCTTATGGCTGGTCTTGCTCCAAAAACTAAGGTATCTGATTAATTCTCTGCATCAAAGTAATCAGTTTTCTCAACTTAATACACTCACTCTGTAGCAGTAGCACCTTGTATGCAAACCAGTTATTGTCAAACACTAAAGAACCTATATTTTGCCATTTGTGCTGGTAAATAGGTGCTCCGAGATGGGCGATGGAGTGAGCAGGAAGCAGCTATTCTGGTTCCTGGAGATATTGTTAGCATAAAATTGGGAGACATTGTTCCTGCTGATGCTCGTCTTCTTGAAGGTGATGCTTTAAAGATTGATCAATCTGCCCTGACTGGAGAATCACTCCCTGTTACCAAGGGTCCCGGTGATGAAGTTTTCTCTGGTTCAACTTGCAAACAAGGAGAGATTGAAGCTGTGGTAATTGCCACTGGTGTTCATACTTTCTTCGGGAAGGCTGCACATCTTGTTGATAGTACCAACAATGTTGGACATTTCCAGAAAGTGCTAACTTCAATTGGTAACTTCTGTATCTGTTCCATTGCCGTGGGAATGTTGGTTGAGATCATCGTCATGTACCCGATCCAGCACAGACCATACAGAAAAGGAATTGACAATCTCCTTGTTCTCTTGATTGGAGGCATTCCCATTGCTATGCCTACTGTCTTATCAGTGACAATGGCTATCGGATCACACAGGCTATCTCAGCAAGGTGCTATCACTAAGAGAATGACTGCCATTGAGGAAATGGCTGGCATGGATGTCCTTTGCAGTGATAAGACAGGGACTTTGACCCTCAACAAGCTGAGTGTTGATAAAAACTTGATTGAAGTGTTTGCAAAAGGGGTAGATAAAGATCATGTTATGCTTTTGGCTGCAAGGGCTTCGAGAACTGAAAATCAAGATGCCATTGACGCTGCTATTGTGGGAATGCTTGCTGATCCAAAGGAGGTATATCTCTCTTTTCCTGCCTTACTTTTCTTATGGATTTTGTTTTGGATAATGTTGATTCATTCATTTATTTTCAATCTCCACTTTTTAGGCACGAGCTGGTGTAAGAGAGGTCCATTTCCTCCCATTCAATCCTGTTGACAAGAGGACCGCTTTGACTTATATTGATTCTGAAGGAAACTGGCATAGAGCAAGCAAGGGAGCCCCAGAACAGGTACTCCTTCGTTTGAGCCTCCTTCTCTGGTCGAATATGTTAGCCCAGTTTAAAGGACCTACTGAATTCAACCTTTTGATTTCTTGTTTCTAGATTCTTGCTCTTTGCAACGCAAGTGAAGATCTCAAGAGAAAAGTGCACTCAATCATTGATAAATATGCTGATCGTGGGCTGCGGTCATTGGCTGTTGCCAGACAGGTATGCATTTGAAAAATAGCTATACAATTGGATAGCAATTGTCAATGGATGTTTATATTGTCTGAATCCCTTTCACGCTGGTTCATTCATCTTTCTTTGATGTATTATTTACAGGAAGTGCCAGCAAAATCAAAAGACAGTCCTGGAGGTCCCTGGCAGTTTGTTGGGTTGCTACCTCTCTTCGATCCTCCTAGACATGATAGTGCTGAAACCATTCGCAGGGCTCTTAATCTTGGTGTTAATGTCAAGATGATTACAGGTTAATCCTCATTTCATATTCGACAGTTATTTCTTCCATTCTTTCTCTGCTTTAGTTTAAACAAATTCTTCAATGTTTAGGTGACCAACTTGCCATTGGAAAGGAGACTGGACGTAGGCTTGGAATGGGAACAAACATGTATCCATCTGCTTCTTTGCTGGGCCAACACAAGGATGAGTCCATCGCCGGCCTACCTGTAGAAGAATTGATTGAGAAGGCTGATGGTTTTGCTGGAGTGTTTCCAGGTAGGAGAGCTTTCTCTGCTAATGCAATCATATGTACTTCAGCAATATTTTACAAAATGAAGTAAGTACCTTTGGGATTGACTTTTGATTGTCAATGTACAGAGCACAAGTATGAAATAGTGAAGAAATTGCAAGAGAGGAAGCATATTGTTGGAATGACTGGAGACGGAGTAAACGATGCCCCTGCACTGAAGAAGGCTGATATCGGTATTGCAGTTGCTGATGCTACGGATGCTGCAAGAGGCGCTTCTGATATTGTTCTTACTGAACCTGGTCTAAGTGTTATCATTAGTGCTGTTTTGACAAGCAGAGCAATTTTCCAGAGAATGAAAAACTATACAGTGAGTTTCTTCTTTATCTTTACATGTTAAACCTTCTTTGAATGACACGGTCTCTCCTAATTTCATCCGTGTTCTTGCAGATATATGCAGTATCCATCACCATTCGTATTGTGGTAAGTGAACTATAGTATCTGTACAGCAACATTGTATCTTTATGAGTAGCATGGTCCACTAATTCAACCAACTTCTATTGCAGTTTGGCTTCATGTTTATAGCCTTGATATGGAAGTTCGATTTCTCCCCTTTCATGGTTTTGATCATTGCCATCTTGAATGACGGTTAGTTTTTTGCATGTGTGCATATCCAGAGATAAAGTTATGGTTTTCTTCTGTCTTTACCTTATGTTGATTAAATGCTCTACTTCTACTCCAATCAGGAACAATTATGACGATCTCTAAGGATAGAGTGAAACCATCACCTCTCCCTGATAGCTGGAAACTCAAAGAGATTTTCGCCACTGGAATTGTGCTCGGTGGTTATTTAGCATTGATGACTGTCATATTCTTTTGGGTGATGAAAGAAACTACCTTTTTCCCTGTAAGTTTACCTCTTTCTTTAAAAGTTTATTTATGTCCACATGATTACTTTTTTGAGGTCAAATGATATATTTGCATTCTTATTCAGGATAAATTTGGGGTCAAAGATATTCATGACAGTGAGTACGAAATGATGGCTGCTCTGTACCTGCAAGTGAGTATTGTGAGCCAGGCTCTGATTTTTGTCACTCGTTCACGCAGCTGGTCCTTCTTGGAGCGCCCTGGGCTATTGTTAGTGACTGCATTCATGATTGCTCAGCTGGTATGACTTGGTTTCTTCTGCTTTTCCACCTGCAAAATCCTCTTTAATCTAACGGACTGAACAATATTAGAAACATGACTTTTTTAGTAGGACGGAGGGAGTATTATTCAGTGAATGTGAAATGGTTGTTTGTTACTGACTCTAGTCATCTGATGATTTTCAGGTTGCGACTCTCATTGCTGTCTATGCCAACTGGAGCTTTGCAAGAATCAAGGGATGCGGTTGGGGATGGGCTGGAGTAATCTGGCTTTACAGCATAGTTTTCTATATTCCACTTGACGTCCTCAAGTTCTTCATTAGATATGTATTAAGTGGAAAGGCTTGGAATAACTTGCTTGAGAACAAGGTATGTAATCTGTTTTGTTATTTCTCATAGAAATGCCGTCAAATCATTCATTTTCGTCTGGCATCGATATCCTGCTTTCAATCTTCTGATAAATTTTGTGGTTCTTTGCAAAACAGACCGCTTTTACCACGAAGAAGGATTATGGAAAAGAGGAGAGGGAAGCTCAATGGGCTGTTGCTCAGAGGACTTTACATGGACTTCAGCCGCCTGAAGCCAATAATATCTTTGAGGATAAGAGCAGCTACAGGGAGCTTTCTGAAATCGCTGAACAAGCCAAGAGGAGAGCTGAGATGGCCAGGTATGAAACAATCTCTTCTGCCATGACACATTCATTCATTCTTACAATACTGCTGAAAACTTAGGTTCATAGGATTCTGAACTGGACAACTTTGTTTTCCAACTTGTGTAGGCTTCGTGAGCTGCACACGCTCAAGGGTCACGTAGAGTCAGTAGTAAAGCTGAAAGGTCTGGACATCGAAACCATCCAGCAGCACTACACTGTTTGAAGAAATAAATTTTCATCAGAAGAAGAGGACCGGATGGAGAATGTAACAGTAAAATCACAGATGGAAAAAGAGTAGTCCCATAAAAGTATCTACTTTGTGTTAAGAGAAGAAGGGAATTGTGTCACAGAGCTCCCTTTTATGTCTACTTTTGAGTGCTTGATGATTTTAGGAAGTACCCACAAAGATAGAGTCAGTCCTGCATAGGTTTTTCTTGATCCTCTTAGAGAAAAGAAGTAACATCTTCTGTAACACATCTTTTTTCCCAAGTTGAACTTCCTTCCATCTGTTGCTTCATCTGCATGCCTTTACAAAGTGTCTGGAATGTCAAATTTCAATAATGTGTAACTTACTTAAATCCTTCAAATTTTCAACTTTTAGTGATGCAAATCATCAATGAAAATAGTGCATGTTTTCTTTCATGATCTGATGTTGAATCATTGGTTCCTTTTCTCGTTCAATGTGATTGTGTTCTTCCCAACTTCTTTGCAAGCAACAACTGTTGACAAAGAGAGGGATTGAAGTACTTGTGTTGAGAAACACAGATGATTGGAGTACTTATATACCATTAACTCTATAATGATCATGTATAACAATCTTAAATTTTGTGTATTTTAAACAAAAAACTATAAATCAACCTTAAAAGTACCTTAAAATCCAGCTTGAGACACTGTCCTTTTCCACAAGTTCAAGGGAGTCACTAGCAAATGTGAAAAAAGCCCTTGTCTAATCCATCTTAAGGGAATCAAATTGAAACCCACACCTTATTCCCGCAACCCTAAAGCAGATTCAACATCCAGACATATTCCGGCACCAATATTGGAAGTGATAATAAAAGTAAGAATGTTGTCACTAAAACAAACCCTTGATTAAGCTTTCGAGAAGGGAAGGAAGAAACTTCTAACGGGTAAGGTTATAAGTGACAAAATAGACCCTTAAATTTGTGAAGAGGGACAATGTTCCACTCGAAACAATAATCTACACTATCTTTAAAAAAGGGTATTTCAGAATTGTGGAACAGAGTTAGTAATAGTGGTACAACTATCTGAACTCTACTTGGAGAGCATCAGAAAATTCCCCATACAATATTGCAGCAAAATAGACTGGCATAAACTATAGGCACTTCATAAAATATTGTGATCCAAAATTCTCTATTTACATATATTCATGATTTGCCTGCTTTACTATTTTACCATAAGAGGTCAAATTCAAAAGTTACAACATTGGAGGTTCATGATGCACTCTAATAGTCATCCATATCTTCTTCCCTTGAGAAAAATCTCCTAATGCCTGCAGCAACAGCGCCCAGAACCAGAAACCAGAAGAACAACTCAAATCCACCGCCTACGCCGATCGCAACGCTCGGGCCGGGAGCGAAGAATGAGAACGGCGTCCAACCCCAACCGCCGTAGAATGGAACACCGAATCCATATCCATATCCACCAACTAGAGGTGGAGCAACCGGCGGATTTACATAAATATTGGTCCTGCAAAAGAACGACACTAACATTAGTCATGCTTAAACATGTCTGAAGTTCATAGTATATACTTGGAATGATAATGTTAGGCTTTTTATTTTGTGAATTACACATATTCTTGGTCGCAACAATCATTGGGTGCGTTTGGAGCACGGAAATGGAAATGGGAATGGGAATGGAGCATCTCATACCCAGAAATGGATAACCCTTTCTGTAAGGATTCTTAGATTATCTTTTAGACGACATAATAGGTTAAATGTTCATATTCCTACATGAACCAAACACACAAATATTAATCCAAAAAAATCAAATCACTTGCCCATTCCCCAATTCCCATTTTCGTGCGCCAAACGCACTGAAAATGATCATATAAGGAAGGCAGAAAGAGTACAAACAGAAAGACTAAAGCAGGAGAAGTAGATAGAGACAACTGAAAGCAACAATGGAACGTCCAAAAACTAGCCCCTCTTCTTTGCAGTCTCCGTGCCAAATACGAAATGCTAACTACTTCTTTAAGCCGAACGTGCATTAGAACCCCCAAAACATCACAAATGAACCATAAAATTCATTGGTCTACAACTGATTTCACACACCTCTCCAATAAGTTGAAGCTTAAAACAAAAATTTTCCTATCTGTATACTTAATTTATAACTACAAAACAAATTATGAGTCCACAAAACACAGAAAAATGGTCTAACGAAGGAAAAAACAAGGCAACTAAAGTTAACAATTTTATAGCCTTATTATTACTAGGTCGAAATGTTAGAATTGGGGAGTGTCTACAAGAAAACCCGCCAGCTCAACCCCTATAACCCGGAAACTACACTAACCACCCCTACTTATTATAACAGTTGCCGTCCCTCTAACTTTTATGAACTTTTTGAGGAAGTATACCATATATTTCTGCTTTCACTCCCCTCTTCCTATTCTCAAGTATCGCAGATTGTTGAACCCACCTTAGCAAAGATTGAAGCTTTAAGTTATAACCATAAAAATATGAAGTTTATTATCAAATTCAACCAAGAAAATTTCCCCCCCAATATGCATATATGATAAGGATCAAGACTCAAAAGTTCATTTCAACAAATTAACAACCTGGAATTGTTGATCCTCGGAGAAGAAGCACGAGGAGCCGCGGACTTGAAAGCCTGACCACCAATACGACCCCCTGTTTTGGCTGCAAAAGCTGGATCAACATTAACTGAACTCAGAGCAAGCAACCCTGTTGTCAATGTCACCACTACCAATTTACCCAACTGGTTTTCACTCTTCCTGCCCAAAAAAAAAAAAAAAAACACTACTAATTTAGTATTCACTCTCCAAATTTCAACAAATTAACATCGTACATGCTCAATTACAAACCTGGATTGAGATGGGTCTTCTTTCCGGTCATCTGGGCTGTTCTTGGATGATGAGATAGTGAGTTTATTGACTGGAAAACCACAAAATCCTAACTTTCTCGTAGGTTTGAGAGTTGAGGTAAGTGGGCTAACGTTGGAGAGGAAGCTAGGGGTGGGCACGAATTGGTTTCCTCGAATTGTGGTTTCCTCGAATTGGTTTCCTCGAATTTTAAATTTTTTTTGGCCAATTCGAAAACCAAACCTAATTCGATTTTAAACTAAAGAAACGAATTCGAATTTGTAATTCGAATTCGGTTCGAATTCGGTTTTAAACCATGGAAACCAAATTCACAAAATTAATTCCATAATCAAAATTTTACAATCTAGTAACTAGTTTGAATAAATAAATTCAGCAGTAAACTCTTCTAGAAAAATAAATCTAAATTCACCCACTCAATCACATGCATCCTATAAGCCTTAAAATCATCCTGTAAGCATAGTTTTGGTAACCAATGCAGCTGATCATTGACCCAACTGTATCCGCACCTGATATTAATATAAAGAAAATAAAAGTAAGAATTAAGAAACAACACCAGGAGAACCGTGAAAATCGATGTCATGTAGAAAGCAAAGCAAGGAGGAGAAGTATACTTTGAGTTCTGCAATCCATTGCAGAATTGAAACGCAAAACCTTCCGCAAAGACGGCACCGGCGGAAGGAGCAGGGGATCGCGGCGGCGAGGAGAGGTGGGAGGGAACTGAACTCGGGGAGGCGGCGGTTGTGTGATAATACTTTAGAGATTAGGTTTTAGTTTTACTCATTAGGTAAGCTTTAGCCTTTAACTTTATGACATCTTTATCAATTTAAAATATTAGTTTTTAACTTTATGACATCTTTATCAATTTAAAATATTAATAAAGCCTTTAGGTGTAAAAAAAACTAATAAATATTAATAATAAAACTAATTCGAATTCGGTTTGGTATTTGGTTTGAATACCCAATTCGAAAACCAATTCGAAAACCAATTTCATAATTCGAATTCGGTTTCAAACCAAACCTAATTCGAATTCAAAATTCGAATTAGGTTTTTTCGAATTCGGTAAATTCGAATTCGGTTCGAATTTCGAATTGGCCCAAACCATGCCCACCCCTAGAGGAAGCTACAATCGAGTGCCGCCATGGACATGACGATTGATTTATCGAAGTGGGATTTTGGGGGAAATCGATAAAACGGAAAGGAAATGATTGATGAAATCAGAAATTGGGAGCTCAATTTGGGTGTTTTTGAGCTCTGTTTTTCTTTTTCCGGAAGAACTGAACTGGGAAAACTGGAGTTGAAAAGACAGGGGCATAGGATTGGATGATTCTCAGGGATCCACGTGGCGAAATAGTAGTGGGTGGGACGGAAGCTTCAGGAATATTTGGGGATTTTTTTTTCCCTCGTCATATTTTTTGCCGTATGTGGAAAATAAGATCGTTAGAATTTGTACACGACAAGGATGCGTTTTTATTTTAATTTTACATATTTCGAAATATAAAAATTTATATTAAAAACATGAAAATGTACATTAAATACGTGTAGTCTTAATTATTATAAATTATATAAACTAGTAATTATTTCCTACTCTAATCCAAATTAAATAGAGCTGGTTCGTTATCATATTTTATAATAAGGTATTGAAAATTATTAAAGTTATATTGTAAATAATAAAAATTTATTATAATATATTAATATTTTATTATAAAAACCAAAAACAAAAACAAGGAAAGCGAATAGACCGTCACATTTTATAGTGTATGCACAATTAAATGTGGTGTTTTTGAAATGGTATAAGTTTTAAGTTTAAATAATAAGTCTATCAATAGACGCCTTTAGTGTGATGTTCACAAATCACAACAACAAATGTAATGCCTCCAAAATAGGACAGTAAGTATAATAAAAAACTATTGGTATGTATATATGGGCCTGTTCTTTTTCATCGTTTTGAAAACGATTTTGAAAACAAGTTTTGAAAAATAGTTTTATAATGTAAAAAGTGTATTAAAAATATAAAAAATAGATGCTGAATAGTAAAAAGTTGTATTGAAAATGATGAAATATGATTAAAATGTATTAAATTTACTATTAAAACCAAAATCGTTTTCAAAACAAAACAAAAAGAACGCCATATGGTAATTCAGTGTGAGTTTTAAAGTGCACCACTATTAAGAGACGTTGTCAACATGACATTTGCAGTAGTGAAGTTGGTGTTTTAGAGGTAGTGTATATTAATAGACGTTTTCTACTATATCTATTGCTATAATATGAGTTTTATGTAGAAACATCTACAATTCGTTGTCTGAAATTGTAACAAATATTATGTCTCTCAATAATGTTCGTGTTATAAGATGTTTCTAATATATATCATACTCTAATGTGGATCTCACGTGCTATATAAAGATGTACATAGAAATGTAACAAATGTATTGTCCCTGAGAGTACAAGTATATTAATAGTATTACTGGAGTTAAATTATATTTTAAAAAATAATATAATACATTATTATTATTATTATTATTAGAATTGTATAACAGCAAAAAGTGGAGCCCAAATATTTATCAAAATTCAAAAGAAGAAGTGACATATTGAAAATTTGAAAGAAGGAAAAGCCATCATTAATTAATTAATTAATTAAATTAAAATAGTAATTTAATTAAATAAATAAAATGATAAATAAATAAACAGAAGATTCAGTTCTTAATCCCTTCTGGGCTGCCTTGGCTGGCTGGCAGTGCTCCATTGTGCCTTTCTCTATCCGTGTTGTACCTTACTCTGTTTCCGATTTCTCTAGTCCCTCACCCTCTACTGCACCTCCCTCTCCAAATCTCCGTCAAAATTAGCTAAAACCCATTAAAGATTGAACGATTGTAGTACTTGATTGGATCATAGCCACGTTAATTTTGAATCATTTGAATGCAATTGGAATTGTTGTTTACACTATTGGAAAAGATCCGGCGTTCGGATTTCATCAAGGGATATAGTTGTCTGAATCTATCAAATCTTTTACTGCTGAATTGATTGTTCTCATGTCTTCTGCCCCGCAACCAACGCCCACTCCGGCGACGGTGGGGGTTACCCCCGGAGCTTCTGCAACTGGGGTGCCTGGAACTGTTGCTGCTGCTGCTGCTGCTGCTGCTGCTGCAAGTGGGAGCGACAAGGAGAGGCACCCAGTGGAAGTGTTTAAGGGCATCAATGGCCTCGAAAAGATTATCCTCCGGGAATTCCGTGGCAGCTCCGTCGAGGTACCCAGCTGATCCTTTTTGTGAATTTGCATTTCCTTTTTCATTTTTTTTTTATTTTTTATTGTGGGTTTGTCGTGATTGGGTGATGTGACTTTGTATGTCTAGATTATTGGTAATTTAGTACTCTTTATGGTTGGGCTGGGGACTTTTTTAAATGGGGTTTTGGATATTTCTCTTATCTTTTGTTTTGTTCCTTTCTATTTGGATATGTTATGATGATTCAAGGATTACTGGTTGATCTAATGATATGATTAGATTTGATACCGAGATCCCATACAAAAGTTAAAAAGAAAAAGCAGCCGAGATTTTGCATTCCTGTATAATTTTCAGAAATTGTTGAATTCTGCATTCTTGGTCCATAAGGGACTCTTATGGTTCCTTGTCTGATTTGCTAATTTTAAACCTGGAAAAAAGAACAAGAAAGAGTTCAGGAATATCTGGGTAAATTTGGAGATGTTTCGTGCATTGTGGTTTTTCTTTATATGTTTGGGTCATTTTATGGGGTCATTGTAGAGGTTATGCCCGTGATATAACCGTTACAAAGGCAGATCTGTTAGTTTGAATCAAGAAAGATCCAACACTAGGAGAAACATTTTTGTCCTAAAGTTATGTATTCTTGGCATGGGTTTGTCTCTGCAAAGCTACCATAAAAGCAAATGTGTGGAAGGAAAATAGTTAGTGTAGTTGGAAAGTTGATTATTTTGAGGTAGCTTTGTATATTGTTGTTTCTATACTATTGATTTGCAAATGATTGTAACACTTCGACATAGATCATCATTCATTGGATTACTGTTATTTTGGATACTCGATGCAACTTCGCTGAACCAAGATGTTTTTCAGGCTGAAAAGAAAACTCAGCAACATGTTTTAATGCTTAAACAGCTGCAGAAAATGATAAAACAGCCATGGGTGTATATACGGTTAGGAAATTGTGAATAAGATTTCAGTGGGAGCCATGCATAACAACCTACAAATAAGAGTTTATATGATACATTTTCTCTTCTTTTAAAGGGCAAATTGCCTACGCGGCCACTAAACTATTTGGATAGTGTACTTTTAACCACTCAAAACTTTTTTTTTCTGGTGACGTTTTGACCAATTAACTATTTATAATGGTTACCTTTGGACATTCAATGAATTTTAATCGTTGGATCAATGGGATGATCCCACCCAATTTCTGCACATTAAATGGTCCAAAATTACTGAATGGCCAAAAGTGACCATATTTAATGGTTGGGCTGTCAAATTGCTACAAAAAAAGTTGAGTGGCCAAAAATATACTATCCGAATAGTTTAGTGGCTGCTGAGGTTATTTCCATATTTTAAAAACTTACCGATTTTCCAGTGGAGATCCAGAAATGTGATTTGATGACATGGAGTTTTTTATATGCCAATTATTGGTTTATCTTTCTTTACATTAGAAACTGAACCGAATTCAGTGATTGATGAGGGTGCTACCACTTAAACCTGAGTTATTTACTAGAGAGAATTACTGGTACCTATCGGGTTAATCTGCCTGCAGACAGTTTAACCAACTCTAACCTGCTACAGCATTTACACATTTAGATGCTACGGAAAAAACTTGCTAGATACTAATTTTCCCATATCAGATGTCAGAGCAGTGAATGTTCTTCAGAAAGAAGCATAGAATCCCAACTAGACATCACATTGAAATTTAGATCCTAATAAATGTGCGATCCCCTTAATGAGTTTTGTGTTGTGGACTTTATTATTATTATTATTATTATTATTATTATTATCATTGTCATGTTTATGATGTTTCATCTAAATGATTTTGTACCTATTTGTCGTGTTTATGAAGTTGACTCTCATTTCAAGATGCATTGATTTATTGAGGCGACTACAAATTTATTGGACTCTAAATTGTCAGCTCTCAATTGTTAGCCTTTAGTTAACAATTTTCTAGGAGTTACAACCTTTGTCAAACTTTGTCCTTCTTCGCAGGTGTATCTATATGGAGGTCATGTGACATCTTGGAAGAATGATCATGGAGAGGAGTTGCTTTTTCTCAGTAGCAAGGTGAGCTATTTGAAGTCAGGCTTTCTTCGTTAAACTGTTTCATGCATAACACTTCTTTTGTTATGTGAAATAATTTATTTATGTGTTTCCATCCTGGATATGCTTGGGTTAGTGCATGAGGGATTGGTCATAGTGTTTTTTTATTAAGATTTCCTACTATGCTGTTTGATGGCTATGCAGTTCATCTGAAGTCCAAGTATTTGCCATTAACCAAAATCAGGATTTTAGCTAGCTAAAGCTTGTTTATTCTAGATTTGTGTCTAGTATGCCTTCTCTCCTATTTAAATCACCAGCTTAGAAATAATACTTGAGATAGCTCTTTGTGATAAACTCATTCTTCCACCAGTTGCACCCTCTCTCTCTTTTCTTCTTTTTCTTTAATTTTTTTTTTTCTCAAAACCATAAAGTTGGTTACATTCTAACTCTTGGTGTTCTTTCCGTTAAACTCTTCAGTATTTTCCACTCCCATCATAAAGAATTGAGTAATTGTTCTTGTTATTTCATTCTACTGTTTGTTGATCTCTATATACAAGTATGAGTGCGAGGACTACATTCGACTGTTTCATTCCAACGACTAAAGTAATTTTGACGTTTACCTTGGTTTCCACATTGTTTCACTCCTGTTTATATTTTAACAGGCCATTTTCAAACCTCCGAAGGCAATTCGTGGAGGCATTCCTATATGCTTTCCTCAAGTATGTGATTCTTAGCCTTTGCCATTTGAAATTAGCTGCTATTTTTGTCACAATTAAAGAAAATGTTTGTTTGTTTACAGTTTTCCAATCATGGAACCCTGGAGCAACATGGATTTGCTCGAAATAGGATTTGGAGCATTGACAAAGACCCTCCTCCAGTTCCAACTACCACCTCTGCTAAGTCTTATGTTGATTTGATTCTCAAGCCCACAGAAGACGACTTGAAGGGTTGGCCTTACAGGTACTGATATGGGGTTTACTTTTATTATATATTTTCAATTATATATACTAAATTGTATTTTAGATTAAGCCTACTGACATATTTTGTACTCATTCTGGTGTCTGTCGTCTATCTTTTATTATTTTTTCAGTTTTGAATTCCGCTTGAGAATTAGCTTGTCCCCTAGTGGCGATTTGATGTTGACATCACGCATCAGAAACACCAACTCAGATGGAAAACCATTCACATTTACATTTGCTTATCATACCTATTTCTCAGTTTCAGATATCAGGTGAAGTGTGAAATTGGCTTATTGAACTGTTTCTCTTCTTGTTAGTTATCTTCTTACTTATCATTCTCTGTTCTTCCGTTAGTTTTTTCAGTTGCATAAATTTTGATTGTTCAATTCATATATTTGTTGTGATTTAAGAAGGAGCACTTGAACTCGGTGTTTTAGTTGCCATTAGAGAAGTGAAAACCCCGCTGATTAGTTATGGATATTTAGTGTCAATGTGGTGGTACCCAATGTGATTGTGAGGAGTGAGGGAAGATGAAAGAAAATATGAACATTTGCATATAATGCATCAGTGTAAGGTTTGACCTCTAGTGAAAATTTCTATCATTCAAACCTTAAACGTAAGCAATGAAAACTTGTGTAAATTGATTTTCATGTGTCAATTTCTGTGTGTGTATTGCTAGTGTCCTCTATCTGATCAATGCTTTGAGAGTATCAGGTTATAACTGTTTTTCAAATGCTTGAAAACCCTTGTAGAAGTAATTATTAGGCTGACGATATTGCTGCCTTTGTTATTAGTATCTATGGCTGATTCTAGTACAAGTAAGACATTAACGTTTTTATTTTCTATTTGTGCACTCTATTTACATGTTGGCGTCATCATTTTCTATCAAATGTTTTGACGGAAGGAGAACGGTAAATATATGCAAAATTCAACTGGAAGGCACTGACTGGGCTGAAGGTCTGTGGATGATTTGAATTTAAATGGACACGATACGACTGATTTTTTTGGAGAAAATATTGCATACAACTTATACTAGAGGAAACTCCCACTTTTTGCGGGAACTTATGCATGGGTAGGGGACAAAAAAGAGGGGAAAAGAAAAAATGTTTATACTTTCTTGATTGGGTTGCTGCACTAAAAATGTGAATACAACAGATGTAATAAATCTATATTTATTTGTTTTGATTTTTCCACCCTTTCTGGAGAGTCCTGGGCTAGTAAGTTTCTTTGTGAGAATGAGAAAAGTAATCCTAAATGGGAAACTGGAGGTTGGTTTGTTTGGCCTGGCCCTGTATAGCGTCAAAGTTTGGTTTCAAATTTTGGTTTGGATTGATTTTAAAAAGTATAAAAAGTCTATTAGAAATGTAAAAAGATGTATTGAGTTTGAAGTAATATTAGATATTTCCATTTGGTTGCGAGTGTTACACGATGGCGAGATATGATCCTTATAGCACACCCCACATCGTGGGATAAAGGCTTAGTTGTTATTGTTGGTCTCGACTCTTGAGTGTGACGGATTTTTTGATTTGTGATGTTCTTTAGATGGCTCATCATCTATACATCCAAATGAGAAGATAACTCCACCATATACGTATGTCACAGATTGTACTTTGAGCAATGTTGTATTTGACCTTTTTTTTCTCACAACAGTGAAGTCCGTGTTGAAGGGCTAGAGACTCTGGATTATCTTGATAACTTGCAGAATAAGGAGCGATTCACTGAACAAGGGGATGCTATTACATTTGAATCTGAAGTAGGTTTCATATGATTTTTGCAGTTGGCTGTAACATTTACATGGTAGTTATTGCTTAAGCTTTTCTATTTCTTCATTAGGTGGACAAAATATATCTTGGAACACCTACAAAGATTGCTATCCTGGATCATGAAAAGAAAAGAACGTTTGTCATTCGTAAAGATGGTCTTCCAGATGCTGGTAAGAATGAATTTTATTTTTTTTAAAACTTGACTATGGCGATTATTAGCTAACTGTAGCTGAATTTCCTAATGCCTGACTAATGGGGAAAGGATTTAGTCTCTGGTTACATTTCTTTGGAAGGATGTACAAAATTTAGTGAGAGAATTATTTGTGTGAGGATTTGTTTTGGAGGAGAAAAGGTTTGTTGCAGGGGAAAAAAAAAAAAAAGAAGTAACTTTTACATTTTAAATTTGATTTGAATTGAAACTATAGATCATTTGGAAATTTGGGATTGGTGTAAAAAGTTAGGGAAAAAGAGAAAGAATCTGCTTTTCCATTTTTTATTTTGTTTTAAGTGATGCTTGAACACCTCTTTTCAGCGTTATATTTGTCAAGTCAGTATCATGACTAATGAGGGGGCCCAAGACATTTCATATTGTTGAAATCTTGGCTTTCTAGTAGCCTGAACATTTGCTAGGTAGGGGAGTTTAGCCCCTGCATAGGGAATGGAAGGCCTTAACATGTTTGGCAAATTAATTCAAATTTGGCAACCACGATTACTCCCTATCCCTAAATAGAGAGTCCTGTTTTCTTAGAAAAGTATAACTTATTATGAGTTTCTAGGTACAAAACATAGTAAGCTATTTGTTACATCTTTTCCCTACTTGTATCTGTGGTTTTTAATTGTGAGCTATACATTATAGAAGTAGTAAGGTTATTAATTATTAAAGGTAAAGATGGAGAAATAGGACTATTTTTTTTTTCCTTTTTTTGGATACAATGAAAATGGACAGAAAGTACTGATAATTTTTATGGAAAGTTTCCCTTTAGCTGGATTCGAAATTACCATAAAGGAAAAAAAAAATATTTAATGTTCTAATCATTTTATTAATGACCTTTTTACTCATTATCATATATTGTTTTTAACTTCGACCCACCCCTTTCACAATGATATCTAAGCAATTTGTGGAAAGTTTTCTTATAATTTTTTTTTTCTCTCTCTTTAAATTGCTTATTTATTGTCTGGAGGAGAAAGGGGAAGGAGGCTGGTGCTGGAGTGAAAGTAAGGCTGCAGAGGCTGGCAGGTTAAGGGGAGATAAGGAAAATTGGGGAAGATGGAGACATGGGTTGCAGGGAGTGGGGAAGTAAAAGGGTTGTATATGATGGGAAAACAAGACTGTATCTCTTACACATTTTCCCCTGAGAAAACAATTCATTTGAGTTTTAGCACATCATGAACAATAAAGTTAGTGAAAAGCATTTTTATGAGAGTTCCCTTTGTAGAAGCAACCCAAATAGATGCTAGACATCTGCAAATAATTCTTGACATGTAAGGACAAAGCTTAGATGCTGATTTCTGAATAGGCTATATAATCATGACAGTTTGTGGTTTTGTTACTGAAAAGCAAGTACCAAATGCAATTTTGTTTGATGTTCTTGTTCAGTGGTGTGGAACCCTTGGGAGAAGAAAGCAAAGGCGATGGCTGATTTTGGTGATGAAGAGTACAAGCACATGTTATGCGTGGAGGCAGCTGCTGTTGAAAAGCCTATCACTCTAAAACCTGGTGAGGAGTGGAGAGGAAGACAAGAACTTTCCGCTGTTCCTTCTAGTTATTGTAGTGGGCAGCTTGATCCTCGGCGAGTTCTTCAAGGCAGCTAGGAAGATGTTCTAATTCATATGATGTACAGGTAATCATCAATATTTTAATGTACTTCTGTAATGTGTCAATTGATGCAAAGGTGCACTTTGTGGTGATTCATATGAATTGAGTTTGACAAGTGTTATTTGGTGTGTTTTTTTGCTGTTTCATTGTTCGTATCCATCCAAAAAAAAAAAAAAAAAAAAAAAAAAATCCTGTTTATAGAGGGATAAAACCAGGCAAAGTTGGCAATGTAGCAAATAAAATCTCATTAAGCTTATTCTTGTTTGCCAATAATATGTTATGGGCTGCTAATGGACTGGACTCTTCTAATGGAACGGAGGGAGTATAAACTTATTATTAGTTTTAAGGTATGCCACATAAAGTAAGCTATTTATGCCAGTTTAATTTAAAGTATTTCTTAACTGTGAAATAAACATAATCATGATACATACATATTAGTAAGGGTATTGAAGCAAAAAAGTTGGAACTCAACTCTTTTGTTGGAGAAGAAACAGTCTAGAAAGAAACATGGCTTTTTTGGGAAGAGAGAATATCTAGTAAAGTACGCAGTGACCTCTGGCTTTATGGACAAGTTATAGAGACAGTGTACTCATAGACGGCAGAGCTCATGGTTGAGTCTCTAGATTTAACAGGAAGCAGCCTTCTTTTATGTACTTGATGTAAAGATGAAAACTCAACGAACCTTCTTTCTGTAAGGTTAACTGTTATTTCTTATCTGCAGAGTTCAGAATCTTTCATATACAGGAAAGAATCAGTAAATCTATAGTCTGCTAATTCTTTTGCATACCCTTTTCTGTTCAGGTGCTTGATTGCAGTATATCGTTGGAGTGCAATGGCGACCTCTGTCCAAGACTCATCTATCGCGTTATCCTTGCTTTTAAATTTTCTTTTTTTTCCTTTTGCCAGGGCGGGGTTGTTTACCCCGGGGGTTAGAGGCGGATTCTGGAGTAGTGAAAGTGTCACAAATAATATTTCTGTTGGTAATGGATGCTGACTGTTGCCTCTGGTTTGGAGGGCAAAGTTAAAAAGAGTATATCTTTGTAAGGCAGCGAGTCTGGGGTACTTGCTTTCTGCAGCAGCAAAATTAGGTTCTTTTTTAGGTTTTGTTTTTTTGGTCTGAACTTGAGCCTATTTTATGTTTTAATTAAATCAAAGCTCGAGTTCAGATTTGGAGGTTCTTTTGGATTTGGAGGACACACCCTTATTTTTGCTTGAATGCTTCTTCGACAATATATAGAAAGCTGAAGTTTCAAGTTTTAAAGCGTTACAACATCATCAACTACAAACTTATATGCTCGGTACTTATATGCTCGGTAGTTATATGAGTCATATTTTGTTATCGTTATTTCTTTTGAACCGAGTTATCGGTATTGGGATCATTTGAGAAGTTTTAACTGCATATTTCTCTTTTCTTTCCACATCAAGAATCTTGTTTATAACAATACCATTAGAAACATGATTTGTTATGTGAGGGATAGAGTAATATTATATTTCCTATTATTAGAAGAGTGTGATTTCGAAAATATATAATTTTTATGAATTCGAAGGTACAACACATATATTAGTTGATTTTTTAAAATTATTAATATAATTATTTTTTAAGTGTAGATTAGTTGTGAGGGGTGTGAAAAAGTAAAATAAAAACAGAAACATGACTCTTAACTCTAGCATGTTTATGAAGATGAGGGTTAAAAATGGACTCGTTCTCGGAATACTTGTAAATAGCACTATTCGAATAAAAATAAAGGCAAACTCATAAGCTAATATAGCCAACAAATAATAGAGGTGAACGAAAACCCTTCTCTTGCTTAATTTATGTCACGATTTAGAGCAAATTTGTATATAAATATATGTAAATTTGCTCTATAATAAGCTATTTAATAAATTACTGTTCGGACAATAACACGAACTTTAAAACACAACACAGAAAAAAAAAAAAAAAAAAGTTCTAAAAACGGAATTGTTATTTGCAGTAACCAATTTACTATTTGCAGTAACATTTTACTGTAAAATGTCTAAAATGCCCCTTAGGTTTTTAAAAAAATAAAAGAAATCCTTTTCACTCTAATTATGGCCGATAGTCACGAGGACAATCCATATTACACGGTAAATAAACAATCTATACATTTTTTTTTTTCGTAAAATTGGTTTTTTAACCAAAAAAAAAAAAACAATCTATACATTATTTATGTTCTTTTCTTCTCTTCTCAAATTCTAACATTTCTATAATGTGGTATCAAATGCAACTTAATCCAAGTACAGCTTTCGCGAAAAATACAGCCCAGTTTGGCGGTATTTTGACCCAAAATACAGCCGCCCGGGCGGTATTGGTCGGTATTTTCTTCTAAAATACTGCCCAAAGTGGGTGGTATTTTCAACAATGTTGCTGCAAATAGGGGGCGGATTCTGGAAAAAGGGTTTTTTTTTTTGTTTTTATAGCTAAAGAACAAAATAGACTATTCACAGTCAAATATTACTGTAAATAGTAATTTGATTACTACAAATAGTATGCCCTTTAAAAAAATCCCTAAATTTTTCCAGAATGGAGTGGCATGCTTGTGACCTGTGACAATAACTGTCGGTCGAACATGAACCTAACAATGATCATCACCACCGTCATGGTGCCAAATAAATTATTGCTAAAATTAATCATTATTATTATCTTAATCTAATTACTTTAACAACTTCCTTAAATCAATTTATCCCCAGCTACAACTCTTACGTTGTTAGCCATCGGCAATAATAGCAATATTAATAATAAATTAAGCTTTTCAAAAAAAAAAAAAACAAATTAAGAAAAGATTAATCATAATTTATATATATATTGCAAACCAAACACGACGCACGCTTCATTAACAAATACATTGTACAGTTGTGAGTTTGGACCACCTTCAAATTTTGGCATCCAAATTTATATATCAAAAAAATCTGTAGTAAGTATGATCACAAATCAAATTAATAATATAAAAATTATTATTATGGGTTGTAAAGTGCAATTTATTACTCGCCCGGTTCATTAGAAAAGTCTATTTTTAATAATGTACAACTTATTCTTAGTGGTCAAGGTACAACACCTAAATAGCTCATTTAACATCATTTATTCCATTTATATCCTTACTTATTAAGTATATGCTAACTGTAGACCATACATGATTATATTAATAAGGGTATGAAGAGTAAACAAATTGGAAGTGAACTCTTCTATTGGAATAAAAAAATATTTTTCAAAATTGACTCTTCTAATGTAATGGAAAGAATGTATGTTTTGTACTAATGCATATAGGATCATGGACGGGTCAAAGGGGGTGGCCTCCGACCCCTCCTCCCTTATTAGTAGTGTATTTTTAACTGTCAAATATAAAAACTATATATGTATAATTGAAAAAAATAAATTTATTCATATGTTGACACCTCAAACATTTTGTTATGATTCCGCCATTATTTATGATCAATGTCAAACAAACATGCGATCTCAAGCTATTAAGTGGGAGACAAGATTCAGACCTTGCCGACGTTACAAAGAAAAGTAAAAAAAAACAAATTATAAAAAGAAAACATACACAACATGTACACATTAATTCTTTTCACTATTACAACACATTGCACAACACAAAAACTCAATCGTGTTTTCTAAACAGTTCCAATGACTTTATCTGACTTCACCATCAGAGATTCATTTCGCAAAACAATTTCGAGATATATTTCTGACTAATTTTGGTCTCGAAAACTCTAATCTATAGTGGTCAAAGTTCACCTTTCGTCGTTATTAATCATACAAATACTAAAAGAAGTGGAAACACTTTTTTTTTTTTTTCCTTTCTTTTTTAATAAGAAAATGCCATCTAACTAACTAATATATATGTTGAATTTCAGTTGTTTTGCCTCCTCCCCCATGCATATGGATTCCTTAGCAGCTGAGATTTCTAAAGTCTTTTTATTAATTGATTGGTAGACGACATTGATTGATCACCCACTCCCGTGTGCTTCGTTGTACAATAATATTTGTCACTTTGCTCTGAATATTCTCAAACCCACAAATTACTCAATCATTACCTGCATGCTTTATCTAAGCTCTTCTCTCCTTTCCATGGCCTCTATCCAACTGGAAATGCCCCCAGTCACCAAGTGCCAACCCAGAATGTACATCAAACCCTTTTGCTTCCTTTATTTGTCTCGTCACGAATCTCATATTCCTGTCACACAATTTGTATACTCTAAAAAACGGTAATGAGATTACATGTGCCACTCTCATAAACTTAGGAGGTAAAACTGTAATTTCACTTCTTATGTGAGAGTAGCACATGATCTTTTTCCCAATAAAACAATGTTGTTTTGTTGCATCTCTGAATATATGCACGCAGAACATATTTGTGTCACTGTTTAAATAGGTGAAAGACGCGTTTTAATAGGTGGTACATGTTCCCGTGATCTATCTAGCTAGAGGTCTACAGATATGTTGGTGTATATAATATAACTAGCTAGCTATTGTCTGCAATATTTTCAACACAATGGCTAACAAATTATGCGCTTCTCTTTTGCTTCTTCCTCTCTTTCTGACAACCTTAATAACTGCTAATGCTCAATTCCTCACTCCAAATTTCTACGGAAACACATGTCCGAATGTCGAATCCCTTGTCCGAAGTGCAGTCCAAGCTAAGTTCCAGCAGACGTTTGTTACCGCTCCGGCCACTCTCCGCCTCTTCTTCCACGATTGTTTCGTCCGGGTTAGTATCGAGTCGTGTTATATATATATATATATTCCGTTCCATTAAAAAAGTCGTGTTTCTAATATACTATAGCACGCCCTCATAATATAGGGATGTGATGCTTCGATCATGATTTCGTCGCCGAATAACAAGGCGGAGAAGGACCACCCGGATAATCTGTCGCTGGCCGGAGATGGCTTCGACACGGTGATAAAAGCGAAAGCGGCGGTGGACAGGGATCCTCGGTGCACAAACAGAGTTTCCTGCGCGGACATATTAGCCTTGGCCACCCGAGAAGTGGTTTCACTGGTACCTTACTTTAATTCATTTATTTGCTTAATTAATTAATTAATTAATTAACATTATGTTATCATGCGTATATAAGTTTAATATATATGTATAGTCCTTTCTCTTTGTTTACTTGCTAGTAGCTTTTATATATATACTCTCTTCAGAGTCCAATTTTCTAAAAGCTGCAAGAGTTTACAACACTTATTTGTCTCCTAACTTAAGAGGTTGTCTTGCTTTAGTCCAGCTTTTCATTTCAAAAAGTTTCATTGATTTTTTTTCTTTTCCTTGTGTGAATCTCACGTACAGTTGAACATATGGGTCGATTGTTTTTTTATTAGAGTTTGAGACTATTTTGAAACTAGTTTTGAAGTTGATGGACGAAAATGAAACTTTTTCAAGTTTGTAGACTAAAATGAAACAACAATCCAAGTCAAAAGGCTAGATTGATTTAACCAATAAAATTTTAAAAAAATGATACAAACTTGTATCAGATGGCCTAACATTCCAATGACGCACTAATCGAGTTTAATCTCCGATGTATCGCAGTTATGTTGTCCTGATAACATACGTATCGAATTTAGTATATGATGTATCGCCTATTGAGTGTAGCCTATGATGTAATATTGAGTGTAGCTTCTGATGTATTGTGATTGTATACCATTTTACCTCGGTGTATCAAATTTAGTTGTTGATATATTGCAATTATGATTTTGATCGCTTAAATATCGTGTATTGATTTTAGGTTATGATGTATCTGATACTGAGTGTAACATAGGATCTATCGAGTTTAGCCCCTAATATATTACAATCATGTTAAAACACAAGTGTTGCCTGTAGCAAATAAAGCATGCATATAATTAAAGTTTAGTCTATAGCGTGTCATACTGTTTAACAGAAGACTCGCTCCTAATACTCTTTTACTTGTCAACTTGTTAAGTGTTGAATAATTATAAATTAAATATAACTATATTAATAAAAGTGCAAAAAGTTAAAAAATAATAATAATAATATTATAAAAAAATTCCATAACTAAACTAATTTATTTATTTTGTTGTAGGTTATTATAATTATAGTAGTAAATGTATATATTAATTATATTATTTGCAGGCTGGGGGGCCATTTTACCAAGTGGAATTGGGGCGGCGAGATGGGAGAATATCAACGATAGCAAGCGTACAAGGAAGTCTTCCAAAACCAGAATTTAATTTCGACCAGCTCAATTCCTTGTTTTCTAAGCATTCCCTTGATCCCACTGACTTGATTGCTTTATCAGGTACCACACAACCCCATTTTAATTTTTTTTTTATAAAAAAAATTCAATATTTTTAATTTAAATATAGTTTGTGATGAGAGAAAATGACAAAATTATGGTCACACCTCTGAAAAAATATATATTTTTTTTGTTTTGGATAAGATTAATGTTGTCAGAATTGAATTAGAAAGTGAACTGATTGAGAGAAAAGGTAAGGGGTTAAAGGGTCAATTTGGTTGAACCGAATTAAAAAAAAATTCGAATGATGTTATGATAGTTTTAATTGTAAATGTATTTAATATATGAAAATATTACATTGAGTGCTTAAACATATGTTTTAAAATTAAAAGTTTGATCTTAATTTTCGATTGAACCATGGATTCATTGCATTTTGACCGAATTTAACCAAATTTAGCCTTTGAACAAAATCAAACTCTTTGACTATCTGTCAAATGAGAAAATTATAAAAAGATAAAAGTGTTCTACATAAAATACTAACATAATATATAATAGTTATGAGTTTTTAGATATTCATTGAAAATTCATGATTTTTTTTTTTTTTTTGTTATTTATGTACTCTTTTCATTTGATTAATGGTCAAAGAATGGACAAAATCAAAATTTCTATTTTAATAATACATAAGGCAAAAGGTAAAAGGCATATAGCACAAGGACTTTAATCATTCCAAAAAAAAAAGAAAGAAAAGTTTAATCTAACTAAGCCTATTTTAAATTTAAACTAAAAATACACTAAGCAAGCATGAAGAGAATATCACCATCAAAGATATTCTTTCAATCATCTCTAACATAGTGGAACAACATGATTCTAAAGTGAAATTATTTCATTCATGAAATATTTTTTAAATAAAACAACATCGTATTGAAATAAAACTATTTTGTTTCACTGAATTTGACAAAATTGAGCATAATAATAAGTTGGATACGTCGTATTGCTTCTCTTGCATTTTCACTTAAGCAAAAATAAACAGACACGGCACAAATAGTTTGAATTCTCATATTCATTTTTACTATAAATTACAGAAAAAAAATATAAATTACCGTCTCGTTAGTAGTATCATTCCGTCATGATTACGTGCCTATTTTTTATTTTTTGAAGGTGCACATACGATTGGATTTTCGCACTGCGGCCGATTCTCAAAACGGATCTATAATTTCAGACCTCAATCCCGGGTCGACCCGAGTCTCAATCTCCAGTACGCCATGCAACTGAGACAAATGTGCCCGACAAATGTGGACCCCCGAATCGCCATTAACATGGACCCGGCAACTCCGAACACCTTCGACAATTCCTACTACCAGAATCTCCAGCAGGGAAAAGGGCTGTTCACCTCCGACCAAACTCTGTTCACCGACGGCCGTTCCCGGACCGCCGTCAACCTCTTCGCGTCCAACAAATTCGCATTCCAGCAAGCTTTCATCACCGCCATCACCAAGCTTGGCCGGGTCGGAGTCTTGACGGGTAATCAGGGTGAGATCCGACGTGACTGCACCCGACCCAATTGATTAATTAATCAAAATGGAGAAATTGATAAAGCTTTGGGGTTCTATTGTGATTTGTTACTCATAAAGTGAGATGTTCTCACCTTCATAATAATGTTTGATCTTGTGATTAATAAGTTGGGTAATTTCTCAACCATTAATTTTTAATGGCTCTTTTTTTTTTTTTTTTTTTTTTTCTTTCTTCTCTTTTGTAAATGTATGAAATTGCTTACACAATCTTGTGTAGTTTGTTCTGTGTAAGGAACTCAGGAAATAGTTGGAATTTCAACCTGCCTGCCTGAATGTATATAACATATAGAAATCTTCTGTCTCTGCACCATGTTTGTCTTTCTTGTCTATCCTATCATAATAAGAAAATTAGCCCCCTAATATGATATGTGTCCCACCTTTCGGCATAGACAGAGGTGAAACAGATAGAAGATCTTAGGGAAGAAATGACGGGTGACAATTTAGTCATTTTTCTTGTATCGAATTCGTGTTTTGTCCAAAACTGTCACAGCTTTCTTAAGGTGTCAATTTGGGGTCGTAGATAAGTTGACGAGTCGGTGTAAACCTTAGGAGAAGTGGAACATTGAGGAAGAATTATGAGAAAACTTTTTCACAGGATGCAAAAATGCTAGCTTGGACATGGAAACTAGATCTTCAATGGAATTCTGAGGTGGGATTGCATTTACAGGTATAAGAGTACAAAATGTCTTTGTTGAAACTGATAAAGCAAGAAACTTGATTTGGATCACTTCAAGTGATCAAGTGTTAATATTGTCTGTTATTGAAGTATTTTGATCAAGGAATGATGGATTCTTCTGGGATATGATTGTTGGCTTGTAAGAATTGTTAAAAACTACTTCCTCCCTTCCATTAGAGGAGTTCACTTTGGAATTGTACCTTGTGACTCATAAACAGTTGTACCACCGGACTCTTCGAGTGGAACAGAGGGAGAGTACTAAATATGTGGCAGAACATTCTGTAAAATGTCATGTTCTGTTCAAACTCAAACCTTGCAAAAGCCAATTTGAAGTTGCTTTATCTTGTTTCTGTGTGGCACTGGAGCTGCTCAAAGCAGGGCTTGGTTCACCAAAATCTTCCTTTGTTCCTCTTTCCATTAGTGCAGAGGAAGAAGAGAACTGTCTCCTACGAAAACTCGAACCCAACCCTTCTAATTCTAGGCTGCAGGCTTCCTCTCATTGCTTGGTATCTTTCTACTTTTGCTATTGGTTCACCAAAATCTTCCTTTGTTCCTCTTTCCATTAGTGCAGAGGAAGAAGAGAACTGTCTCCTACGAAAACTCGAACCCAACCCTTCTAATTCTAGGCTGCAGGGCTTCCTCTCATTGCTTGGTATCTTTCTACTTTTGCTATTGCTGCTGCTACCTCCAATGCTGAGAGTTAGCTCCACGTCGATTTCCTCATCTGATTCTTCGCTGTTGATGATTTGGATAGTTGGAGATGGCCTGTGGCTATTACTATTTGGCCTTTCTTGTTCTGAGGGGCATTCCTCATCAACTTTTTCTAGGTTGAATCCTATTGGCATTCTCTGGCTTTCGCCAGAACAGCTTGCGCTTCTTTCGCCCGAATCATGTGTTGAGCCATATCCAGGAAGGTTCGATCTGATTTCTTGCATTTGCTTCTGCCAACTTGAAAGTTGAGATATGTTGGCGTCCTTCGCGCCTAATGGAGTGCAAGTGTGTGCCATCTGGTTTTTAAGCTCGCGCATCAGCTTCATTTGGCGATCATACAGCCGGTGAAGCTCTCTGACCTACAATTTCAGTATTAGAAACATGACTTTTTCGGTGGGATGGAGGGAGTATTAGACTATTACAACGTATATCTATGAATTCTATTGAGATCTGATTAAAGTCAAGGGGGGGACAAATACTAGCTGTCTCTCATATGGGATTAATACTATATTCAAGATGAGATCTGAAGGGCAATAAAATAGTGAAAAAATACATGCATATCTTCAAATGTCTTAAGGTATCAATCTGGGGAAAGGTGCAACTGAAGTTATGGACTTTAGACTTGTAGAACCGATGATAGGTTTGACAAAACTAAGGTTTTAGGAAGATTTATTAGGTAAATCAAAGGATAAGTGAAGAACCTGTAGCTGAAAAAATTAGTTTTTGGGGGAGGATCGAATGAGAGGAGCTTGTAACCCTGAGGTTATGATTTCGAACTTTAAGGATGCAAGAGAAAAAAAAAGTACCTGTAGTTGAAAGATATCTTCATGCATCAGCATTGTCTTCTTGATCGACTCGATCTTCTGTGACTGTAAACTCAAAATTTCCTCTGCGGAATGATGCATTTTCTCAGTAGTACTCCTCCTCTCTAAGGGCTCCCTCACCCCAAATTCTTGAGTGAATCTCCAGTCAGCAATTTGGCTCTCTGGAAATGAGTTGTTGTTTGAAGTAGAAATGGAGAATGGGTTTAATGCATATTGGAATTTAGTTCCCATTCCTGAACATAAAAGAGGAATTCAATCAAAATTGTTGCCAATTAGGCCTCAAGAATCAGCATTTTTTAGACTGCAGAAAATATTTCAAATGGGAAAATGACAAGAAAGAACACAAAATTCTTCCTTCTGTAAATGCATAGTTTTCAACAGTATAATGAAGTGACGAAACCACTTTATAAAAGTGAAAATAAGGTCAAAAAACACCAAATCCACAATAGACCAAATGAGAAACATATATGGAATCATCATCTGATGGCAAAGTACTTAAAATAAAAGTCAAATAAAACTGCAACTTGTTTTTGCTTTCCATTTTTTTGCATCTAAACTCATCTTTTAAAGTCTCTAGAAGCCCCTTTATCTATACTACAAACACCTAACAATTTCTTATACTTTGATGATCTCTTTTAGTACATGAAACATACCTATAGTTTTTATGCAAGATTTGGGATTCTTTCAAACTTCTTGAAACTGCAAAAATGTTATGTAAGATATCTAATACTTGTCATTTCTATTCATTTCAGCTGAATTGTATGAAACGAACAAGAAAGCTCTCACAAGACAACCAAGCCCACCAGCCACTTAATCGGCTGTTCCTTAAAATTCAAAAAGACAATTTATTATTTTTGAAAAAAACCATTCACAAACATTGGGATGAAATTGCTGCTACATACCTGAAACAAAAAGAAGAAAAGGATCCCTCCGCGAGTGAAAGGCTCATTGATCAATATCTTCTTCCAATCTTTTCATGGCACTTCTTTCCAAAGCACAAACAAAGGAAATTGCTTCTTTCTTTCCTTTCCTTTTTTTTTCCCCCTTAAAGAAACTAGAAAGAATTTTTGAGTGAGGAAATCTTAATCATGGTGTTAATAATACACAATGACAGGCTGTTGTGTGTGATGGCATGTGATTGTGTTGAGAGATTGTGGGAGAAAAGAGCTGTTGCAAGCATTACATTAACCTTAATTTATGCTATGCTTTGTTGTTGTTGTGTGTGTGTGTGTGTGTTGTTTTTTTTATAAATTTTTTTTAATTTTATATGTTTTTAACTCTAAATCTATACCCCATAAATATAGAAAGATCAGAGGAGGAAGAAGGATCCCATGAAAGAATCCTAAATATATAAATATTGTTTTTCCTTCTGTTTTCTTGCATACACTAACAACAAATGGCATTTCCTAGATGTGTGCAAATGAACAAGCAAGGATTGTGGCCAAGATTTTCCATGAGGGTCTTGCTGGATATGAGGGATTTTGTGTGAAAGAGAGAATTTTGAGGGACTTCTTTGGCAGGACAATTTTTGGCTACCAATGTGATTCTTAAGAGGTGAAATCACATGTGCTACGTAACACAGGTTCCGCTCTTACAGACTCGGCGAGGGTAAAAATATAATTTCACCTCTTATGTGAGAATGGCACATGTGTTGTGTAAGACATGCTATCTTTTCCCGATTCTTATATCACGGGTCGCTCTTTGAATTACTAAAATGAGCTAGCTGTGTAGCAAGCAATGTTTGCTAGCAAAGCTTCCGTCAACTCCTACCTCGCACGTCTTAATCAGGATGCGCCCCATACACAATATCCTTATGAAGACAAGGGCTTAAAAAGAGACTTGTTCTCAAATTACTTATAAATTGCGCTATCGACATAATAGAAAAAGACGAATGAAAACTCATTTTTCACAATTTTTTTTTATTAATATTGTATATACATATAGATATGCTCTTCACTGTTTTGTAGTTGATAAATCATGGGATTTGTCGAGGTAGATTTGATTAATTAATTAAATTTTATTTTATTTTGATTCTTTTTTGGCAATTAGGGTAAAGAGGAGTTCAAAGACGGTTGATTTGCCTCTCCTAGGCGGTATCATAGGAAAATAATATTCTTATTGAATTATTGGTCGCAAAAGGGATGATCAAGAATTGGACAACATGTGAAAAACAATATCATAAATGTTATCAAATTTTAGGATTTGACTCAATCCAACTATACCTTAGTGAATGATATTGTATACCATGTCAAATGAATGTATTAGTTTCTCCGTTTCATCACAGGTGAACGAATTTTGTTTTGAGTTATATTGTATAATTTGTGTGCATTTGAACTCTTCGAAAGTAATTTAGCTTGCGATATATATCATTTTGACCGTTCACGGTAGTGATATATGATTCATAAACTTTTGAAAATTTGACCATCCTTTAAGATGATCCAAGAAATATATAGAATATGTTAATAATATAATGATAACTGGAATCCAATCAAGTAGAAAACAAAAGATTTGCAGCTTTGATAGTGACATGGAGGAATCTTTCTTTTCTTTTGCATTTGGATAAATAAAAACATGAGGGAATCAAATGAAATGTTTATTAGAAAAAAGAAAAACCAATAATCATGGAAGGAGTTAGTGATTTTAGACCATTAATTTCTGACACGCCACAAATATGACTAACGTGTTAATCTAAGTACAACACAAGTTGTCATATTTTAGAGAGGGTAACAACTCGAACTTGAAACATTAAAAGTGACACTTCTGTTAAGATTTGTGAAGTTAAATTAAGGAAGAAAAAGAACAATCAAAGATAAGAGAAAAGAAAGAACAAGGCGACCGTTAAGGTTATCAATTGATAAATGAATAACACAATATTACAATTGGACAAAGTGTAAGTTTATACACCATAGAAAGAAAAAAAGACACTAGTTTATCCTTAATGAACTAAAGAAAAGCAAACAATTCTATTCATATGCAATTATATAAGTAATAAATACAACGCCGAATTCAATAATCAAATGGTTCTTTAACGAAACTATAATTTCTTTTGAACTTAATTCGAATTATTATATCCTTGGCATGGAAATAAAGAATCATATAGATTGGAGATGAGGATGAGGAAACAACTCCTTGTGTGTCACTTTCCTCCAAAGGCAAAAGGTCCAAATCACACCTGTCCTCCTAAGTGTATCCAAAGTAATGCAAATATCATATGAGAAAAAAAGAATAATATGATTCATGTATTCTGGTCATTATCTTACCTTAGGACAGGACAACATTTTTTGGTAAAAAAAAATCTAGGATACATGGCTTCTACCTCAGACATATTTAGTAAACTATTTATATTTCATATATTTTATATTTTATTTGTGAGTGAGGGAGGATGCATCTTCTTCTCTACAGCCTTACCTTTGTATTCAATAAAATAAAATGCATGGGACCATAAATATATTTATATATATATATATGTATATACCACACATACAAAGATTTATTTTTAGGCCCCATTTCGTATCAAGACTTGATCCAAACTTTAATTTGAATTGTGATTTTAAAATCTTAAAATTGTATTAAAAATGTAAAAATGTGTACTAAAAATGTGAAAAGTTGTATTAGAAATGTAAAAATGACTTATTGGGAATGATGAAAAATTATTATAAAATGAAATAAAATCTAAATCTTGATTTGGATCACGTTTTCAAACAAGGCCTTACAATCTTAGCCATGGTCATGGTGGGGTTTGGCTCTTGTGTTGATTTTTTTTTTTTTTTTTTTGAAACAAAAGAAATACTTAAATTAACGGGTTGAAAATATCGTCCAGCAGCTATTTGACAGGAGGACATGAGCCAAGCAATACAATCTAGAATTTAAGTAGATTTGAAAATCAGATCTACAATCTAGAATCAAAGTAGATCTGAAAATCAAATCTACAAACTGCAAATCTAGCCTATAGCTAAGCAAAGAGCAGCAAAATTTCAAATAGCTGAGCAGATCATCTGACCGGTGATACAGGACTGCAACTGAGCTCTGATATAACTCCAAAATTGACCCATGACAGAAGAGATCCATGACAAATAACTGACGACGCCAACCACTGTCGACTTTATTTTCACCATTTTCTTCATCAACAACTTCATACAGATCTGAAGTTAAAGACTTCAAAAATAAGTGAAGAACACAACTCCAAAAATGGAGCGAACAAAACTCTCTTAAAAAAAAGAACAGAAAACTCTCAACTAGGAGACACAAGAAAACTCTCAACAATGAGAGATTTATTAGAAGGGGGAGAAAGGAGCTCCCCCATCCTCCATTAATGGAGGATGGGGGAAAGGAAAATAGAGGAGCGAGAAGGCAGAGGAGAGAAGGCGGCTAGGGTTTCGCTCTGGTGTTGATTTGATGAACCTCTGGTCTGCATGGGGTGGGGGCATGGGAAGTTAGAATTGGCTGGTCTTACACGAGTTCAAATTATTCGTACTACTTAGTTTGTAGTAATTATGTACCATAATTTGAAAATATGTGTAATTTAATTTTATTTATTATTTTATTTGTAAAATATAAGTGTATATAAGTTATGCTATACAGTCGGTACAAAATTAACCCTACAAGTGATCGAATCTGAAGTGGTCCTACACATACATTGATTGGCTGGTCTTACACGAGTTCAAATCTTCTTTACCACTTATTTTGTGATATGTATTATCAGTGGCAGAGAGAGAGAGAGAGAGAGAGAGAGAAATATATATTTATATAAGGGGTCTAATACCAAAAAAAAAAAAAAAATTCCCACACAAGTAAATAAGTAAATATATATATAAGGGGTCTAATATAAAAAAAAATAAATTCACACGATTAAATAAATATATACACACAAATATATATATGTATATATATATATAAATATATATATATATATGTATATATATATATAAGGGGTGGAGTGAGGGTTGGAGGGGTCTTGAGCCCCTATGGACCCCCCTATATATGCCCCCGTGTATATAACTTGAAAATACACATGTTTTAGCATTTATTTATTATTTTACCTTTAAAACACACATATTTTTAAATTATATATAATAAATGATCAATACAAAATTAGTGACACGAGTGTGGATTTAAAGTGATCTTACCTACACATATTGGCATACATAACGTGAGTTTCTTTCTTGTGTGTTTATCTCAATTAATATTAATATTAATATTAATCTTAATCTTAATGGCTTTGGTCCAGAAAGTTAATTACTGTACTTAGGTATAATTAACCTACGATGGTGTACGGATATAAACAACGTATTTGTTGGGGTTAATTTTGTGTATAAAATTGTATTTCTTTCCTTCTAAATAAAATCTTATCTGTCCAGTTATATCTCGTAATTTATAAACGATTGTATCGTATGTAGGTTTCTTGCAATACGCAAACTCGAAACCCATCGAGGGAGGAAATTCTTGTTACAGGGATGGAGTCAATAGGGCCTCAAATATCCAAAAATAAAAATAAAAATAAAAACAAAAACAAAAACACGAGGATTTGGACCATTTGGCAATATGTTGTTTTTGGAACATCGATCTGTAGACAGCAATGCTGTGTCTGATCGTGTAAAATCATGCAATGCAACATAAATAGTGTAAATGGGAATTTCGGATCGAATTTCATAAATATAAGATTCGTTCGATCATATGACGATTTAACGGATAATATATTGTGTTTCTTTTAAATACTTGTTGTTTGAACATAATTGTAATGTTTCAACATTTAAAATCAATACTTCAGAATTAAACCCAACACTTCATCATCTAAAAATGGTACGCGATATTTCAATATCTGAATTCAATACACGCAGTACTTGTTATTTTAACATACATGATATATTTTAGCTACTGAACTTAATATATACTTCTACACCTAAAAAAAAGTATGCGATATTTTAACACATAAATTCAATACGTAACATACACAAGATACTTTAGAGCATAAACTTGACGCACACGCTACTGAACTATCAAACACAAGTTCTTGCATTCATAAAATAAGACTTGATTGGGATATCACTATCTAAAAATATGTAGTACGTACGTCCATTTCATTTAATTATTACTCTCTCCGATTCAAAATAAAAGTCGTTCATTAAGGACTAACAATCTTCAAAATAAATGACGTTTAAGAAAAAACATAACTCATGTGATTATCTTATTTATTCAATAGTTAGTGATTATCTTAAATACCTATTAGAACATAAACTCAGAGAGAGAAACTCCTGTACTCGATTGATTTATACACATCAAGAATGAAGATAATCACGTTTAATTATGTTTATGATATATTCTGAATATTAATTGGATTACAATTTCAAGACTCCTTGTACTATTAGATTACAACCGTCAATGTTTTTTTGTCATTTAAATGGATTATGAATCTGTTTGAAAGAGTTTTAAACGACTTTTATTTTGGATCTGAGGGGGCAAAAATTAAACTGTAACCCTAACATATTCACTAGTGAACTCTAAGATGACTAATTGTACCCCCTAAGTATTACACTAAAAAGTCATGTTAAACAGGATTTTTGATATTTAAAATTTATTTTAATTACTGAACTACACGCTTCGAAAGAGTCATGTTTCGAAATATATCTTATGCTTCCTTAGTGAATATTGGGCCTCCTCCTTAAATTGCATTTTGTTACCACATGAATTCTCAAATTGGATTTCCTAACTTTTCCAAGAGCAATTTTTTTCTCTCCCTTGATTGAATATAAGACTAATATGAACCGTAACCTATTGGGCTTGGAAACCTCCTTCTCATGAGTATTTGAACTCGTGATCCTGTAAATGGTTATTTGCGATCTTTGTCGTTGAACCAAGTTCAATCGTGATTGATTTTAAGCTTTAATTAATTAATGAATAAATATCTTCAATGATACATAAAATCATTATAAAAGAGAAGTGGAAATTTAGTTCAAATTTCAAAAGTTAAAAAAAAAAAAAAAATCATCGATATACTTTATTCACTTAATTGGGCCTCTTGTGTGAAATTAAGAAAAAATCTAGAGCAAAGTTGGGGTCATTCATATAAATAATAAAAGGAGGGTAATATTCGTAATAGGTAGTATACTTTAAGGACGTAATATGCAATTAACCCGAAAACCAAATTTGGACAAATTCTTCTCTTCCCAAAGCCCACCCCCTAGGGTTTCTCCGAAATTTCAATCTTTGAACCGCGCGACCCAAAATTTTCAAGAAACCAAAAGCCTAATAAAAAAGCAACCGCAAAACGCAAAATCCACCGACCCGGAAATCTCTCCGCCGCTCTCAACCGCCGCAAAACCTCCCCAAAATTCATATCCCGGTAAGCGAATCTTGCGAAACCCTACCCGCGATTCCGCCATGAAGAGAAAACCCCGAGCCCCGAAACCAAAACCCTTCTTGGCGACTCTCTCGGCGTCGTCCGGGCCGGCGCTGATCAAGTACTTGGCTTCCTGCAACGCCTCCGTAAGATCCCAAACCCTAAAGCTCATTCAGGCTTGGTTGTTGGAGTCGAAGGCTCTGCTCTGTGAGGATGACATGACGAAGCTGTGGAAAGGGCTGTTTTATTGCCTCTGGCACTCCGACAAGGCTGCCGCTCAAGGTTCACTTATTGACCGCCTTTCCTCTTTGCTTGTTTCCCTTGACCCTGTACTTTCTTTGCAGTATTTTAGTGTTGGTTTGGTTACACTTCGCCGTGAGTGGACTGGCATTGACCATTTGAGATTGGATAAGTTTTACTTGCTTGTTAGGAAATTTGTGAATGCGTTTTTTTGTTTGATGAGGAAATACAGGTGGGATTTGGAGTATTTGGGGAAATTTATTGAGGTTTTGGAGGAAAAGGGGCTTTTGGCGAATGATAATTTGTTGGGAAATGGAGTGAACTATCATGTTGTTTCGGTTTTTCTTGATGAGTTGAAGGGTTTTAGTCTTCCATTGGAGAGGAAGGAAGTTGTGGAGTGTTTGTTTAGGCCTTTCTTTAGAGTGATGGAGAAGTCCTTGGATAAGATATTGGTGGGAAAAGTGAAGAGTTGTGTGTTTGATACCTTGTTGGATGAGGGAAGAGCGTTGTTGAAGCGGAAGAAGAATGGAGATGATGGTCAAGAGGGTGGGAATGGGGATTTACTGCTAGGAATAGTTGCTTTAAAGATGGGGTTTTCTGGGAGGCTCTATGAGGTTGGCTCGTCCCCTGATTGTTTGCAGGGAAATAGGAAGGTTCTTCTTGGGTTGCATGAAGAGTTTTTGAAGCTTGAGAAGCAATTAGAAGCATCAGGGATTGATATAGAGATTCCGGCATTTATCGAGGTTGATGATAATGATGGGGAAGAGGTGCCTCAGTTGATACCTTTACATGATGATGATAATAACAAAGTTTATGCAACGCAAGATGCTGAGTCTGTGGTTCCAGAAATGGGGAATACGAAGAAGAAGAAGAAGAAGAAGGATAAGAAGGCAGGGGTGGAGAAAGATAAGAAGAAGAAAAAGGAGAAAATTGGAGTTATGGGAAATGTCTCTAGGCTTGAGGAAAATGGTGATGTAGTAATTGCTAATGGCTCAGAAAATTTCAGTTTAGGTAGTGATAGTACCTTGGAGAATGGGAATGCAGTTTCTTCAAATGAATTGGATTTGAGCGAGTCAGTTATGTCGAATCTTCAGCTACAATTTGAGAAGGTCGCTGCAGGTGGTTCTGATGAAAGTGATATGAAGTCTACTGATGACTTGCCTCTGGTTACAATGAAAAAGAAGAGAAAGAGAGCTAAAAGTGCAAATGGCCTGCGGGATTTGGAGGGTGGCATTCAGGATGAGGATGGACCTGATAATGGTGCGCAGAGTTCATCAAAAAGTGCCAAGAAAGTGAGGTTTGCTATTAAGAACAACTTGGTCTGGAAACCACATAGTCCATTGCCACCCCAAAATTTACGGATACCGCCCTCTGTTACTCCAAGAGGTAGTGCACTCAAGAAGGGAGTACCTCCTGGTCCCATCAGAGAAATGCCTCTTGCAACAACCAAGAAGGCGAAGAAGAAGAAGAAGGGACGAAAGATATTGAGGACTATTTCACCTGCTGTGAAACGGTTGAAGAAAGTTAAAGTTCTTGCAATTTAACAGTCTTAAGCTGGCTGTTGCCGCACGTTGATCCTTCCAATTTTCGGCAATCGACTGGACAGAGCAATCAGTTTAGTCGTCATGTGAGAGAATTTCAGAGGTGTTATGGTTGTTTTCTTGGTCACAAACAACAGTTGAAATGAAATGCAACCTTTGAGACAGAAAGCTATCTGTCAAGTACTTGCTGCCGTAATCTATTATTCATTTGTGACTTTGATCTATTATTCAAATTTCAATTTTGGCTCTATTTCTTAGGATGAGTTTGATTTAACTTTACTTTGGATGCATAAACTTGCTGATGTAATGAGATTCTTTCTTTTCCTTTGTCTTCCCTAAAATGAAGAGCAAGGATGGTTCTGAGATTTGCCTTGAAATTTGCTACTTCCAAATGTTGTGGAAGTATTGATAAAGCATGGGATATATTCTGGCAGAAAGCAACACTTTGATTTCGTTTGCTATATTATGAATCGCTACAAATGAGAATGAAGGAAGCCAGTGAATAGTTTGGGCTTCGATCTTTGATATGAGGAGCCCAAGAAGGATTGATAATCAGATTCATTGGGCTTAATTTTGGGCTTAATGGGCTTTCTTTCAAAATTTTAGGAAATAATCCTAAAATGTGTGTTACCATTTTCCTTTGAAAATAGTGTTATTATCCATTTAAATATATTACACTGCAATCCAAAGTCTGAGGGCCAACTCGTGGGCTGACAAACCTATCTAGGTGCTTTTTCAAAATCAAAAGTATTAAAACTAGACCTTAAAATTTTTAAATAATAAATTTCAGAATTGTTTCTTGAAGGACACCGTTTACTAAACGTATGACATTTTTAAAAATTTTAGACGTGAATTTACATTTTTGTCCCTCCATTCTCTTCTACCTTATGCAGTAAAATTTCAATCAATTTTACTGCAATTCCATTTCTCCTCCATCTCCATTTCGAGAAGCCGGCTGTTCGCTCCTCTCCATCGGCGCGATTCCAGCTCCTTCTCCATCGGCGGTAGTAAGCTCCAGCTCCCTCTCGCGATTCCAGTTTCCACTTCCATCGCTCTTCTTCGTAGGTCGTCGGAGTCGGAAATTTTTTTTTTTTTTGTAGAGGAAATGAAAATTTGAATGTGTTGGGTGTTGTAAATTTTTAAGGGTACTGTGGTTAGGAATGTATTAGTGTTTATGATGCGTTTTCCGGCTGCGTAGTGATAATTTTAGGGTAAATTCAGTTGTCGTTCACCGGAAAAACGATTTTCCGATGAACGACAGGGAAAATGGCTTCGGGGTCCTAAAAAAAAGCCGTCCTAAAGCGATTTTTTTTAGGGAGAAGCGATTTTCCCTAAAAAAATCGCCACAGGACGGCGTTTCTTAGTGGAAAAATCGCCTTTTCTGGAGGAATGTGTAGGTAAAAATGTGGGGTAAATTTTTTTTATGAAGTTAGAAACTATCAAGGGTACATTAGTCTTTTTGTCACTTAAAATTTTAAAAAGTGTCATCTGTTTAGTAAAACGGGTACTGCAATTAACATGCCCCTATATATATTAATTGGAAATTTAATTTGGAATCATTGAGGTCCATATATTAGAGGTTATAACCGATACACGATATTTCATAATATATCTACAATACTTTTAAGGTTAAATTCAATATATATATATATATATATATATTTAAGTTTCGATCGTCTATTTCTTAAAAAAAGAAAAAAGTAGGTGTCCGACCTTTCAACAAGTCGAACACAAGTTTTTTTTAGGGTATAGAAAATGAATGAGAAATATAAATAATAGGAGTAATAATAATCAGATAAATAACATGGAAATATTTTATCAATGTTTTTTATTTCCCAAATCTGAATTTTGTTTAGTTCTTCCAACCAAGAAATTAAAAACCATGATGCTCTTCCAACTGAGAAATTATTTTATGCATTCGCTACATAAATTTATACTATACAACTTGTATTATTTATTGATAAAAATGTTCTTGTCAAAGTGATAATATATATATATATATATAGAGAGAGAGAGAGAGAGAGAAATAACCGGTTTACTTCCTGAATGATCTGTTGTACTAAAATTAAGGGTGCAACATATGTATATATACATGGCTACGGTTCCGGAACCGCCGGTTCCGGTTCTTTAGAAAGTGAAATCGGAACCGGAACTTTGGGGGAACAGTTCCAGGACGGTTCCAGAACCTCCGGTTTCGGTTCCAAGACTGTTCTAGAACCACCGGTTCCCGGTTCTGTCACGATTTCGATTTCGATTCCGTCCCAATTTTAATTCTGTTACAATTGAAACAATTTTAATATAATAATTAGTTTATGTTTATATATAATTTAATTTAATGATTGCTTAATAATATAAGGTAAATTAGATCATAAGTTTATATGTTTTATAATATATCTAGTATAAAATAATTATGTATTTTATATGTAGTATAAAATAATTATATATTTTATGTAAATAAACATATAATATAATGATAATAATAAATAAGAAATAACAAATTAGAAAGTAGCTTGAGTGATTATTCAACTTCCCCTAAAAGTCTTCAAAAAGGTGAGGACAAGAGTTCAAATATTTTCATGTGATATTTAAATGCTATATAATTTTTAGCATTATAAGAGGGAACCGCCGATTCCCCGTTCCGGCTGGTTCCAAAATGTCGGTTCCCGGTTCTCTGAAAGGTGGAACCGGAACCTCCTAAGGCGGTTCCGATTCTGGTTCTGGAACCGCAGGCCACGGTTCCGGCTCCGGGCCGGAAACCGCCGGTCCGGTTCCAGTTCTGGCTCCGGGCCCGAAATCGCCGGTCCGGTTCAAACCGGAACCGTAGCCATCTCTATTAATGTATAGACTTTATAATATACTTTTTCCTTTCAATAACATTGAGACAAATATTATAAAATAAAATTTAAAAAAACTTTGGTATATACTTGCACTGGCAAAGCCAAGGGCCTGGGGCCCCACTGACCCCACCCTATGTACTTTTATATAATATATATATATATATAGTGAATGTTGAGTACCGTTGTGTGTGTAGTTGTTCTAGTTAATATAAATTTCTAAACTAACGATAACACAATTTAATAATTTAATTTCTGCACGTTAACGCTGTGTGGTTTGTGGGTCTTTTTTTCATATTTATTTGAATATATTTTACTTTGTTTGTATTGACGTGCCATTGTAAATGTGCCCCCTGTAAAAAAAAAATTCTGGCTCCGCTAGTATACACTTGGGATAACATAAACTAATATCATAACAGTTGATCATGTCTTGAAGTAAGGTTAACCTTAAACATGTTCATGAAACCTTTTTTAAGATAGATTTTTTTTATCAACTGAAAGCAGATTATTATTATTATTTATTTTTGTTTTTTTAATGATCATGATCTCATGAATATAAACTAGCGGAGTGGGTGAAAAAATTGGAACGCATGCATGCATAACCGGGAAAGGTGCATATTTTGCTTGTGACATTCTTGACTTTAAAGTAGTATTGTTAGAATCGAACCTGATTGACTTTAAACTAGTTAAAGTAATTCAATATGCACACTACAGATGATACTTGTTATTTTAACATAATCGTGTTACATCAAAGCTAAAAACAATACATTATATGCTAAATTTGATACATCATAGGGTAAAATCAGTACGCGAGCGTTGATCAAGCCGTCCAGTCTATCGAATACAAGTTTTAATTTTTCAGTTTACACAAGACAAAACAAATAAACTCATTTCAATTAATGCAATTTGCACATTAATTAATATAGTTTCTTAACAACTCTGATTTTATTTAAGATGTTTTATTTCTCTGGAATTCTCAAGATTCCCTTAATAAATTACCTCATCGTTTATTTAAAAATTCCATTAAATCTAGAGAGACAAAAGGGAGGGGGGAGACAATATATATAAGATCAGCTGTACTTGTTTACCAAGACCCCTTCCCTTACTATTGTCTTCTTCTTGCGTGCGATGGTGGTTGACTTTAATTATCATGCATGCATATTTAATTAATTAACTCAAAAATTAATTAATTAATCCTTAATCATCCCAAATGTATCCTTAAGATGACTCCACGTTTTATGATTTGACAACATTATCTTCTATTTATCTCCATCGTCCCATTGGAAAAGTCATGTTTCAAAAATTATTTTTGTCTTAACAAGATACTCCTGTTTTTATTTTTTTTACTTAATGTATTCATAGTTGAAAAGTACGGACATGAGTGAAAAAAACTGGGACAAACTAGTTATGTCAAGCATTGTACCTTTAACCCATAAAAGTTATACATTTTTTAAACACGTCTCTTGCGTTGGAATATAAACAAGAGTTTAATTTTAGCTACCAAATTTGGATCATTTTTTTAACCTAATTGATTACTAAAAGGGTTCATAATGGATTCAACTCCCACATTCTAAAATGTTGGGTTTTGGGCATTTTGGAGTTCACCTAACTCATCATCAAATTAAAGTCCGATTCCCTTTTCTTTGTGGCGCCTCAAAATAGTGGCATCTGGTGCAGACTACTATGACTATACTTAATTAATTAATATAACTTAATTAATTAATTAAGTAAAATTTATTTGCCATTGGGACAAAAAAGTCTTACCTGTTTTCATCAACTGCCCTCCTATGATCTCCACCGGTGTTATTTTTTTAGAATGATATATATAGGACTAAGTACTTACTAATATTCTCTATAGAGAATTAAGAATATATTTAGAATTAAAAGGATAGGTTTGGGGAAGGTTGAGGTGGCGGTAATTGATAACGGGATGATTTTGTAACCTTGAAATTATGGGATCGAATCTCATGAGTAATTGTAAGAGTTCAAAAGAAGAATCCTAGTCGTGGGGAAATGGGTTGGACCGTTAGGGTTGAGGTTTGAATCGGCCTTGTCACGCCCAATTTGAATCAAGAATATGTGACATACGGTCTTATATATATTAGAGTGAAGTGCATAACTCATCACGCAACTTTGCGGAAGTACAAAAATGATCACGCAACTTTCAAAAGCCATTTTTTTAGTAACGCAACTTTCAAAAACGTGCAAAAAATGTCATTCCGTCAGGAGCAACCGTTAACTCCCTAACGGAAGCTAATTTTTTAGGTCAAAGTCATCCAATTTCCTTTTCCTTTGTCTTATCTTTCAATTATTTTACTTTCATTAGCAAATAAACCCCTAATCTTTCATTTATTTTACATATTCGACCAAAAATAAATTTCACTACATAATAATATTAATAAAAAAAGTAATTATTCTTAATATTATGATATATTTAAATTTGATATGAATATTTTTGTTTCAAATTACAGAATATTAGTTTAAGATAGTTTAATATTTTATTTTTCATATTTAATTTTCACTAAAATAATTTATATTTGTTGCTGTCCTAATTAAAAAAAAAAAAAGGTTGGGCCCCTATTATGATATTTATAATTTAAGATAGTTTGATATTTCATTTTTTATTTTTATATTTTTTAAAATAATATAAAATTTATAAAAAATTTTATATTATGGAGTAAATTTTATATTTGGTCTAATATGTAATAAAATGAAAGATTAGGAGTTTATTTGCTAATAAAATTAAAATAATTGAAAGATAAGACAAAGGAAAAGAAAATTGGATGATTTTGCACTACAAAATTAGCTTCCGTTAGGGAGTTAACGGCTGGAATTCACGGAATGACCTTATCTGCACATTTTTGAAAGTTACGTGATTAAAGATCGATTTTTCAAAGTTGCGTGATTATTTTTACAACTTCTGCAAAGTTACGTGACTAGTTATGCACTTCATTCTATCTATTATTTTGAAAACCTGATTAGGTCAATTCCTGTCTAAATTGAAGTCGGATCAGGAATTGTGATTGAATCGTTAATTTTAGAATATATTTATAAACATTGGATGCAATATTTTCTATGTATTATTCATATATTTAAAATTAATTTGAATAATTTGTGACGTCACTCGGTTCCTTTTTATCCTGTCCAATATAGTTGACTCTTTGATCTCCATTTTCTTCAACCGATCAGCTCTCTAGTCTTGTACCGACTACAAACTCTTAGTGCTTTAAAACGACCGTTCAAAGTTTAAAACGACCGTTCAAACGACCGGATCAGGAATTGTGATTGAATCGTTAATTTTAGAATATATTTATAACCATTGCGACAGAGTTGAAGGTTTACTCATTAGAGGAATACATGCATTAAATTAAAGGAAATATCAATACACGCATGAAGAAGCTAGGAAAAATGTTCAAAATAACGTTAAGGACTTATTTAGCTCAGATATGAGTAAAACATTAAAGAGTTATTTAAATATTTGCCCGCAAAAGTTGTGCATTTTAAATTTGAGCAAGAAAGCATGAATGCATTAACTGAGGGTTTGGAGTTTGGACCACAAATATTGAGTTTAAATTTGAGGATTGAGTCGTTTGGCAGTTGAAATTGGGTTATCATGATATGCATGGAGATGGAGATGGAGATGGCGGGATTATTTGATGAAAAAATAAAATATTAATAGAAATAGTGGCTTGTCAGGCCTTGCTTTGTTGCCAGCTATGTTTTCCCGACATCAAACTTTCATTTACTGTGTTATACATGTCATTGTTCTCTCTACATATATTCATATTTATTGTCCGATGTTGATGTGTATTTGACTATGATAAGGGGCGCATTTGATCAGTCTCAGAGTTGGAACTAAATATTAGGGAAGTATCAACAGTACAAAGTAAGAAGACATGGACGATTTTTGGAGACTGACGCACGGTGACTGGCTTGACTGGTGTGGTGGGGTGTGTTTTTGTTGGGGCGAAAAAAAGACAATGCTAATAATACCCTTACTTACCAAGGGAAGGGTACGGCCGCCTTCCTCTAGATCCGCAACTGCATTTGATGCCCGAGAGTGAGATTGGAATTGGGGGATATCTCAGATTAATTTGGGTTGAAATAACCAAAATCTAGGGGAGTTCTAATTTTTTTTCTTATTATTTTAAGAAATTTCATAAAATGATGAAAATTATTACCATTTTGTTCATTGTCTCGTGTTTAGTTTGTAGAATATCATACCCACCTTGTCCTATTGGAGGAATCTTGTTTCAAAAAATATTTTTGTTTCAATGAAAAAGTTATGTGTTGATTTTGATTTTTTTACTTTATGTACCCTTATTAATATAAATATTTATGGACGATAATTAACTCACGCTTAAAATTAAAAACCATCAGTGAAAAAAAAAAGTAGACAAATTAGCTACTTTAGTTGTTATACCTTCATACTCACAACAAATTATACATTTTTGAAAAAGGATTTTGATGAGTATTTGGTTTCTCCTTATTAACGAAATTCAATTATGTAAATGATTAGTTTATTTCATAGTAATTACCATTTCTATTCTCCCGCGTCAAACGTATCCAAAAGTGTATAATTTCTTAGGAATGGACAAGTGCACAGCTAATAAAGAGAGTTGAGGAGGACATATATAGATTAATTAGATAAGAAAATAAAACATGATAAAAGGAGCATATTAAGGCTGTCCTTATTTGAAAGTTTGTGGTCATTAATCAATGATAAATACATAAGTTTGTACTTTGTAGTTATAGTTGTATGACATGGTACAAAATACATGCAATTTATTCAGATTCTTAATTATGCATTAAATACCTTCTTTATTTGAAGTTGATGGTCGGCAAAGGTTCTTTTCGTTAGGCTATAACCCTATAACTATTTCATAATTAACTAATAATGAATAAGATTTTATTTTTATTTTACTTTTTCGGGTACGAAATTATGGGAAAAACTACACTCTCGTGAAATGAATGCATTCAGTAATTGAATTTGGAATTAGATGCATACTAATTTTCCATTAGTATGCATTCAGTTATTTTACATTAGATGCATACTAATATAATTCCACTAGCTAAATTCAATATATTTGCAATGTGTCACTAATAAAAAGTAACTATTGTCACAATGTATGTATATTCTAATATTCATAATTTTCCCTATGTCTTTTTGCTACGTACAACGATTGAATTGTCGAGATAAGAAATTTAGAAGTTCGAACTCCACCCATTACACTAACTTTTTTCTGATTTGTTGAGTAAAATAAAATAAAAATTTATAAACTCGATTTATAATAAACTAGCTAGCATAAGAAAACAAATGAATTTTTTTTTTTTATCACCTTGTGCTAATGGTCCACAAATGCCCACCTTGAATTTTAGAGAATTAAAATTTAGATATAAAGTGTTATGGTTTCTTTAATCTATTTTTCCTTATTTAAATCATTTTAAAGTTTGAAAAGTTCTTCCCTTGACCCTTTATTTAGATTTTATTATTATTTTTATTATGCTCTAAAGTTTAAAAAAATCTTCTTCCCTTGACCCTTTATTACGCATACTTATTGAAATTATAGTTTAAATGACACAAAATTTGATTTTAGTTAACATTATTAAATATGTCGTCTCACTAATGTCAATGTCTTCCTACGCTCCTGTGGGTCTAAAACAGTAAAATTAAAATAAAAAAAGTTTATCATAATATAATATCAACTGAGAATACGAAACTCGAATTGTCCATATTCTTCAAATTAGATTATCGAAACGAACCAATATTTTAACAGTTGTGATGCACAGATAGTCCTCAAAGGTCGAAAGTTCGGTTCATAACTTTGTATATTTAAAGTGTAGGTGGCCCAAGCCGCCCAACTTCGTTGTTCCCCTCTCCGTTACCCGCCAATTTCATTTTCCTTTTGTCTTTTATGTAAATTGATAGGAAATGATGTAATAGCGGTAAGTTAAAAAATAAAATAAAATAATCAATTAGGAGGCTTATCTCATAAATTATTGTTACCTATTTCCTAAATATAATAATAAATTAAGGTGTATTCATGCATATTGCTTCTTGTTTTATTGGGTTCTTTTTTCTCTTTTTTTTAATCCCTTCAAAATTTTTAACGTCTCCCTATTTAATTTCAAAGATTTAATTAGGCATTTATGGGAATCTATAAATTATACGTAATTTTTTAACACCAAAAGTATTGCATTAATATGATGAAAACACATGTATTGATTTATCTGTAATATATCGCATATTGTGTTTAATTTTCAATGTATCAAGTTTATCTATATTAATACATAGCGATTATAAGTTAATTATTGAAGTATCATGTATTACATATTTATAAAAATACATTTACGTCGAATTTTTACCATAGACTGTTAGATGATCGACACGAAACTCCGTCCTTAATAAATGGGGGTAGGTGATATTAGTAAAGAAACAAGTTCACGGGTTGTGATGGGAATATGGCTAGGTGTGGTTTAAAATTAAACTAGATTAGAATTAGATGCACATCCCTATCTCTCTCTCTCTCTCTCTCATCGTCACGTTACTGCATCCACATCATGCCAATAAGTTTATTCCTTCAAAAACGGGGAAACAAAAACATCTACTTTTAGTGACTTACAAGCAACTTCAAATACCATATGTAACACCAAACTCACTTAAACATCACCCTTTTGCAACATTAAATTTACGAGAAATTATTCTGCGTATCTGTTGCACCTAGTGGCCATATCAAAACAAAATTCTTAAGGGTCCAACCTATGAACAATTTTTTTAATGTAAAACACATGTATAATTTTTGTTTTTGTTCTAAATTTACACACACACATATTAATATACATACATATATATATATATATTTTTTGTTGAATTATATTTACCTTCTAAAGTTTGGGTAGAGTTACGAATCAAACCCTGTTATTTCTTAATAATTACATTTACAGTCTCTCTCATGAATCGTTCACACTACAAAACGAAGTCTGTAAGGTAAAAAAAAAGCAAAATGAATCTTGTGTTGCAGAAAAAACTACAAGACACACCCTGTGGGAATTTCAAGATTTTTATTTTATTTTAAATAATCTGTAAGATTAAACGGGTATTTTGTAATTTTAAAAATAACAAGATTGATTTCGCAATTATACTATATATATATATATATAAATATAATCAACAATTCCCCCCCCCCCCCCCCCCCCCCCCCCCCCCCCCACCCCAAACACCCCAAGACAAATGGCTTTCTCCCCTGCTGGAACCATTTGGCATGTTGGATGCCACATTTATATTAGACCCTTGTAAAGAGTTGGCAAACCCTCACTCTCAAAGTTCATTTATTGTATGTAATTTTTCAATCTATTGGCCTATTTGGTATTTAAGCCATTGCTTGCATTGTATCTTTTTCCTTTGAGAAGTGTTAAAAGTTTTTTTTTTTTTTTTTATTTTAAACTTTCTAATTGAGCTAGCCCTATATCATTAAAGTGTTCAAGATTTAAATAGGAAGTAATAGTGAGCATTTTGTTCCAATAAAAGAATCATATATATTTTTGAAAACGGAGGATTTTCATTCACGCTTTGTTTTGAAAGCATAAAATTTCAAGTTTTTCATAAAATACAAAATAAAATGGAGAAATGATAATTAAAGGCTTGTATTTTAGCATTGGTTTTAATTCTATTTTGATTTCTACTTGTATATTCTGTATTTCGTAATAGTTTTTTTTTTTTATTATGGTCGAGACACATTTTTACGTTTCTGACACTCTCTTTCTATCTAAGAATTATTTTTCAGTAACATATTTTAAAAGACGAGTTTTAAATAAGTGCCGAAAACCCTAAGAGCTCTTTTTTTTTCTTTAATTGTGTGTTTAATTAACCACAAAACAACATTATATTATGGTCACAAAATTTTTCATGCATTTCTTGCGTAAGGAAGCATGCATGATGACTACATAATATGTAGTAGTATTGTCTTAATATTTCATATTTACATATCAACTAATATATATATAACTCGTAATTTCACCCACGCTTTCTTCTGTAATTAGGAACTCCCAATTGAGATAGATTCGTGTGGAGAGGTAGAATATGAACTATCACATTCACATTCAAGATCCTCAAATCCCCAAAATTCCTCTTGCTCTTCATCTTCTTCTGGCATTTTCCATCTCTCCTCATTCATTTCCTCTTCTAACATCACCTCCAATACCTGTGAATACATATAATTCTCTCAATAAATGTCACTTTGTACATAGGTTCAATAACATCCACGACAGTTTGATCATTCAACTATTTTACTTTTGGACAACGGTTAAATCAAATGAGTGGTCATTCCACCTATATGACACACCTAATGACTAAAATTTATCGAACTACCAAAGCGACTAGAAAATAATGAGATTGAGAAACAACGTCAAGAGGAAATTAATGAGAGTGATTTGATGAATGAAGGTAATGGTCCCACTAAATACACCACTAGTGATTATTTTGGTGGTTGTTTTTTGTCACTAAGTATGATGTTTACATGGAAAGGGCAACTTTGTATGTCAAGTGCACCATAAAGATTATGGTTTGGTAAGATACTAAATCAAGAAAATGACTCAATTAAGACATTCACCAACTATAACATGGACTAAATCTTAGTTTAAGTTAATTTTACTTCAAGAAAGTGATGAACATAAAACTCGTCTTTTCTTTTGCATACTCTTTCAGTCTTATTAGAAGAGTCAGTTTAAAAAACGTACAACTTATTATGAATTTCAAGATATGATACCTAAAATAGTTAATTTGTCATTATTATTCCATTAGCATTCTTGCTTTTAAGTTATAGACCACACAAGAGTAAAAAATTTGAAAGTAGGCTCTTCTATTAGAAGAACGATAAATTTTGAAATTTCGAAAGTAGAGTTTTCTAGTGTAACGAAGGCAATATATAATATCAATTCAACCTTTTTTTTTTTTTCCTCTTTTTTGTGGTAGGAGAGGAAACAAATGTCAAGATGACAAATTTTTTGATACCCAAATCTTGTCATGTGTAAATAGTCAAATTGCAGCTTTGGTGGGTCAACTAAGAAGGCCTGAGTCAGATTCATGAACTCACTTTCTTAATTAACAAAATCAAATATGTTTAAGTATGTTGATTAATATTAATGTATGCATGCAAAGCGAGGTTCAGTACAGCTTAGAGATGATTAAGTGAGCATTTTCCAGGGAACAAGTCAAAACAAAAAAACAAACTTCAGAATAACGATACCCGTGATTTAGCCTTCGAAACCAAAACCAAAACCAAAAGAAAGAGTCAAAACTCAAGAAAGAAAGAAAAGGAGACAGGATCGAGATTTTGATGGCGTCTTGTTTTTTATGTATGCTCATTGAGTCATATTTTTTAAAATATTATTTTGAACAATAATTTTATATGTATTAAAAGTATAGTTTAATAATAAAAATTGTATTAAAAAAAATATTATAGTATATTATTAAATTTGCTGTAAAAACGAACGTGTCATGAATCAATGAAAACGAAAGCGACCTGCCCTGAATGAGAGAGAGAAGCGTTAATGATTACCTCACTCATAGTTGGACGCCAAATGGACGAACCTCTAATGCACAGAGATGCTGCAAAGGCAAGCCTATTAAGCTGCTTAACATCATAAGCTCCTTCAAGCCTTGGATCAACAACCTTTTCAATCTCCCCACGGTTCAGTATAGGTTTTGCCTGTCCAAAAACACAAATTCAATGAAGATGAACTAACGTTGTTGTATCGAAAAAAGATGAAAAAATATGCTTTTTGTTTTTTTTTTTACCCAGCTGTGTAAGCTTTGATGTGATCCATCCACTGGTTTCTTCCCAGATATTAGCTCTAACAAAAACACCCCAAATGCAAATACATCTGTTTTCTCATCCACAACCCCATGCATAAAGTACTCTGGTGCCAAGTGCCTGTGGAATTCATTCGTAAGGTACAATTGTTTACGAGTCATAAGTTACAATTCGAATAGAGTATATACATACCCAAAAGTCCCTTCAATTGGGACAATTGAATGATGAGTCCATTGCGATGGAAGCCATTTCGCCAACCCGAAATCAGATATCTGTGTGAGAATTAGAAACAAATTAAGATCTCTGAAGATTGAAACCAAAAACTCAAGGTCAAGAATTTTGTTTATATATATATATATATATACCTGAGGTTCAAACTCTGTAGTCAGCAAAATGTTTGAAGACTTGATATCTCTATGAATTATTCTTCTGGGACAAGTCTTATGCAAATAATGCAGGCCTCTAGCAGTTCCAACAGCAATCTGATTCCTTGTTTTCCAGTCCATAGCAGTGGATTTCGTATCTGACAAAAGAAAAAAAATCCCGGTTAAAACATAGAATTGTTGGATATACGACGCCTAAAATACTGACACGCTTAATACCATGAAGAACAGAGGCAACAGAGCCTTTGGAGGAGAACTGGAAAACGAGGTAAAGTCCATTATCAATACAGCAACCAAGCAATGCTGTAACATTCGGGTGGCAAACATGACCCAAAGTCCCAATCTCCGTCAAAAATTCCTTTTCTTTCCTCTCATCATTCGAGACTTTCGTGAGCATTTTCACAGCAATTGCCTGCCCATCTTCCAATACACCTTTGTAAACCTCGGCGTAGCCTCCTTTTCCAACCATGTTCTCTGTCACAAACAACAAGAAATAATCAATAAGTGGAAATACAAACTGGGATTTCTCATTTCTCTCAAAAGACACATAAAATCAAACACTACCTGGGCAAAAACCGTGGGTGGCATCGAAGATTTCCGCGTAGGAAAAGCATCTCCAGGAGGGCCTCTGAACAGGATCCGATTCGGATTTGCCTAGAGTTTTCTGTTCAGACAAATCGCACCCTTTTGGAAGAAGTTCATCGAGAGTTTGACGCTTGAGAGAAAACAGCCTCTTCAAGCTAGCAGTACGGATATACTTCATCTCTGAAGACTGAAATTCAGAAATTTTTTTTTTGATACAGAAACAGAAAAAGAAGAAAGAAAGAAACTCAATCAGACAAGGTGACTATTGTTGTTGTTGTTGTACTGTGGAGTGAGGTTTAAGGAGGCAAGGCACAGAGAAAGAGTCAAACGTAGTCTGAGTTTCCTGCATTTGTGTTTTTTCTTAATCTTTCTTCCGTATTGCTGCCATTGATTTGGGGAGTTTCAAGCTTTAGTTATAGGGATCACATGATGAGGAGGGGAGGCTTTAATAATTGACGAGACAATGTATATTGGTATGGTTTAATCCAACCAAAATATTGTACTGATTGGAGGGGCGGTTGGACAAAGTTAACAAATATGGGTCTGTCATCCAAACTTTTATTCATTTGTTTTCTCTGTCTTTTACATGCGTTGTACTACAACTATAAGTCTCATATTTTCTATACCTTTGCAAGTTTCGCATCAAGTTATTGTTTTGTGTCTGTCGTATCATGCAGTGGCGGAGGTAGACCCCTAAGGTCAGGTGGGTCAAAAATTTTAAGAAAAAAATGTTATGTTACATTAATTTTTTTTGTATAAAATATCGCGAAAATAACTACATTCAAATATTGTTGGGTAAATTTTTAAAATCATATTTTGCTTTACCGAAATTAATATTCAACTAAGAATACTTGTATACATTCTAACAACAAACACGTTTTTAATTAATCAATTACTAAATTATGTTATTTTTACAGTTTGCCCCTATTTTTCTTAATTTTTGGTGGGGCAAAAATAACTTTTTTTTTTTTTTTGTAATTTTCATATAACAATGGGGTATTTTGAAAAAATTAAGGTGGGGCAACCACTATGTGGCTCCGCCCTTGGTATCATGCATTGCCCTGAACAAGCAACGTTGCTCGTACTTTGTGGTAACCGTTCTTAATACTAATTGTTATAACTCGAGACCTAACTTTGTTCTAATAATTGTTATATAAAAAAAATTAATTAGAAACCCTAGATCCTCTGGGGCGGAACCAAGGGGTGCAGTAAACCTCGGCCCCCCAAATCCCTCTCCACCTTAGTTAGGGTATATATTCAGGGTAATTTAATTTATACGTTTGTACCCTAGAAATGAATTCTTTTGCTACTAACATTACATAATATTACTAATTTTTCTTCGTGAGATATATAGTCTCTTGTGATAAGGTCATTTCCAAAAATTTTATTTACTACCTCGGTTGTACTTCCTTTTTTTTTTGTACGATACACATAGTATAAAAATTATAGCCCATGTTTTTTGTATATTTTATCACAATTATGTCTCAAATTGTATAATCTCACGTAATATACCGTTGTACAAAATAATCTCTCATTCTCCCATCATCGGGCTCCGATCCATCAAGATCTATTGGCATCGGAATTTACTAAAGTATAGGAGTGGAATTAATAATATAATTACGGTGACAGGGGCTTAGAACACAGCATTAATTAAATAAAATTCCTTGGTTAGTTTTATAGGGGATTACAATGCCAGCTGATTTGGTGAGCTTTGGTTGGACTTTTCATGTTTGTTTGTTTTTTTTATTATCAGGCCTTTAAAGGCATTCAACAGTTAATTGTATATTAGGTGAATGTTTTCAGAATTAGGCTACGAACCAAAAAGAAATTCATCACAAATTATATATTCTTGACCGCAAAATGACAAATATCGACTGCTAGAAAGTTTCCTTTCCTACATTTATAGGGCGAGGGCTATGGATAAATTGTCTGAATTTATGATGCGTCTATTAAAACGATCGATGTCATTTTATTTAGTGAAATAACGTTATTTCAATCTAAAACAATGTCATGATGACATGAATAGAAATATTGATAAATTCTTCTGTTTGTTATCCAACAAAAGAGTGGTTGTTTTAGTAACAACTACTATTTTGTTGGAACCAAACTAGTGAATGGTTGATTTCAAGTACATAGTTTGACATTAATTTTGCCAAACAAATGTGGAGTGTCTTTAATCATGTAGTGAATATAGCAGTTGATTGATGATGATAGTACTTGTAATTCACTTGAAGTAATGATAAAGTGTAATTGGTTGAGCTTTTCAAACCAAATATGAGTAACTTACTAAACAAATTTGATTCTTTAAAACTAATTAATTTGCCCATACAATGAAGATTCGCCGAAGAGTCAAGATTGCCATGTTATTTTTTAACCCTTTTAAGAAAAAGTGTGATGAATGTACACTTTGAAATCTTTGGTTGAACTTCATAACTGTATTGTGTGAGAAGCATACTTTGTTAAGAAAAAAACTAGAAGAAGAAGAAGAAGATAAGTATGAGTGTGTGGGCCTCAGGAACGAGTCAATGTACAATTGGCTATGTCGCATAACGGACTCCTTAGAATTTGAAGGTTTGATTCTTACCTCCGATAATTTTGACATATATTACGCAGGTTAGCAGGATCTTGTAGATGGATACCCCAACTTCTACCTTCCCCCTCCAAACCCAGTGACATTCAGTATAATAGACAAGACTATGTAAACATTGATTAAAAAAAATAAGGTAAGTTTAAACGCAGAGAAGGAAAGTGCTAAACGCAGGGAAAGAGAGATAGAATTTTTATAATAATACCCTAATGCACCCCCCCCCCCCCCCCCCCCCCTCCCTAAAATTGCCTACACCCGAACCAAAATCCCAAAACCCACCATCTCCAACCTCCTGCGAAGCCCATCAATTCCAGAGAGTCGGTGAAAAATTTTTGAACCAAATCCACCATCTCCAGAGCAGCACCAACTCCCTCGCCGCCGTTAAGGTAATGTAACGGAGATGAAACCTTCAACTGGGTTTCATTTGTTTCATTTCTCTGCAGCTCGACCGGAGAAATTACCGCAGCTGGCCTCAGTGAACGGAGATGAAACCTTTAGCTACGTTTCATTTGTTTCGGGTCTATGCGTGCCGGAAAAACGGGATTCCGGCAGCTTGTTTTTCCGGCGAATTTCCCCAACTAAAAATATGTATTTTATTTATTATAAAATGTCTATTTTTTTTAAACTTAAAGGGGGAGCTGAGCTAATTCAGATGCTTTGAAGGCTAAAGAACAAGGAAGAAGACGATCCGTCAAAAAAAAAAAAAAAAAAGGAAGGAAGAAGACGAAGTATGGAAGAAGATGAACAGTGCAATGTTTTTTATTTTTTAGTCCCTGAATTGGTTTTTGTTTTAAGTCCCTGCAGAAGTTAATTTCTTTTTAGTCCCTACAGAAGTTATAAATATACTAAATTATAAAATTTAAGTTACATTGGATTTACATCTAAATTAAATATCGAATATGAATATTACTTTTTTTCAAAAAAATCATATTAATACATTATCTAAATTATACACGCCTAAATTATGAGAACAATTAATTATATTATTTTTAAAAAAAATTTAAAAAACTCAAAAATTGAGGTTAGGCCCCTAAACCCTTCCACAAGGTTAGGGCCCTAAACACCTCTCAGAAGGTTAGGCCCCTAAACCCCTCTCACAAGGTTAGGGCCCTAAACACCGATCAGAAGGTTAGGCGCCAAGACTTTAGGCGCCTACCCTTGGGACGAAAGATTAGGGTCCTAAAGTCTCGGCGCCTATCCTTGGGACAAAAGATTAGTGCCCTAAAGTCTCGGCGCCTAACCTTTGGACAAAAGATTAGGGCCCTAAACCCGTTGGTTGAGATTAGACGCCTAAACAGTAGAACATATTCTAACCTCTGGCTGGGAGGTTAGGCCCCTAACCCTGTCGAAGAAGTTTAGGCGCCTAAACCTGTAACAAAAGATTAGGCGCCTAAACCCACCCCCCTCCAAAATTTATCCCCTACTGCAGGTCCTTAGGCTGCCTAAAATCCCCCCCCCCCCCCCCCCCCCTTCCTTTTGCTTGCAACTAACACTGCCGGAAATTGGGAGTGAATCTCCCTTTTTCCGACAGTAAATGGTGCTGGAAGCTACCCGCAATGAAAATCAGTTGTGGAACTGCAACTGATATGAAGCCCAGCAATGCTCGGTTTCATTGCGGGAGTACAGTGCAGTGAAACCCAGCATTGGGTTTCATACTCATTCTGGAAAGAATGCTGAGTTGGGTCTGGGTCACCGAAATCCGAACACAATGGAGAGAATGGAGTTCATTAACTTCAAAAAAAAAAAAAGGAAAAAACTTACTTCAGCCCGCCGGCCGATGATCCCGCAGTTGCCGACAGTTGCCGAGGTGACGATTCCGGTGTGGTAGTCTCTGTGTAGTAAAAAGAAGAAGAACAGTAAAAAAAGGGAGGAAAGCTGGGCTGAAGGCAGTAAAATGAGGTAGAGGGCAAATATGATAAAGGTGTAAAATACTATCTCTCATTTTTTACGTTTAACATTTTTCTTCTCTGCGTTTAGCACTACCCAAAAAATAATAAAAAGGTAACTCTGTAGGCCTGAGCCCTGAAGGAACTCTGAAGCATCAACATCCTGCAGTTGAGGCCTAGGCCTAGCGACTAAGCCTAAACATTTCTGTTGACTAGTAATCCTATATTTCCTATCTTATTTATTATTTATATAGGGTAGTTGCATGCATATATAGGCTGCATTCAATACAAATAATAATTCATTGTTCTTAATGTATAATATTCATCAAAAGAAATTCTTCAAGAATCTAACAGTTCAGCCATAGTTCAAAAAGAATTCATGTAAAAAGTTGCATAATCAAACTTATTACTCGCTTTTTGTTCCTTACTAATTGTAATAGCATAGGTATTAATAGATGTGTATAAAAAAGCAGAGATTCTCTTTTGGTCAATATATTCTTAATGGAGGTTAATTAATTGAGTGGATCAGGTTATTCTTGCTTAGCTGTTAATGGAATTAGATTGTGTTGAGATTAGGGTATCCCTCTACAGTGATTAGTGTTTTCTTGTGAAAAAAAAAGGGGAAGTTCCCTAACATGTCTAGCTTAGTTATGTATAATGCTACTAATGGAGACAAACATAAGTTTTAAGTAATGAAGGTTTGAGATGCATGGAATAAAATTGGGAGCTTGAATCTGGTCAATAATATTGTTTGAGTGAAAAAAATTCGTTAAAGTTCTTAGTGATTGACATGTACCACTTCACTTGACTTTTCACTTGCGTTTGGCTTATGTGAACGTAAATGTGAACGAGGGGCATTTCATTCTCGGGAATGGACGAGTCGTTAATTAAAATAATCTTAGATTGTCGCTAAGAGATATTATTACTTAAGTAATTAGATTTATTTTTCTATTTATGTGAATCAGAAATTGAAATTATAATTTCATAAGCCACGTACGTATTTATTCCTCCATTTTCATTCTAGTATGCCAAACGCACTTTCTCACATTCAATTGGCCAAAAAGAGAACCCATGTAAAAAATATATTGTACGTGGTTGATTAGTCCACGTTAATAATTGAGAAATTTTCATATTACTAATGTGTTTTTTTTCCCTTCTATTTTTTGTATCCAAATGAACACTACTTTATGATTTATCCCACCTTTGTTTTGTAAGTTGAATACTAATTCTGATTTTATGTCTTATTAAAAAAGTTTTAGAAGTATAACTATTAATGAGTTATGTATAATTCAAAAAAAAAAAAAAAAACTTTTTTGTTGCAACCAAGGAGTATTATCTTTGCTCAAATGATTATTCAAGCATATTGACATTCAATTTCATCATGTTTATATTGTAAACTTATAATTTTAACAATAATACTTATTTGATCGAGTTCCTAATAATTATAAATTTTGACAATAATCATAATTTAACTCTAGAGATAATCTTATTATCATTGAATCATTCGAGTAAGTATTCGTTTATTTTTCATCCATTAATATGATACATTTTTTGTTCAATTAAAAGAGTTTATTTTGAAGTTGCACCTTGTAATTATAATCAGTCATTCCCTCCATTTTCTAAAAAGTATCTTTTTAGCTCAAATTTATTGTTCTTTAAAAAGTGCCACCTCATAATTTCCCTTGCAAAAAAATGAACAGAGTTTCATTTTTATCCCTATATCAATAAATTAAGAAAGAGAAACTTTTTCATTAATCAAAGACACAAGTTAGTGGAACAATTAATTAAGATAGGAAAAAGTATGGGGCAGGGGGAGGGATTTGTAACCGCGAGGTCAGAGGTTCAATTCTTGAGAATGCAAGAGTAAAAAAAAATAATAATAAAAGAGATAGGAAAAAGTACAGCATTACTAAAGGGTAAAGATGATAATTTATAATTTTTTAATTTACGTATATTTTTGCTTAAATGATACTTTTTAGATAACATAGAGAGTATATCGTTAAGCTTTTCTAGTGGGACGATTGTCACATAAAGACTCAAATTGTAACTATGTAAGCCGACAATCGGCCTAAAAAGAAGCAGCCCAAATGGGCTATAAAACCCAAAAGATGGGTTATAGTTTCTCGTGAGTCCATTTACTTTTTGGGTAGGAATTGGGATATGCTCTTTTATTCTTTTGACCACCCATTTTACAGTTACCCAAGTGTGACACCTAAAGTATTGAACTATTGATAGACCATTACTATTAGTAGTAGTAGTAGTAGTTACCTAGGTATATTGAGGCTTTGTTTTTACTGTGACTAAAATGAATTTTTTTTTTATTTTGGAAAAAAAAATTTGAAGAAAATTATTTTCTGAAAATTTGTGTAGGCGAAAAAAAAAATGTAAAAATTAAGTTCCTTTTTGAAATAATGTGAGTACAGGTTTAAAGGAAATTTTAAATTTTATTTTCGGGTATGTTCGTTAGAAAGTTTTGAGAGAGATTTTGAAAAATAAGTTTTCAAAGATAAGCAACCAAATGGGTTTTTAAAAATTGTTTTAAAAAACTATTGGGTATCATTTTTTCAAAATCTTGTTCGGTAAGATAGTAGGTAGCAAACAAAATTTCCCTCAATATTTAAGTTTAGAGAAAGAAAAAAATAGCGTTCAAAAAAGAATTTATTTTTAAAATAAGATTTTGCAGAACAAAGTTTTGAACGAGTACAAAATAATGTTTTGATTTTAAAACGGTATTTGAAACCCATAATCTTATAAAATCAGCCTGCAAAATCTCCAAACGAACATGTCTTGGTGGAAAATGAAGATGTTTAGATATGATTTTTTTGGAAGAAAAAATGATGAGTTTTTTTGGGAACGAATCAAAGTAAACAGAGACTTAAAGGTGTTATAGTCCTTAAATCAATCAAAATTTTTTTTCTTCTTTAGATGAGAATATATATGTGTTACTCCTTCCGTTCCATTATAAGGGCCTAATTTATTGTTCTGTTTTAGTACAACAAATTAGACCATTTTAATGGAATAGAGGGAGTATTATTCTAAAATTATTATGTGCATAAATTGTTGCTTATAAAATTGTTATGTGCAAAAATTGTTGTTCTAAAATTTTCATTATATGGAAAAAAATCCAAAACCGTACATTATTCGGAAAAAATCCAATCCTAAATTTTGGATTATTTTGTGCAACCCAAGTTCTACGTGTCCTATTGAGGAATGTAAGTGGGATACAGGTCATACCGTCCTAGTCTTTGTATCTCAATAATTAGTGGACAATTTTCAACCCCACTAATATATTATTGTTCATTTCGTTTCAAGAAAAAAATAAAATTCTTGAGACGTTTTTATTTTTAAATGTTATGCAAAACCGACTTTTGCTCTCATCTTTTTGTGGCCCAATTGGAAAATTTTTATTTTTGGGAAACAATATTCTTTTGGAGGAAATTTATTTTGGAGAATTGTGTAGGAAAGAGAAAAAAAGTAAAATGGTTATGTTATTTTTTGAATTTATGTGAGTGAAAATTTAGAAGAAATTTTAAAATTTGAATTTTGAAGTTTGTAAAATGATGTTGTTTTTTAATGGAGGATTTGTGGAGGAAAAAGTGATTTTTCGAGAATGAAATGGAAAATGTTGGAAAATAATATTTTAAATCAAACTTGTATTGATTAGGTAATTATAATTGTAATAAGATTTGTTATTTGTGTGTTTCCTATTTGTTTTAGTATTTGTTTTGAGAAACCTAGTTGGTTTAGAAAATAGTTCTAATAGGATTTCGGGATAGTTTAGCTGGCATTGGTAATCGATACGAAAAGAAACTGAAAAGCTCTCGACCAAGTTTCGACTTTGGTCTGCTTAATCCCTAAATATTCTCAGATAAATATTATTTTTAAAAGCATGTTCTTTATTTAGTATATTAAATTTATTGTTGAAACTAAAACCAAAACTCGAAAATCCAAACAACATCCTATATCTGAAAAGAGCAAGCCTTAAAACCTCCAATCTAAACCCCGCGAATCTAATTTCGTAAAATCCCTAAAAATTCAGCGTTTCGGTCTATCCTCCTCCACACACCACTGCCCACTATGAGCGACAGGGGCCGCGACCGCGGCGGCCGTGGCCGAGACCGTGACCGTGACCGCGATTATCGCGACAGAGAACGGAAAAGAGACCGCGAAGACCGTGACCGCGACGTTGACCGGGAACGTAGCAAGCGCTCCCGTTCGCGTTCCCATACACCCGACCGCGGTCGATCCCGCCACACTCGCTCCCCTTCCCACGAGCGCAAACGCTCTCGCTCGTATTCTCCCGACCGACGCCACCACCGTCACCGGCGTCACCATCGCTCCCCGACTCCCGAAAGCCCTCCCCGTAAACGGCGCAAGGACGATGACGAGAAGGATAGGGAAAAGGACAGACACCGCGGCTCCTCGGTTGATGGGGCTTCGAAAGAGAAGCAAAAGAAGCAGAAGGAGAGTGGCGGGGAGGTTGGGAAAGGGAATGACGATGGTGCGATGATGGATGAGGATGAGGTTGAGATGATGAAGAAATTTGGAATTCCGGTAGGGTTTGATACTACGAAAGGGAAGCCCGTGGCTGGGAATGATGTCGGGGGTGTGAGGAAAGTTACGAAACGGCAGCCACGGCAGTACATGAATCGCCGTGGTGGGTTTAATCGTCCATTGCCTGCTGAAGTCAATCGTTGATTTGCACTCTAAGGTTAGGTTTTCTCAATTTGTTCTGAATTTCTTTATTTTATTTTATTTTATTTTCTCGAAGAATCGTGAAAGCAGGAGTAGCTCTGTATAATAGCTTGGTTTCTTTTGAATTGAATTATGGGAATATTGGTTTTAATTTTGGCCTTTGTTATTAAATCCTGGCTAATAATTTACTTTATTCTGAGTTTAGGACTTACATGCTGCATCATTGTAGATTTTTTGTTGCGAGGGGACTTATTTGTTAAAAGTTTTAGATGCTAGAGAGGTGTTGAAACTTAAATTGGTGCAGATTGAGTAAAAGGCTGACATATTTTCTCTGATACTTGAGCATATTCTTTCATATCTTCTGATTTATTAACTATTTTGATTAGTGAATTCAGTCTACATTTGAGTTAGAGAGTTTACTTCATCTGCGTTCTCTACTCAACCTCAAGTAGGTCAATGAATAAAAAGATAACAAAAGCAGGTTGCGGGACAGTGTTATTCTTCACTTAATTGGAGGTTTAGATTATGCGAGCTTGTGCATTGTTAGACTGGTTGAATTTTACTTTATGCTTGTTCTCTGAATTTTACTTTATGCTTGTTCTCTGAATTTTACTTTATGCTTGTTCTCTATCTGAAAGTGTTAGTTGATTCTTTGGTGCTCCAAGGTACATTGCTTCATTTGGACTTGGAGATAGGGTGTAAGTATATACAGAAGTCCTTTCTATAGGCTTGGATATGGCTGTATTCTATCCCATCTTACACTTTTAAGTTGTATAATCAAGCTGCATTGTGGCCTTTTACTCTTGCTTTGTTGTGTATGTGTGTTTGGGTATGTTTGTGGAATGGAGTTCTTGGAATTCTATGATATCCAAATTATGATGTTTTTAAAGGGTTCTGATTGAGTATATAGGGTCCAGGAAAAGTAAATTGTGGATTCCTCTGTTTACTTGCCAAATGGCATGCCATTACGGCTTTTAATTTGTTCCAGACTTGTACGTACTTGCTGAGGAATTGGATGCGGATTTGTCTTCTGCTGTTGGATCTGTGGCACGGAAAATGCTTTGGATGCAGGATGAGCTATGCCCATGAAATGCTTTCTGTATGTTAGCTTTATAAACACACCATGACATAGTCTATTGTGGTATAAAACGCTCTTTACTGTGATGAATATTTCACTTTAATTGGACACTTTTTGAGGCTTAAAAATTTTCTATGAAATTTTCCCTGTGATAGGTGATATTCCATTTAGATGAGACATTTCAATCTTTAAACTAATTCTTTTATCACAAAGCCATTTTATGTCCCTTGATGCTAATTGTAGTTCGCTAAATATTGTTAGGTCTCTATGGCGAGCAAATTGTACCTCCTGTTCTTGGTTCTTTGGAATGAGAGACTGCTGGCTTGCTACAAAGTGGGTTTTTGTGAAGGAATTGATGTAAGACTCTTATTGTGGTTGGTGAGGATGTAATTGTATGATATATTTTGATGGAATACAGATGACAGGGTTTCCTTGATGATGTACTCACCTAATCTTTCCATGTGGTCTGCCTTGTTAATTGAAAGCATCTCTTTTTCACTTACAGTGGATGGATGCTATAGTCAAATGTTTATTGGCCGCCTATCTCTAATGGTTGTTAGTGTTTGTTGTTGTTACTTAATTGGGAATTAACTTGGTAGTTTCTAAAGGCTTCTTGCACTCCACACCCCTGATAGAAAAATGAGATGGTTTCTTGGTTGTATCAGGTCTTGCTGACTACAGAATCTCCTCTTTGTGATCTTTTGCCAAAGACTTTATTTGTTGGTTCCGTGGTGTAGCAATTGAATCTTTTTTCTTTCAAGTTTGGCCTGATTTCCACATCTCCACCGCTCTCCTACTTGAGGGTGAGCTGCAAAATTCAATTTGCATGGTGATTAAAGATTATAACTGGGAATAGGATTAGATGAAAACATGCAAAAAGTGAAACTTAGATGCTCATGAAAATCAGCTTTAATATTAGTGGGACAAAAGCTTATGCTCTGTTCGTTATCCCAATTTTTTTATTTTGTTTTATTTTTGTTTTTTACTGTACATTTTATATTTTAAAATAATTTCTCATAATTCATAATACACTTTTTTACTATTCAAGTACACAGATTTGCATTTTATATGCCCTTTACGTTTAAAATTTCTTTTTCAAAAACTCCCCTTAAAATGAGCTAACGTACAGGCCCCTAGTTGTTGTTGTAAAGTACTGATGATTGCAGATATGGCATGTAATTTTAATTACTAGAAACTGATAAGTACTGTAAACTGATCATCATAGGAAGTGGCTGTTTGATTAGTCATACTGTGTTGGGTTAGAATATCTAATTCAATTGGCGAGTTCAAAATGGAAAGAAATCACAAGCATCGAAAATTGGATCAGGATGACATTAAGGTTTTGTCTTGGAATGATTAGTTTGCAGGATCATTTCTTTTGGATTCACAACTTTGTAATTTGCATACATGGGCACTGCAGGGTACAACACAGGTCAAGATCCTAAAGAGGTGAATGTTTTCATTTATAACAGTCAGCATCTGGTTGAACAGAAATTAGGACTTTGGATTGGCTTAGTTGTCAAGGTTGTGGCATTTTGTTTGCTTTTGTGTTCCCTGCCCTTTATTTGTACCGTCTAGTATTTTATGTAACATCAGTCTCTGGAGTTATATATATAGACATCGATCTTTATTCCGTTGAACTTTTGACTGGCAGATAGGAACTTGAAAGGAGAAGTTGCAAGACTATGATTATCTTTAGGATTTAGGATTATTGTCCATGTACAAAGTGTGTTTGAAGTCTTAAACTTGTATAAATGAAAAATGACTATGATATGCATGCTGCAATAACTAAACTTGAATCCAGGTGATGCAATTGGAATCCGAGTGTGTATTAGAGTATAGTAGTTTAACATTTATTGTTGGAATAGGACCAGAAAGAAAAAACAGTTGGGCATCGATCGATCTAGGCTGAGAGAGGCGGTGTTGTGTGGCTAGCTGGGCTGTTGAATCACAAAGGCCATGCACTGCGCCTGTCTTTTGTTGTCAAATGCTAAACATCGAATATAAGCATTCGGGTAAGTCTTCTTGCACTCCTGAATTTCATGTAGTACTAGGGAAGGATCATTGCATCCAAACATAGGCAACTTCCACAGCGTCCAATACCTTCCATCATAGTAACCTGGCAGGCTGCTGTTCTTCCTCTGCACAAAACCCGCCTTTTATGTGTAAACATAAAAAGGGTGGAGGAATGATAGTATCAGAGATTCAAAGATGATATTCATGTAATGTTCTGACTTGTGCGTGATTTGATTATCCTTGAACGATGCTATGTTCATCTCCGTCTCATATTAAAGAGTTATGTTTCGAGTTGTATCATTGCACTCATTTAATGGGACGGAAATAGTATCGTTTATCTGCTTACCTCATCGAATTCAAGACATGGAACCCATCCCTTTTTGAGCATGTAGTCAATCTCCTTGGCGATGGATTCGTCAGTGAGAGGTGGAAGGTATGATAGGGTCTCGAACTTCTTGTTATCAATTGGGTTCCAAGTCTGTCAAAATCAAAGAGTAATGTAACAACAGTCAAAAACTGGCACACACAGACATAGATAGAGAAAGGAGAAGAAGAGACATCACCTTCATGCAGTTAACTCTGGATCCATTTGAGATAGTTTTCCGATTCCACGCAACAGAGTCATTGACATTGACACCATGAAGCTTGGAGCAGAAGTTTATCGGTTTAAGCCCGACAGCAGGGGCGACTGAGAGACCTACTACGGACATTATAGTCTTGGAAGTTGGCCGGGGATTGGGGAAGAGGAGAGCAATGGTGGAATGAATGGTAAGGCCTATCCATCTTATAATAGTAAGGCTGGGGTTAGGTTGGGTTTTTGGTGATGTTGTTGCTGCCAATTGCAATTCCCAGTTAGAGAAAAAGACATAAGAGTTGGTTATATGGGGTGATGGCGTGATGACGGAGGGTGCAAGGTGGTTTACTGAGTTTTGTTCGGCATTTTTGCATTGTTGTCATCAGCCTTTTTGGGATTTTCCGAGCGCCCAATGAGAATATAGGCTCTTGAATCTTGATCCCATTCATTAATTTGGTGGGCTTGGATTTCAGGAGTCCATTTCTTCATATGGTCTCATGAGAAACACAAATACAGCTTTTTTGAGACGGAAATGAGTTCACTGTAAATTGTTCAGCAACGCTTGCGACACAAAAAACAGGGGAAACCCTCAATAGTAAGCCGACTGTGGCCCTGTGGTTCCAAATTTTGCCAGTAGTTGCGCTATTGAAAAACACAAATACGGCTTGTTTCACTAAAAGAGTTAAATTTTTAAAATTTACAACTTGCGATGAGTTTGAAAATATAATATATAAAATAAATAATTTATTCATAACATTTTTTTTATATATACTTATACCTTTCATTTTTTTAAGGGTAAATTAATGGTCGATCACATGTATAATAATAAGGCGAAAAACATTTACCTCCTTCGAATTTTGGAAAAGTTACAAATATTCTCTCAAGTTTTGATAAATAACAAATAACCCTAGTTTTTTAGAGGGATCAACCGACTCACGGTTTGGCGATGATTCCGTAACTAAAATTGATACGCGTGTTTTTATCAATGCACACTATATGGCTAAAATCATTACACGTGTTTTATTCACTATTGGCAATACTTTCCCCCTTTAGATACAATACACGTGTTTTCTTTGCTACATATGATACTTATTTATTTTTATTTTTTGGAGGAAAGGTAAATGATTTTATTCCACCAAGAATTCCAGCTTAAAAACCGATGTAAGATCAAGCTACAAAGGCACACGTACGTGTGTTCATAAACTTTTACAAAGAAATTGGGGCATACCCCAAATTACCCTACGACATCAAACATCAATCAACAAAACATAAAAAGCATCATTTCTAGCTATTACAATTCATACAACATAACCATAATTCCCTCTTAATCATTTACAATCACATAGAGGTTCATAGCATCTTAGTCGCATTCGTGAGTACATCCAAATCACATATCAAAATGTAGAGCTCCTAATCATCCGTATGCTATCCTCACAATGCTAGGCAGCATTATCTCCCTTCGCCATCCACACGTAATCCAAGGACCGACAGATGTATAAAGTAGGGACACCAAGGTCAGGCAGAGTAGACCATAGAAAGAAGAAGTAACATTGATCCAAACTACTTTTGGTAAGTAGCCAACCATCACCGGATTTGAATTGCCTTTACCGGACACCGGTCAACCAGACTAGGATGACTTTACCGTAGCCATCTACGTAGTGGTTTGTACCACCTTTCCCTTTTTGAGTAAAAGGGCAGCCTTCCGGATCTAGCTAAGGCAACCTCCGGATGGGTTTTGTGTCTTTACCATAGACATCCACGTGGTGGTCTGTACCACGCTTCCCTTTTTTAGCAAAAGGACAACTATCAACGGAATTGATTTGCCTTTACCACCTACTGATTTAGGTGGTTACCTCCTTACTCACCCATTTGATGGTGCTGCGGATGGTAGTAATTGTTCTCGAAATACTTAACCACTGTTTAATCCTGTGCCAAACAAGGTTAGTAAAATCACAAGAGAAGAAAAGATGTTGAATACTTTCTCTTTCCTTACCACACAAAGAGCATGTAGTAGCTATATCCAAAAATGATAAGTTGTCATTGGTAGACAACCTACCTTTAAAGCATAACCATAAGATAATCGAGCACTTAGGGGGTATAAATTTTTTTCAAATAGTCTCCGCCCAAAATGAACAATTACCCTTAGTTCTCAACAAATCATAAATTTGACTAGTTAGAGATCTACCCGTTGCAGACCACTGGGTTAAGGTATTGATGCATGCATCCTTACCGCCCCAGTTTACGATTAGATCCCTAACATTTGCCAAATTCTTAAACATAGGGGAATCATTTTTATGAGGAACCCACTCCCAAACCGATTTTCCTTTGAGGTATACCTCATGTATCCATTTAATCAACAAACTACCTCTATTCAAATGAAATCCCGCAGGTTTTAAAAAATCAGAGCTTTATTCCAAAAAGTGGGATTCCGAATACCAAACCCACCCTCACTTTGTGGTAGACAAACATTGTCCCAAGCCACTAGTGCACGACCTCTCCCCCAAAAGAACTTCTTGCATAAGCTATTAAATTTATCTATGATGCTTGCAGGTAGCGGTAAGCTCTGTAACCAAAAACATTCAACTCCTTGGATAACGGATATAATTAATTCAAGCCTACCCGCGTACGACAACGTCATGGTTTTCCAGGCATTGAAAAAGTTAGAAACTTTATCCAATAAAGCATCATAATGTACAACGTTCAATTTGTGGGCTGCCATCGCACTGGGAGTATGGCTATCGGAAAACCCACAATATCAAGACAACTCTGAAGGTCCATACCTGCCAAGCCTGCCGTGAAGATCTTAGATTTTTCCGGGTTAAATGCCAAATCCGAAACAATTGTTCCAAGCACTCCTTGAGGATAGATACTGATAGCTCATCCCCTCTCGAGAAGAGGAGCAAGTCATCTGCAAAGCCCAGATATGAAATCTGCAATCTCCCACACTTAGGATGGAAGTTAAAATCCTGCACAGTACTCTTTTTCAATAGCCTTGAGAAATACTCCATAGCTATAGTGAAAAGATCCGGCGACATCGGGTCTCCTTGTCTCAAACCCCTCCTCCCCTTGAAATGACCATGTAAGTTGCCGTTAACTGAGAGCAAGAAAGAGGTTGTCGTCACACACTGAGAGACCCACTGTACAAATACTGTTGGAAATCCAAGAGCCCTCATCAGGTTGAATAAGAAATTCCAAGGCACCGTATCATAATTGCGATACTTATTGTTTTAACATAATGGCGATATATTAGCAGTTACACACAATATATCAATGCTATACACGAAATATGATATTTTAGCAGTTAAACTCATGATTGCGATACATCTATAGAACATGCGAGACATTATAGAGGCTATATACGATACGTAATATGCGTGTTTTCATTATATAATCAAGATATATCAAAAGCTTAACCCGGTATGCTCGTCTTATTGTCATATTTTTTATTATTTTTTTTTGTCTTTTTGTGGACATACTTGTTTCTTATAAAATCTTAAATAAATTAGGAGTGATTGTAATTTACCAAAAGCTCGAGAAGATATTTATAATTTTATGAAAATTCGGGAGTGTAAATGTAATTTGCCCATAATAATATTAATAAGAGTCTGTAAAATAATAAAGAAAGAAAAAAAAGAGAAAGAATTAGGATGATATTTGTTTACAAACATACATATTCTAATAGGATAAAATGAGGACGTATTTTAGATCTGAACTATATATATATTTTTAGCCCAGAACTATTATGATATTATATACTCGATTGCTTTCCCTTGAGATCGGGTCGACTTTGAGCCTGCATCCTCTTGTAGTAGGTCGTTAAGTATTGCTGAATAATGTCTCCATCCCATTAGAAGAGTCAACTTTACGTCTTTGACCAATGTACAATTTATTATGAGTTAAGGTACAACAATTAAAATAGCTAATTTAACACAGTTTATTCCATCTATATTCTTACTTATTAAGTATTGGCTCATTGTGAACCATACATGATTATATTAGTAACGGTAAGAGGAGTAAAAAATTTGAAAATGAATTCTTATATTCAAACAAAAAATATTTTTCAAAGTGGAACCTTCTAATGAAAGGGATGAAGTATTAGTTATTAACTTCTTTTTTTTTTTTTTGAGGCGAAAATAAAATACCATATCAAATGGTGCTGGAAACGTCCATCAACGTTCGAGATACAAACTTCGGGGCCATAGCCCACAAATACCCATGACTCACACCACCGCCTCAGCCTCTATCTCAGGCTCCACATCACGATACCAATGACATAAAAGTTTCCAGCACTCCTACGCAGAGGGGTCGGCAAACCAAAGGAAATAAATTGCGCTCCAAACTGAAGGAAATAACTTGCTATCCTGGTGTTCCCAATAGCAATCAGACTAAGCGAAGTCTCAAACAGGAAAATAAATAAAACGAAGTACTGTCATTGCGATCCTACTGCCCCAACATCAACAGGATTAAGTTTTGGTTTTAACAGAAAAATAAATAAAGTTGAATAATGATGGTGTGACTCTGTGGCTTCATAGGCAACATGGCTGAGTTTTGTGTTTTACTGCAGAGTAATTAAATTAGAATTTTTTGAACATATGAGCCTGCCCAACTCTTGAACCGTTGGAAAATTTCCCAACCCCCGACAGTTCCAACCTAAGTTACTCATGGTGGCATTGGTTGGGAGATTGCTTGCGCCTCTCCCAGCCAACGCCACCATCGGCGTTGGAAGCAGATTTGCTTTCTACACCTCTTTCTCTGCCTCTGTCAGGGAGAAGGAGTCCAACCTCTCAATCAGATCAGCATCCATGGCAACCAATAATTAAATAAACCAGAGAAAACCAAAATAACGAAAGGGAACAAAAATCAACGAAAACCAACAACTGAAAACCCGAGAGACCAAAACAGACGCCAAGAAGAACCAACAAAAGCACCCAGCAAGTGCAGAGCAATCCCGCCGAGCAAAGAGAGATCCGTGGGGCACGAACCAGTGAGATCGGCGAGGGAAGAGAAGATCTGTAGGCAACGGCAGCCGTGGCTTGTTGGGCAAGAAAATAATACTCCAAGGGTTTGGGGAGAAACCCTAGAGAAAGAAACGGAGCGCTGGTCTGCTACTGCCAAATATTTACTATATTAGTTATTAACTTATTAGTTATTACTACTAATGAACCCCTAATTGAGTGCTCTATCTTAAATTTAAAAACCATAATGCACATTTATATTTAAACAGTAGTTATGAAGTCATTATCAATGACAACAGGCTCAGGATCCACTGTTACACTTTTCTGTTACACTATGTGTTACACATCTTAATAACTCAACGTTAAAATTCTTTTTTAAATTAATTTTTTTACCAATGCTATTAATTAGCATTATAATAAATTTTTGGACTAAGGGTTCACCCATTTTGATTTAGGGTATATTTATTGAGATTAAAAAATCAAAAAAATACTAAAAAATTATATAAAATACAAGATTAATGTAAAAAAATAAAATAATTATATTAAAATTACGTAGAATGCCAATGAATAGCATTGGTAAAAAAATTAATTTAAAAAAGAATATTAACGTTGAGTTATTAAGATGTACAACACATAGTGTAACAAGAAAGTGTAACAGGGGATAGTAGAAACTCCATGCATTAGCTCATTATTATATATGTAAAGGAAAAATGGCAGTTTTGGCCCCTTATGTTTGGTCTAATGACGATTTTAGTCCCTTTTCTTTTTCTCTCAGCAGTTTTGGTCCTTTTACTTGGAATTGTAAGTAAAATCAGTCATTTGGGGCGTTTAAAAATTTTGCCAAATTTCTGGGGCAAATTTATAAAATCTAAAACTATTAAAATATAATAAATATAATATTAACCCCAAAAGCAAGTATAGAAAAAAGGTATTGATGTGACGCAAAAATTACACTTCTGGATAGTATTTCTTCGCGGCCCAAATGGAACCTTATGATCAGCAATTGCCCAATCCAAACGAAGCCTTGTTGGGAATGAGGAGCAAGAAAGGCTCAACTATTGATGGAGCTTTTTACTGTGAAGGAGAACGAATCACTCTAACGACCGATCTGGGTAACTTGATTTGGCAATGGTGATGAAGCTTAATGATTTTGCACTGTTCCGGTGACAAAATGGAAATGAATCAAGGAAAGGAGCGGGGCTTTCCCCCCTGTATAGGCTCCGACGATCAAGTCATTAATATGTAAGAGAAGAATAATATTGAACAAAAAGCTTTAAGAGAAATAGTAATCAGAGAGAATTGCTTAAGAATCACTTGTGAGAATTGCCAGAAATTGCTTATGAAGTACTTACCTGAAATGAGTCTGATGACTGAGTATTTTTAGGCTTACCTTGATAGTTCCGTTGGGTCCTGAAGACATACGCTCCCACTTATTCTCCTTTTAATGATCACTTCAGCCGTTCCTGGAATAATGGCTTTAACTTGGCTCCTTTGTCATCATTGCTCCTGCATATATTAAATTCGTGGTCCTACCATGATGTCTAACTGTTTTGATAATATTATCTTCATCTCAGGCCGGTTTAATCTTTACCAACCTAAGCTTTCCTGAGTTAGATTATCTCATTTACCGACCTAATCTTGGTGAGTTTTGACACTGTTGACCGATCTAACTTCTTTTAGCTTTTACCGACCTGGGCTTCTCGAGTAGCGTTATATTTTGATTGCCCCAATCTTACCGAGTTGGGTTATAAGGTTTATCGATCTGAGATTACCAAGTTGGTTTATAACGTTTTCCGACCTAAGCTTTCATGAGTCTTAACTGATCTAAGTCTTCATAGCCGATCTAAGCCTTTATGACCGACCTAAATTAATAAAACAAATATAAACTTAGTTTGTATGATCTTTCCGACCTGAACATGGATCTGGGCTCTAATTGTGCTTTTATTCTCCACTATTTATCTTTGTTTTAGTCTATTGGGCTTGGCCCAATGGAGATTCAATTTTATGCATATCAGGTATGTTTACTGGGGCAAATTTACTGTTTATTTTCTTTTTTTGCCCTTTTTCTTCCCTCAAATTTACTGTTTTTCTTCCCTCAAATTTATTGTTCATTTTTTTAATTTGCAAAAATAGTTTTTTATTTAATTTCTGTAATTACAGTAAATTATAAATACATAAAAAACTATTTTTACTATAATTACAAATAATTACAAATAGATAAAAAAAAAAACTATTTTTTACTGTAATTGCAAAAAACTACAGTAAATTATCAATACAAAGTAACATTACTTTGTGTGTTATTTAGAGATGAACTAGAATATCGTTATTTTGTGTGTTTTTTATGTATTTGTAATTTACTGTATTTATTTGTAATTACAGTAAAAATAGTTTTTTTTTTTTTATCTATTTGTAATTATTTGTAATTTACTGTAATTATTTGTAATTATAGTAAAAATAGTTTTTTTTTTATCTATTTGTAATTATTTGTAATTTACTGTAATTATTTGTAATTATAGTAAAAATAGTTTTTTTTTATGTATTTGTAATTATTTGAAATTACAGAAATTAAATAAAAAACTATTTTTACAAATTAAAAAAAATGAACAGTAAATTTGAGGGAAGAAAAACAGTAAATTTGTGGGAAGAAAAAGGGCAAAAAAAAGAAAAAAAGGGTAAATTTGCCCCAGTAAACTTACCTTTTTTCTACACTTGCTTTTGGGGTTAATATTATATTTATTCTATTTTAATAGTTTTAGATTTTAGAAATTTGGCAAAAATTTTAAACTCCCCAAATGACTGGAGAAAAACATAAGGGACCAAAACTACTGAGAAAAAAGGAAAAAGGACTAAAATCACCATTGTGCCAAACATAAGGGGACAAAACTGCTATTTTTCCTATATGTAAATAAAGAACCTGCTTTTTCTATCATTCGTACCTAATGCTAGTTGACTCCCTCAAGTTTTAACCAAATTTTATTTTCTCAAATAATTATAATTATATATGAAAAATCAATGTAAGCGTACAATCTCTTCTCCAATCAAAATAAATAAATAAAACTCAAAATAAAAAATAACGTGAGGATAGCATCATAGCAACAACCAACCATCATTATTTGCGTAATAGCATGGAAAACACGTAATCAACTTACATGGTTACAACAACTATGCTATTGATGTGATGCATCAGTAAATGGTGAGAGAGTTAAATAAGAGAGATTATTATGTGGATTCACCGTACTGCGTAAGTTGTGTAGTACGATATATTTGGCGGATGAGTGTTATTTTCTAGAAAAATGACGAATTAATATCTATTGAGCTTAAAAATAAATATAAATTTCAATTCTTATTTTATTATTATATATTGATTTGTTACACTACTTTTAAAAAATGTAACAGATGAACTGAATATTTTTTCGTGAAATAGGGTTTCATGAAACTAATATCGCCGCGAGGTTTTGAGAAATTTTCATCACCTAAACCCTATTTGAGATTTTGCTAAGGTTACGATTAGGAGTGAAAATTCGTGTCGTGTCCGAGTTATCGGGTTTGGGTCGGGTTCCTATGTCAAACACCTCAACTTTATCATTACCTGTTTAATTATTCGTATCGACCCATTTAACATGTGAACATTTCTTGTTCGTGTCGTGTTTTCGTGTTCTAGTATAAATTATTCATATTGGGTTCAGATTGACGGATTCACGTATCACATATCATTATTCTCAACCCTAATTTACCTGTTTAATTATTCATGTTATGGGGACCATAGTCCCTTCAAAGGAACTATTCAGTTTTTAGTTTTGAACTTGTACGTCTTATAAAACTCACAATTTGCTAGAAGAATATTGTACTAAATTCTTCGCCAAGAGATATATACTTTGCACAAATCTTGCAACAAACCAAACGTTATTTTTCTTAGAAAAGAGTTTCATCCAACTTGCAAACGTATATTTTTTTGTTCATGTTAAAAGAATTTAGTGATATAACTATTTTAAATTATAAATTAAAATTTAAATTAAAAGTTTTTTTTAAAAAAATTTAAAATGAGGGATTAATTACTCATATTAATAAGTGCAAAAGAGAAAAAATCGAACCAAAGATGACTCATAACTATTTATACTTAGAATAGTATACTTTTGATTGTTTCTATAGACAATAATCATAATAAGACCGTGGTAGATTATCCTTTTGCGGGATCAGCATATAACGTTTTTCTTTGTCATCTGATACTCCTTCATCATCTATTTTTCATGGACCATACTTAAAGTCCATCTCGTCATCCTATTAGTCTTCCTTTCAATCTTTTGGAAGATGTGGCACTGAAGAAGTGGTTAGGTTATGTGACACCCCACATTCACCATCCCGCATACAAGGGACTGGCTTCACCGGATGCCTGTCTGGTTCGCACTATGACTCAATATCGTTCAGAACAAACCAACCATTCTTTATTTCAAAATCTTAATTCTATTACGTACACAACCTTATTTTACAAAATTCTCAAAATACAAACCTAATAAAACCTTCTTGCTTTTCAACTTCAATCAGCTATCACAGGGGGTTTAGGCTGTCCTAATCCCGATAGTGAGCATAGTTATCTGGGTACAACCTATTGTAACAATTTCATGGAAAACAGAAAACAAAACAAGAAAATGGAATGAGCCCATGCCCAGTGAGAGTTCACCGTTTCGCAAACATTTATGGAGTTGCATAAATTACCTATGCATATAATTCAGGCAAATCCTAACATATAGCAATCATGACTCAAGTAGTAATCACAAACATATAATGAGGATGAAAGGTAGCCGTTAAAGTTCTATATGAGCGATGAACGAACTGATAGTTCACTTATTCATACATATATTCCGCATTCATGTAGTTCAGGCATTCATTAATAAAGATTCCTGACACAAGTTCTTAACACAAATTTATGGCAAAGGTTCCAGACAACAGATTCATACATGAACAATCACAAGTTCGAGTATACAAATCAAGCACATACATTCCTGGCAATAGATTCATAATAACAGATTTATGATACATAGATTCCTGACAACATATTCATAATAGCAGATTCATGACACATAGATCATGGCAATAGATTCATAATAGCAGATTTATGACACATAAATTCCTGACAACATATTCATGATAACAGTTTGATTCCTGACAACGAAATCAAACAGTAACAAAATCAAAATCAAACAAGCAGGTCAAGAAGGCTGTCCATATATATCAGCAGTGGCAGGTCAAGAAAAATTTTCGGAATTTGTAGCATAAACTGTTTTCTTGAATAAAGCATGTAAAAATAATAAATAAATAAAAATAAAATAAAGGAACCAAAAGACAAAAGAAAAACAAACTAAATTAATTAAAATAAACAAAGAAAAAATAAATAAATAAAAGGATAAACACAAAAGTAGGAGCCTCGTGAGCAAATAAATAAATAAAAGGATAAACACAAAAGTATTAGGATAAACACAAAAGTAGGAGCCTCGTGAGCAAATAAATAAATAAAAGGATAAACACAAAAGTATTTATTTATTTTTTCTTTGTTTATTTTAATTAATTTAGTTTGTTTTTCTTTTGTCTTTTGCTTCCTTTATTTTATTTTTATTTTTTCCTTCTTTTTTTTACTTGCTCCCAAGGCTTTATCCAAGCTTATCATTTTAGCTTGAATCATCACCTATTATGAGATATTTATATATATAATATAGTTTAATAATAATTCTATCTATTTAAATTTCTAACGTTTCGTCGTACCGAATCTGATACGACAACAAAAGTTGTGATGCCTTATTAATTTATTTTCTCTTAATATATGTTTAAACTAATTTTATAAATTCTAGAATTAATAAAATATTTTTAATCTTTCTAACGGTTCAAAGCTTGAGCCCAATTTAGTATCTTAATTCTATTCGGTTGTCCTAAAGTCGTAATTCTACTTAGTGATGATTTCGGTTTAGAAAACATCCAAACTTTAAATTAGTAACTAGGACATTTTTAATTTGAATAAAATCTCATGGTAAAATTTCTAATGAAGTCTTATAATGTTATGACTATATAAAATTAAATTTAAGGAGATAGTTTTATAAGAAATTATATATAACCTAAAGGTTAACCTCCGATGAAAAATTGCGAGGTCTCACAGGATATGGGTCATATAAAATAAAAAAGTTTTTATATGGAAGAGAGGAAGTATGAGAGTCCTTCGGTCCTTTTTAAGTGTCCGACTCCCAATTAAGACACTAGTTTAAAAAATTAGCCCCTATTGTTTATTAAGAATGTGATGAAGTGAGGGGGAGGATTGGGGTGGTGGTAAGGGGAGGGCCTTGTAATCCCGAAGTCATGGATTCGATTCTTGGGGATGTAAGGGTAAAAAAAAAGAAAAAGAGAAAATAATTTTAAGAAAAAGAATATGATGAAGTGTTATTAATGTTATTAGATATGAGAAAAATAAATGAAAGGTAAATATGAAACTTTATTGATTTATGTTTTTGATATTTAAAAAAAAACATTTATTTGAAAATAAATATTTTAATTATTGGAAAATTTTTAAAATGGAAGGAAGATCAATTAATATATAAGTTATGGTCCGACAGCTCGCATATCGATTTTACTCTCAAAAGTATGACGTGAATGTTATGAATACACCAGTATTAATTTTAACATATGATGTTTCTTGTATTCAGTTTAATCTCTTATATATCGAGTCTAACTTCTATTATATCATAGCTAGTTATGAGTTACATGTTGAAATATCGTGTATCGCATTTAGCCTATAATGTATCGCATATTGAGTAAACTTCTAATGTAAAAATTAACACGCATATTGAATTTAGCTGTCGTCGAAATATCACCATTGGACAGCCGGCAAAAAAATCTCTGTAACTATATCATCATAGTGACGTTTTCCAAAACTTTTTGACTAATCTTGGCCGGAATTAGATGACAAAAAAAGGTTAGGTTAGGTTATTCACGAACTAGGCACATCATCTACTTTAAGAATTCTCCAAAGAGACCGATAAATAACCTTACTTAATATGATCAGTTCACTTCTCATGATTGAAAATAAATTAAATAAACTTTTATATGGTTTTCGTCATCAGTTATATAAAAACCCATTAATTTATTACTGTAATTAATTAAGTTTCACCTATAAAAAGGCAATGGATCGATGAAAACTTCACAATTACAAACATCTCATTAAACAAGAGGTGGCTGGCTATATACCCTCCACGCTTAACATGGAACACTGCAATGAGGTACTTCCTTAATTCTTGTTTGTTTTCTCTATATTATTCATGATAATTTAAATTATATCATATCCTTCCTCCGTCCCAAAAATATTCTTATTTCAAAAATACCGGAGTCTATTTTTTTGGGACGGAGAGGTACTATAATATCAGCGTTATTACTCTCCGTCTCATTTAAAGAGAAAATAATATTAGAAACATGGCTTTATATAAGACGATGAGAGTTTTCAATATTAGAAACACGAACCTTTATAAGAGACGAGATGAGTGTATGTTACTAGTTGTTATGTTAACTTAGAAAAATTAATTTGTTGAGTTTTTTTTTTTTTTTTGAATTATTTTGCATGCTTTAAATTTTAATATGAAGATCATGGTGATGATCACTCCCTATGTGTGTAGGTGATTTTTGAGGAAAAGAAAGGTGTGAGAAAGGCCATTTTGAACAGACCCAAGCAACTCAATGCCCTAACTTATGAAATGGTATGAAGAGTGCGTGTTTTACGGAATCATTCCTTCATTGATGATGGCTTATGATGCATTGTTAATTAATACAATTGCATAAGCCATTATTTACTGAAAGAACTATAGTTTTGGTGACAATAAACTTCAATTTTCCTTTACAATTTCCTACATGTTAATATTCAAACCCTTTTATCTATACATAGTTGTCCCAGATGTTAAAACGATTACGAGCTTTTGGAGAATATCCAAATGTCAAAGTTGTTGTTCTAAAGGTAATATTTATTATTCATACTCAATTATTATTATTATTAGGCTTAATCACTATTTACCTCCCTATGTTATTCCCCTTTGACTACTTACCCCCCATATTTTTTAAAACTAACTCTTTACCTCCCTTTGACTAAGTCATGTATAATAATCATTTAAAGGACAAAATTACCCCCCATTAAATTATGACTCCCTGTCCACGTTACCTACCTTCAAGAGATCGGGTCTGGATTGATTTCAATAAAAAGCAAAAATTATGCCTTACACATGAACACGCGACCCTCCGCTCCCTTACACATGAAATATCCACTAGGCTGTTAATGTTTTTGATATCAATTATAGTTCCTATTAGATTTATCCTCCACTCTCTCTCAATTCTCCAAATAAAAGAGCCTAAGGCTATGTTCTTTTCCATTCCTTTTTACAAGAATCATCATTTTTTTCTTCCAAAACTTTAGATTTTGAATTTTGAACTAAGTAGAAAATTAAGTTAATTTTTTATGCAAACCCAAAAACTTTACATAAATTTTTTTTGGTTACATAAAAAAATTTGAGTTTACATAAAAAATTCACTTAATTTTCTATTCAGTTCAAAATTCAAATTTTAAAATTTTGGAAGAAAAAAATAATGATTCTTGTAAAAAAGAATGGAAAAGAATAGAGCATTAGGCTCTTTTATTTGGAGAATTGAGAGAGAGTGAAGGATAAAGCTAATGTGATATAATTGGTATCAAAAACATTAGTAACCTAGTGGTTATACCATGAGTAAGGTAATGGATGGTTGTGTGTTTGATTTTAGCTAGTAGCATAAATTTTGCCTTTTATTTGAAATCAATCCAAACCCAATTTCCTCATTATTTAATTGGGATAATTTTATCTTTTCAATGATTATTATACATGACTTAGTCAAAAGGGAGTAGAGAGTTAGTTTTAAAAACATGGAGGGTAAATAGTCAAAGGGGAATAACACGGGGAGGATAAATAGTGATTAAGCCTTATTATTATTATATATAAATCAAAAGCTTTCTCACGAATTTAAATTAAAAAAAAATTATTATCCCATTAATATTCGTTAGGGAAATGGAAGAGCATTTTGCGCAGGTGGTGATGTCAAATCTTCAATGAATTACCTTATAGAAGGTACGTAATAAATATATAAGTTATAAATTAGTATATTAAGAAATGAAAAAGGAAAATAAATTATATATTTCTCCTACAGTTTCGTTATAGACCATTCAGTCATTTTATAATGACTCATGCAACGGCCCTAGTAAACGAAATTATTAATACATCATATGTCGTTATTTAATGATGGAATAATTTTGTAACGACACTGTAATTGTATATACAGGGCATTGGAGCTTTGGTGCAAGTTATTACAGGAGACAACTTAATTTAGATTACACACTTGGGACATATCAAAAACCACTGGTAATTAATTAACAAATTAAATCTAATTATATTATATAAACGTCTCTCTTAATTTATTTTTGAAACAAAAATTACTAATTAATTAAGAATAAATAGTGCAAAAATATTTATTGTATTTTTTTAAGGTGGCCATCATGGATGGAATCGTCATGGGAGGAGGAGCTGGCTTAACTATGCATTCAAATTTCCGAATTGTCACAGAAAAAACTGTACTTTATTTATTTAATTAATTTTATTTTCTATTTTTTTAAAAAAATTACAAAATTTTATGAATTACGAAATTCCATAAATGCCCAGAAATTTGCCATGCCCGAAGCTGCAATCGGACTGTTCCCGGATTGTGGGGCTTCTCATTTCTTGTCTAGGCTTCCGGGATTTTTTGGTAATTGAATATTTAACTTAATTTCCATACAATAAATAATTTGCCTAACTAATAAACTTTTATTAATTTAATTTCGCATGTTTAATTAGTGTTATATTAATAACATATGAACAAATTAATATAATTGTGTTACTAAATTAATTGGAAAGTACAGGAGAGTACTTAGGTTTGACCGGAGCTCGTTTGGATGGGATACAGATGCTTGCTTGTGGACTTGCAACTCAGTTTGTCTTTTCTAAGGTACCTTATTTCTTTCTTTCTTTTAGGTAAATTATATTGTAAAATTATACATTAAAGGTTCTACGGTTAGGTGGTTTTAAAGAAGGTTTTGAAAAATATATTTTTAAAAACATATTTTTCAGAAATATGTAAACCAATATGTGAGAAAAAAAGCTTTCAAACATCATGTTTAATAAAGAAACTTTGAGAATAGATCCTCAATACCTTAAGAGAGTATGCAGCAAACAAGAGTTCCCCTCAATGTTTGAATTTAGGAAAAAAATAGGTTTTGGCCTACCAAAAGTAAATTGTCTTTTGAAATTAGGTCTTTGAGAACATATTAGGTCTTTGAAAATAACATTTTAGTTTAAAACAATTTCTGAAACTAAGAATCAAGCCGAAACAACTTGCAAATTAAAACTTCCAAACGAATAGCCCTAAATTCTTTGAGATTTTGAGAAATTACTATTTTCCCCCTAACCAGTTATTAGTGTAACAATAAAACGATTTATGTTGAAAAAAAAAAAAAACTCAAACTTCAATAGTCTTTTCGTTACTTACTTATCATTTATCCACTGGCGGAGCTAGGGTGGGGGCCTAGGCCTCCACTAACCCCACCCTAGGTACTTATGTGTGTGTGTGTGGGGTTGTGTGTATAGTGCTCCAGTCAATATAACTTTCTAAACTAACAATAACACAGTTTAATAATTTATTTTCTACATGTTAACGTTGTGTGGGTTGTGTCTGGGTCTTTTTTCTCATATTTATTTAAATATATATATTTTTACTTTGTTTGTATTGATGCGTCAATTAATGTGAATGTACATGTGCCCCATCTAAAACAAAATTCCTGGCTCCACTAGCGAATTTATCCAAGAGGTTTATGTAATTTATCATTTAATTAATTTTATGTATCAATTTTTAAAAAGAAAACGATTATTCTTTAAAGTTTGATTTAAAATGTTGTAGGTTCATTTTGTAGATTTGAAAGATAGATCTTGAATATATGAAAGAAAAAGGCATATAATTGCAATATAAATATATGAAATTACTAAGTGATGTTTGGACATATTAGGATCTGGCTTCAATGGAAGATGCTATCGATTCCTTAGCAGCATCTGCTGGAGTGGTGGACAAGTCAACCATTTCTAAGGCTATCAATAATTTTGGTCATCATCACAAACTACACCTTAAAAAAGACAGTGCCTGTCACAGGTAGCAACCATTCATTTATGGAAGAATTACATTTACCTCCCCCGAGTTCTGATGAAATTACGAATACCTCATCGAGTGACATCTATATTTTTCGAGTTTTGGTGAAACTACAAAGGTCCTCATTTAAGACAAACAAAAAAATTTGATTTTTGCAAAACTATTTGTTATCTTGAACAAATCAAGAGCAACTGTAATTGTAAGAAAACTCAAAAGGGTATTTATAATTTCAGGGAAATTTGAGAAAGGTAACTTAATTCACCCTAAAATATATGGCAACATTACAGTTTCTTCACGGAACAATTTATTCAATGAAGGAATGGTTCCTTCAAGGAACGGTATAGTATTTTCCATATATATGTTATTTAATTTTTAATGAAAATCTAGCTCCTTTTTGTCTTTTCATTTTCAAAGAAATCTATTTTTATGAAATATTTTTTCCATTTAAAAATATTTCTTATTATCAATACTAGGCTGGACATTATCAATAAATGCTTTTCGAAGGAAACGGTTGAAGAGATATTATCATCGTTGGTAAGTCCTGTCCTTTTTCTGTTCAAATTAATCTATAAATTCCACAAAGAAAGATTGGATTATTAATTCATTCTAATTGTTTGATTATCTCCAAATTAGGAGGAGTTGGCTACTAATTATGATCAGGAGAAATGGATTATAAATGCAATTAACTCAATGAAATCAGCTTCTCCAACCAGCCTCAAAATTTTCCTAAGATTGGTAAGTAATTAATTATATTAAATTATTATATTGGTGAGATTATATTCCCGTCAAAGGAGCTATTCGATAATTGGTTTTCGCTACATCCGAGGTTAAAATATATCGTGATTGAATAATTCTTTAACGAGAATATGATTTTTCCCACTGTTCATGTACATAAGTTAAGGTTGTTGACATATTTGAGGATTAATTAATTCAACAGATTCGACAAGGGCGTACACAGAACCTAAGAGAATGTCTTGTTGCTGAATTTAGGGCAACTTGTCATATAATCCGAAGAACCATCAACTCTGATTATTACGAGGTTCCTAAATTAATTTTCACATTTCAGTATTACTCAATATTAATCTTTGATTAGTATTTTTTTTTTTAAATCACATTTTTCTTACGGAACTATTCCTTCGATAGATAATAGCTTATGCAATTGCATTACTAATGCATCATAGGCCATTATCAATGGAGAAATGATCCGTAAAAAGACTAGTATTTTTATATGATTAATTAAGTTGAATAGAAATATGTTATTACACTCATGCAGGGTGGAAGAGCGATGCTAGTTGACAAAAGTAATCCACCAAAGGTATATTCCTGCATGGAATTACATTTTAATTATATATATATATATATGTGGATCAAGCTATTTTAATCAATTACTTTATATTTTATTTAAAAAGTCAACTTCATAAACATTTTTTGTTTTAATAGACAGGCTAATTTTTAAATTTTTTACTCTTCTTACTTTTTCTAAAATAATAATGTATGGTCATCAATCCACATTTAAAAGGTAGGGACATGAATAGAAAAAATAATGTTAAATTAGCTGTTTTAGATTGTGTACCGTGATATTCATAAAAAGTTATACATTTATAAGAAAACTAAATCTTCTACTGGAATGGAAGGTTTAGTGATCACCAATACCGATCGAATTTCCTAACTTATTTTACAAGTGGGTCTTTAATGAATTTTCAAATTGATTATCTTGTAGCTAGTTTCAGAAAGGAAAAAAAGAGTCTTGGAATAAGTAATTAATTAAATATTATCAATAGTCGTTAATTAGTAAAAGTATTACAGAAAATAAAATTAGACCTATAATTATGCTTTCTAAATAAACAAATATTTCTGATATTTTTATGGCCCAATTACATTTTACACCTGTATTTTCATCATTTTATAATTTATCCCCTCAATTTATTAAACTAACACCTTTTAATCCTTTGACCGTTGAAAAGGCATTCTAATGCCCTTCTAGGGTGGTTGATTTAGGTCTTTTGACTTACGGTCAAAGGGGTAAGGTGTTAATTTCAAAATTGGAGGTGGTAAATTATAAAATAAAGATTAAGGTGAAATACATTTTCCCCCCTGTGGTTTCATGCTTTGGACAGTTTCCTCCCTATGCTTTCAAAACTGACAGTTTCCCCCTCATGGTTTTGGACTGAAGTGTCCACTTAACAGAAAATGCATTCTCTAACGGTGTTAAAAAAAAAGACTAAATTACCTCTGAATAAAAAAATTTTAAAAAATGAAAGAAGGAAGAAGACGATGGCACTGTTCATCGTCTTCTTCCTTCACTCTTTTTTTTTTTTTTTTTTTTCTTCCCTAAACCCCCTAAAACACTTCCGCAACTAATATGAAACCCATTTTGTTGGGTTTCATTTCAGTTGCGGGAGCTCCCGCAACTGAAATGAAACCCATCAAATGGGTTTCATTTCTAGCCGTTTTTTTTTTTTAATTTTTTTTAGTTGGGGGTATTTTGGGAACAAAATTAATGACATTATCAATTTGTTTACCCCCACTCTCGTCTTGAGCGCGTTTCCCTCACTCGCCGTTAGAGAAGGCATTTTCCGTTAAGTGGACACTTCAGTCCAAAACCATGAGGGGGAAACTGTCAGTTTTGAAAGCATAGGGAGGAAACTGTCCAAAGCATGAAACCACAGGGGGAAAATGTATTTCACCCCTTCATCCCTAAAGATTATTAATAAGACATGGGTATAATGTAACTTAGACTAATTTGATTTTGTTTCTTTTCTCAAATTGAGAAAAGAAACAAAATCAAATTAGTCTAATGATATATATATATATATATATATTAACAGAATTATAACATTTTTTTCGGTAACATCCGATTACGTGGCTGGGGGCATGATGACCCTTTATTAATAACGGAATTATAACTTTATGCTATATATAATAATTGTGCAATGTAATTAATTATTAATGCAGTGGATGCCTTCAAAGCTAGAGCTAGTTAGCGAAGAAATGGTGGAAACATATTTTAGAGAAGTTGAAGAAGAAGATGATTGGGTGCCTTTGCACCTTCCCCCAGCTTTAAATGTGCAGCAATTCTCTACTCATGTGTCCAGCAGGCTCTAATAAATCTATATTACTTAATTAATTAATGTTGCCATGAAGCACATTAAAATGATTGTTATGCGCAAATTCAATTGATATTCGAGCAGAATTTACTATTATAATAAGCTATAATTGTCGTTTTTAACGTCGTGTGTAAGGACACCGGTAGATCCGTAGAAATATCTTGTAATTTTTCAAATAATATAAGTCTGCATTGAGGGTTAGTTAAAAGTAAGCAAATATTTTATTGCTTTAGTAATTGACAAAATTACTAAACATTTGCAAAAAGCGATTATTGAATGTATGTTATTTGCAAATTATATAATTTCAATAGATGAAATGATAGTATGCGTAATGCTAAATTTGAAACGCATGAAGAAAAGTATTAAAACTGTAAAAGTAGTCCACAATCTTTACCCCTGTTCCAAATATAGTCAACAATCTTTAGTAAGTATCAAATGTAGTCCACAATGTATCCGTTTTGTTTCAATTTCAGTCCAAAAGACGGAAATTGGACCTAATTAACGGTCAACGAGTTTGACCATTAGTCAAAAGCGGTTTTGACCTTCTAAAATCACCCTCAAAGATTGTAGACTACATTTGAAACATGGGTAAAGATTGTGGACTACTATTGATTTTTTTTTGAAATTGTTGGTGAGAAATTTTTAGAATTATGAGAATGAGAATTTAGGAAATGAGAAATTGTTGAAATTAAATAGCTTCTTGTTTTAGATAATTTTCTATTTTCAAACTTATGACATTATTTTATTTTTCTACCTTTTTTGTTTCAGTTTTTCTCTATCCTTGTAATTAGTACTTTTTTTTTTTTTTTATCTTTATCATTCTTGTTTTTTTTTCTCTCGCTACCCTCATTTATTTCTTTATTTTTTCTACCCAACTCTTATTTTCTGTTTTTCTTAAACATTCTTTCACCTTAATTTCTGTGATACCCCACCTCGCATACAAGGGGGTAACTTCACTGGATGTCTACCTAGTTCGCACCAGGACTCAGAACATGCTTATCATAAAAATTTATATTCTTTATTAATATATAAAATTTAAAACTTACACAGCCCTATAATATTCTTTAAAACTTATATTTTTACTATTCACAGCAGTGCAATCGGTTTTACCCGAATCGGGACTTTTGAAATAAAATAATTTTATGATTTTATAAAATTTTCTAAAGAAAATATTTCTCAACTAAAATTCTTTTATAAAAATACTCTTATAAGTTTCTTAAATATACATATTATGAATGTTAGGGTACAACAACTAAAATAACTAATTTGACATAATTTATTCCACTCATATACTTATTAAGTATGAGATAATTGTGGACCACACATTATTATATTAGTAAGGGTATGAAAAGTAAAAAAAATTAAAAGTTGACTATTCTATTGGAACAAAATATTTTTTAAAATGGATTTTTCTGATGGAGCAAAGGGAGTAATTAATTTTTAAAAATGCAAATTTGAGATGAATATAATACAATTGTAACATAATTTTTTGTGATTTGGGAAGCTCCTATAATGAGTAAAATGAATCAAAATTGTCAATATCTTCAAAAGTAAGATAAATGTGTTATTCTTAAATACTATGGAAAAAAAAAATCAATAGTAATCCACAATCTTTACCCATGTTTCAAATGTAGTCCACAATCTTTGGGGGTGGTTTCAGGAGGTCAAAACTGCTTTTGACTAACGGTCAAACTCGTTGACCGTTAATTTGGTCCAATTTCCGTCTTTTGGACTGAAATTGAAATAAAACGGATACATTGTAAACTACATTTGATACTTACTAAAGATTATGGACTACATTTGAAACATGAGTAAAGATTGTGAACTACTTTTGTAATTTTTCCAGTTAAAACTGCAAAAGTAGTCCACAATCTTTAGTAAGTATCAAATGTAGTCCACATTGTATCCGTTTTGTTTCAATTTCAGTCCAAAAGACGAAAATTGGACCAAATTAACGGTCAACGAGTTTGACCGTTAGTCAAAAGCGGTTTTGACCTTCTAAAACCACCCTCAAAGATTGTAGACTACATTTGAAACATGGGTAAAGATTGTGGACTACTATTGATTTTTTTTTTTAAATTGTTGGTGGAAAATTTTTAGAATTATGAGAATGAGAATTTAGGAAATGAGAAATTGTTAAAATTAAATAGCTTCTTGTTTTCGATAATTTTTCATTTTCAAACTTATGACATTATTTTATTTTTCTACCTTTTTTGTTTCAGTTTTTCTCTATTCATCCTTGTAATTAGTACTTTTTTTTAAAAATATCTTTATCATTCTTGTTTTTTTCTTTTCTCTCTCTACTCTCATTTATTTCTTTATTTTTTCTACCCAACTCTTATTTTCTATTTTTCTTAAACATTCTTTCACCTTAATTTCTATGACACCCCAGATTCACTACCTCGCATACAAAGGGGTAGCTTCACCGGATGTCTACCTAGTTCGCACCAGGACTCAGAATATGCTTATCAGCCCTATAATATTCTTTAAAACTTATATTTTTACTATTCATAGCAGTGCAATCGGTTTTACCCGATTCGGGACTTTTGAAATAAAATAATTTTATGATTTTATAAAATTTTCTAAAGAAAATATTTCTCAACTAAAATTCTTTTATAAAAATACTCTTATAAGTTTATTAAATATACATATTATGAATGTTAGGGTACAACAACTAAAATAACTAATTTGACACAATTTATTCCACTCATATACTTATTAAGTATGAGATAATTGTGGACCACACATTATTATATTAGTAAGGGTATGAAGAGTAAAAAAATTTAAAAGTTGACTATTCTATTGGAACAAAATATTTTTTAAAATGGATTTGTCTGATGGAACAGAGGGAGTAATTAATTTTTAAAAATGCAAATTTGAGATGAATATAATACAATTGTAACATAATTTTTTGTGACTTTGGAAGCTCCTATAATAAGTAAAATGAATCAAAATTGTCAATATCTTCAAAAGTAAGATAAATGTGTTATTCTTAAATACTATGGAAAAAAAAAATCAATAGTAATCCACAATCTTTACCCATGTTTCAAATGTAGTCCACAATCTTTGGGGGTGGTTTCAGGAGGTCAAAACTGCTTTTGACTAACGGTCAAACTCGTTGACCGTTAATTTGGTCCAATTTCCGTCTTTTGGACTGAAATTGAAACAAAACGGATACATTGTGGACTACATTTGATACTTTCTAAAGATTGTGGACTACATTTGAAATAGGGGTAAAGATTGTGGACTACTTTTGTAATTTTTCCAGTTAAAACTGCAAAAGTAGTCCACAATCTTTAGTAAGTATCAAATGTAGTCCACATTGTATCCGTTTTGTTTCAATTTCAGTCCAAAAGACGAAAATTGGACCAAATTAACGGTCAACGAGTTTGACCGTTAGTCAAAAGCGGTTTTGACCTTCTAAAACCACCCTCAAAGATTGTAGACTACATTTGAAACATGGGTAAAGATTGTGGACTACTATTGATTTTTTTTTTAAATTGTTGGTGGAAAATTTTTAGAATTATGAGAATGAGAATTTAGGAAATGAGAAATTGTTAAAATTAAATAGCTTCTTGTTTTCGATAATTTTTCATTTTCAAACTTATGACATTATTTTATTTTTCTACCTTTTTTGTTTCAGTTTTTCTCTATTCATCCTTGTAATTAGTACTTTTTTTTAAAAATATCTTTATCATTCTTGTTTTTTTCTTTTCTCTCTCTACTCTCATTTATTTCTTTATTTTTTCTACCCAACTCTTATTTTCTATTTTTCTTAAACATTCTTTCACCTTAATTTCTATGACACCCCAGATTCACTACCTCGCATACAAGGGGGTAGCTTCACCGGATGTCTACCTAGTTCGCACCAGGACTCAGAATATGCTTATCATAAAAATTTATATTCTTTATTAATATATAAAATTTAAAACTTACACAGCCCTATAATATTCTTTAAAACTTATATTTTTACTATTCACAGCAGTGCAATCGGTTTTACCCTAATCGGGACTTTTGAAATAAAATAATTTTATGATTTTATAAAATTTTCTAAAGAAAATATTTCTCAACTAAAATTCTTTTATAAAAATACTCTTATAAGTTTATTAAATATACATATTATGAATGTTAGGGTACAACAACTAAAATAACTAATTTGACACAATTTATTCCACTCATATACTTATTAAGTATGAGATAATTGTGGACCACACATTATTATATTAGTAAGGGTATGAAGAGTAAAAAAATTTAAAAGTTGACTATTCTATTGGAACAAAATATTTTTTAAAATGAATTTGTCTGATGGAACAGAGGGAGTAATTAATTTTTAAAAATGCAAATTTGAGATGAATATAATACAATTGTAACATAATTTTTTGTGACTTTGGAAGCTCCTATAATAAGTAAAATGAATCAAAATTGTCAATATCTTCAAAAGTAAAATAAATGTGTTATTCTTAAATACTATGAAAAAAAAAATCAATAGTAGTCCACAATCTTTACTCATGTTTCAAATGTAGTCCACAATCTTTGGGGGTAGTTTCAGGAGGTCAAAACTGCTTTTGACTAATGGTCAAACTCTTTGACCGTTAATTTGGTCCAATTTCTGTCTTTTGGACTGAAATTGAAACAAAACGGATACATTGTGGACTATATTTGATACTTTCTAAAGATTGTGGACTACATTTGAAACAGGGGTAAAGATTGTGGGCTACTTTTGTAATTTTTCCGAATCAAAATGTTTTACTAAGTTAAAACTAAACATATATCCAATGCAACTTTAGTAGTCACGTAGATAACAAAACGATTATAGTTAAAATTGACGAAAATGAATTAAATGAATTGAAAAGTTGTAAATAATTAGGATCCATAATAGAAGAAATAGAGCAATTGATAAAGATGTAACATATAGGATTCAAATATGGTGGAATAAATAGAAAAATGTGTCATCTATATTTGTGACGGGAAAGTGCCGAAAAAACTAAAAGCAAAATTTGATTGAACGACTGTAAATCAGAAAATGCTTTAGTTATCGAAATGTTGGGTATCAAAATATGAATTATGAACCAAAAAATAAGGGTAACTGGAATGAGGATGTTGAGATGAATGTGTGAGCATACTAGATTAAATCAATTAAGTAATGCAAATATTATAAATAAAGTCTATTTTATTGACTGGGCTGGTTCTATATAAAATTTGACAAAATTTCAGTAATTTTTTTTTTAATTTTTTATGTTTGGGTACTGATTTTTGAAATTAATGAAAAAGTGTAATTAATGATACGAGATTTGAGAAAGAAAAAAAGAAAAAAGAAAAACGAAAAAAAAAGGATTGAATGGTAAATTGAAACTTGATAGATTTTTTAATATTAAAATTGGTTAAAAAAAAAAAAAAAGCACTCATTTGAAGGAGAGAAAAAATTGGCATGTTGAGATCCAAGTATACGACAACGACAACTCAATCTTTGTTCTACTACGTGTTGTTAGTTATATGAATTATATTTCGTTATCGGGTTCGATCGAAACAGTAATTCTCAATTTTTTTTTTGAGGGAATATTAAATAGTTTAAAACACTAGGCAGTGGCCACTGGGGCAGATCGTCAAGGGGTCGTTCAGATATATAAAGCTAAAACAGTGGTGGTTAAGTGTGCTAACTAATTATTGCTCTAATGATACTCAGAGGAAAGATCCTTCGATCCAATGAAATCATTGACCACTTGGTATATTCGCTGCGTGTTTGTTTTATTAAAATTCGGTTCCTCTCAACTCAACACAGATATAGAGATTTTACAGGTTAAAAGTAGCATTATTTCAAAATGGAACGTAATATAGGGCAACACTCTCTTTCCTTCGAGGAATTATGTAGTCACTGGCTAACTATCTGTGTAATAACATTTGTAATGACATAAATAATGTATAATCGACCATTATTCAATTAATGAATCGTTGGTTATTCCGTGGGTTCCCAAAAAGGGTTATTTTCGTGAAAAGTAAAAAAGAAAAAAAGGGCGACGTAAGGTTTGTGATGTGAGCCAATCTACTGAAAACAAAACTTGTACATCATTATTAAAATAAAACTAATTATTTTTTCAATTTAGGCCAATTCACATTTAACCACCACTATTTTGGCTGCACATATATTATTTTTTCAATTTAGGCCAGTTCACATTTAACCACCACTATTTTGGCTACACACAAACACAGACATATATATTATTTTTTCAATTTAGGCCAATTCACATTTAACCACCACTATTTTGGCTGCACACACACATATATATAGAGAGAGAGAGAGAGAGCCGAATGCTTTAAACTATACACCAATTTTGGTGTTCTCAAATAAATACTCTTTTACGAGTTTCAATAAAAAAAAATTACGTTGCATTTCTTTTCTTTTTTCCAAATCTAGTGACATTATTGCACTTTTTTCATTTTCTCAAAACAATAAAAAAAATATACAAATAATATTACTCACTGCCCAAGTGAATATTAATTCTTAAGCTAACACTAATACGATTTTAAATTTTTGAGTTCTGTACTTTAAGGTTATGTGGCTTGTGGGGCTTTTTCTTTTTCATATTTATTTGAATATGTTTTACTTTATTTGTAAGGAAATATACTATAGTCCCTTTTATGTAACCATTCAGTCACTCAATAATAATATATGATGGATGATTCATGCAATTTAGTGATTGAATAGTTTCGTGAACAGTGAAGAGATTATAGTTTGACCCTTGTTTGTATTAATGCGTCATTGTAAATGTGCCCCCTCTAAAAAAAAAAAATTCTGACTCCGCTAGTGATATTACTTATTCGTTTTCTAAATTAGCATAATGGAAAATAAACCTTAATTAAGCGAGATCTCCAATCATTTATAAGCAAAAAAAAAAAAAAACAAAACAAAACAAATATTATATGAAACCGGCCAATCAATAAGATTAATTAGAACCACTTGTCTATTTTAATTAATTAATTTGGTGCAAATTGCATTAGAATTTAGGTGTTGAAAGTAGGTAATTATTTAGCAACTAGATTCGTGAGATGCTTATAATTAATTTAATTTAATAAATTTTCATCTCCATCTGAATCTACTATAAATTGAGGATTCGAGTTCAGAACTTCCAATTCATACAAATTGAAAGAAGATCATAAGAATCAACTTCTTAAAATGGCTCTCGATATGATACAATACAAAGAGGTATGTTTTGATTATATATATATATATATATATATGTTTTTTCCGTTTCAATAGAAGAGTCATATTTTTTATTAAAAAAAAATTAATGAAAAAGTTTTGTTTTTGTTTCACCACATTTCATTCCTACTTAAAAAATAAAAATAATAATGATAAATTAATTAATTTGATTGTTGTATTTTTCTGCATCTCTTTAAAGTATAACTTTTTTTTAATTTTTATTGTGACAAAATACAAAATTGAAAATAAAGGTTGAGTTTAAAGGGAGGTGAGTAATGACCTTAATTAGATAGATAATCACTGCTGATTAATATTCACAGAATTAATGTGGTGATTTATTTATTTATTTTGTTTTTCCATTTTTATTTTTTAAAAAGTTCTTGATTGATTATGGTTTTCAATATTAATATGTGTGGGGTGTGTGAATTCAGGTGGTGTTTGAGTACAAGAAAGGTGTGAGAAAGGCAATCTTAAACAGACCAAGGCAGCTCAATTCCCTTACCTTTGAGATGGTACTAATGTGAATTGCCAGAGAGTTATGTTTCTATTTTTTATTTTTATTTTTGGTCTCAATAGGCGATTTTTATTTTCTTAATTTTTGGTACATTTATTAATAATAATTATTTATAATTCATATTTTTATTCACAATTAAAATTAGAGTTAATTGCAAAAAAAAAAAAAAAAAAAAAAACCCCTTGAACTTTACTTTGATTGTAAAAATCTCCTAAACTCTTTATTTTTTATAATCAACTTCCTGAACTTTCAATTTGTTGCAATGTAGGGTAATGTCAGTCTTGATTTTAAAAATTCTTCATAAAAATACTAATTATTCTTCTAATATATCAAAAAAATTACAACATTTGAATTGTTATTAAGTGGGTAATTAGGTAATTTTATGAAGAGTTTTAGAATTAAAATAAAATTTTTCTATAATGCAACAAATTGAAAGTTCAGGGGATTGATTACAAAAATAAAAATAGGAGCAATTTACAGTCGAAGTAAAGTTTAAGATGATCTTTTGCAATAACGAAATTACCTAATTTAAGTGCTATATACACTTTGTCGTGCATGCTCAGATTGCCCAAATGCTAAAGAAACTGCGAGATTTCGAAGAAGATTCGACTGTCAGACTCGTGATTTTTAAGGTGATAAATTTGTTACAGCTATTATTAAATGAGTGATGTTATTGTAGAGCAATAATTTACTATTCTGATTAAATTGTATATAAAAATATGCATATTTCCTCTGGCAATGAATCATTTGATAAATAATTGCATTGACAATAATGATAGTAGTAATTGATTATTGGTATAAGAAAATACATTATTAATTGGGCAAATTTTACATTCTCTTAATTTTGGAGGATCAATAAATACCTCCTCGTATTTTCCAAAAATTATATTTACCTCCCCATAATTTCGACATATATAATTACTGCCAACACCTTTTTGTGACAAATTAAATGAACACTAGTTTCGTGGACTTATTTGTGATTCTGAAAGAATATTGTTAACAAATCAAGAGGCCAGGCATCTGTGATTGTTAGGAATATCCGGTAGTATTTGAAAATTTACCAAAACTTAGGGGGGTAAATGACGAAATATAATTCGCCTTAATTATTATTAACAGTATAAGTTTTGCTAATTACACCCCCGATTTATATCTCAGGGAAATGGAAGAGCTTTTTGCGCCGGCGGTGACGTTAAAGGTTTACTCAATTTAACAAATGGTAAGTTGTTTGCGCATGGAAATCGAACTTCTAATCCCGAGTCTTAACGGAAGAGTCTTGTTTTTTATTTAAATATTATTTTTATCTGAATGGTTTCCAATTATATACCATTACATATATAATTATATGGGAATTTCAATTAACTCAAGTTTAAAAAGTGATGATCAATATAAGTGGAAATAATTGAGTCCATTCATACCACTTGTATCACTAGCTTTGTACCTACCATTTACTTTGTTGTTGTTGTTTTGATAAAGGGTAGGTATAAAGAATCTGACGTGAATTATGATTGCAATTAATTGTTTATTGTAGATGTGGTATGTTTAATCTCATACACTTTTAAAACATGTCTCTTTTATCGAGATAAAGGGGTTTAATAAGTCAAAATAATTAATTATTCATTCTATTCCATAAGAATAATTCAGTTTGAAAAATAAAACTTTTTTGAGATTGCAAGATACAGTACAACTTACCCTCATTGTTTAATAAATGGATAATACCCTCATAGTTTGAAAGTGGATCGATAGTTTGAAAATAGATAATTTACTCCCCCCTTAAATTAATCCCTTTTCAACTATGGGATAAAGGGGTAAATAATCCGGGGGAAGGGGTTGGGTGTAGGTAGTAATGAGACTGATTCTTGGAGATGCAAGGGTTAAAAAAAAAATAAATGGGGTAAGTAATCCATTTTATAAAAAGGTAAGTACTTCAAATTTGGTTTAATTTAATCCTCTAACAGAAACAAAATTCCCAGATTAATTAGTATTTTTCTTTTATCTCTCTCTCTCTCTCTCTCTCTATATATATATATCTGATTATAGATGGCGCAGGGCATTGGAGCTGTGGTGCTAGCTTCTACAGGAGGCAATTTATATTAGACTATAAAATTAGCACATATAACAAACCAGTGGTAAATTTTCCTTTTAGTCTATTTTTAAATACTATAAATATATATATTCTTGTTTAATTTAATTTAATTAATATTCGTACTCTAATTTTAAGCAATTAATTTTATTAATCACCTTAATTAATTTTCATTTAGGTAGCAATCTTAAATGGAATCGTCATGGGAGGGGGAGCCGGTCTATCCATGCATTCCACATTTCGAATTGTTACAGAAAATACTGTACGTTCAATTTCCTCTTCAAACTAATTAATTTTTGTGTTACTTATTTAACTTTGAATTCTCAAATGATTATTTATTTAATTTATGGAGATTTTGCATTAGTTACGGTTGAGTTTTAAATTCCATATCCCACTTTCACAATAGAAATGAAATTATATTTTTACCTTTTTAAATTTGTGAGAACGGCATATGTGCAAATGTTGCACCTGTGATCTCACACCGACAAACTAGGCAAAAAGATGTAGGATCGAGTAGCAAGGATGGAGAAAGAGTTCTACTCATTCCTTCCCACTAAAAACATTCACTCTATAATATTAAAAATAATATTACAAAGTGAACTCTTTATATGCGACGGAAGAAATACAAAATTATATGATCTCCCATTAACGTTAAAGAAAATTAGTAGGTTGGAAATTTGTAATTAATATTAGTTCTACAAGGACAAAGTATTTAATTAAGATGAATTTTTCTGTATTAATTTGGTAAATTAAATGTGCAGATATTTGCCATGCCTGAAGTAGCACTTGGACTTTTCCCGGAGTGTGCTGCTTCTTATTTCTTATCCAGGACTCCAGGCTTTTTCGGTACGAGACCATCTCGACAAGTTAATTGTGATTCATTAACTCGTTTACAAGTTAAATTGTTACTTTTAAAAGTATCGTGTGATACTTTTTTAATGCAATACGATCCCAATACAATAAAAATAACTCGTTAATTAATGTGTCTATATATAATTCGGATTATCATCTCTAATTTTATGTTTACGAAATGTATAGGTGAATATTTAGGGTTAACTGGGAAAAGATTGGATGGGGCCGAGATGGTTGCATGTGGCCTAGCAACTCATTTTGTCCTCTCCAAGGTATATAAAAATTCTATAAAAATTCTTCCTCAACATATGTTGAAATTTTATTGGATTTTTGAAAAATAATTTGACCAAGTTAATTTTATGATATTTTAGGAATATAATACTTTTCAGTACGAAATTATTCATTTATTAGATGCATTGCATAGACTATTACCCTGTGAATAAATGGTTCCATATAAAATCGTCTTACTAGATAAATGGGAATTAAAAGTATGAATAGTAATCATTCCTACTGACTTTGTTTCTTAATCGCTATTCGGCGATTTTCATGAGCGTTATGAAGATATATTACACTTTTTCCTTAAATATATATATATATATATATATATATATATATATATGTAGGATCTTGCTTCATTGGAAGACTCTCTAGAGTCGTTGGCAGCTTCCGGATTAATGGTGGACGAGCCAACCATTCGTAGGACTATTAACTCTTTTGTTCACCAAATTAATCTCAAGAAAGATAGTGTCTACAAAAGGTACGTTACTACGTACTATATAATTCTCCAGTTATTTTTTTGTTACATGTAAGGGTAATTTATTAATTTACGCCTCAAAATTTCGCAAAACTATAATTATTCCCTGATGTTGGGAAAATTATTTTATCATTTAAGTTTATGTTAATGTAACAATCAATCTCTCTGATCTGATTAAATTATCGTCGTCCCGCAAACTGAGGCACTTTTTTGTTATTTGAGCAAATTTCGTTGGTAATGGTATATTTTTTCGAAACCTCAAGGTGTAATTAATGGTGGTTTTATGAAGTTTTGAGGGAGATAAATGTAATTTATCCTTTCTTATTTTATGAAATAATTAATAATATTATTGATGGTACATTAATTAATTTTGAAGTAGATTGGAGATGATTAATCAATGCTTTTCCAAGGATACAGTTGAAGAAATCTTGTCATCATTGGTGAGTTCAAATGTTTATACATCTTGAAATCCTTGTAGAAATAATACTTTTAAATTGTATAATTTACAGTAGAATATTCGAAACTCTCTTGGTGACGTTTTATGCATCATCATATAATTTACTTTTAATTATATGACTGTTCTCTTTCTAACTGATATATAAATATCTGACCCCAGGAAAAAAGATTGGGTATGGAGGAAGGGGAAGAAAAATGGATTAAGGACGCAGTTAACTCCATGAAATCAGCTTCTCCAACAAGTCTCAAAATCTTCCTAAGATTGGTAAGAACTTATAATTAGTACTACATCCTCCCTAAAATAAGTATGGTTTTAGATCTTTTCATACAAATTAAGAAAACTAATAAAATAAGAAAACTAATAAAATATTCATTTCAAAAAAAAAAAAAAAGAAAACTAATAAAATATTAACTCTATAACTTTGTGTTTATAATGACTAAATAATACATGTGTAAAGTTTAAAATATCATAATTACAAGCAATAGTAGTAATTGTATTGAAAATAACATTTAATATGGACAAGAAAAAATGAGGGAATTAATTTTTAGAAGAATATGCACAATTGTTTTTTTGGAATATCAAAACGGCACTTATTTTGGAACAAAAATTTTAAAACTAAAATGACACTTTATTTTAGGACGAATATAGTAATTAATAAGCTTACTTAAGTACTTACCCTTAGTTAGTACGTAGATCAAATTATATACTCCATCCGTCCCATATTAAAAAAAAAAAAAAAAAAAAAGTCTTGTTTGAAATTGTACCTTGTGACCAGATACATAATCAAATGGGGGGGGGGGGGGGGGGGGGGGGTGAGTGGTTCTCGGACCCCTTTAATCCCTTATTCTACCTTTATTAACAGTATATATTTAATTGCTATGAGTATATATATAGTTCCGTCACTTCTTACTTGTGATTAAAAAATAATTGTATCATCGAACCCTTTTCATAACGTAATTAAAGCTTTCTTCCTGTTCCTGATCACTATAGATTCGAGAAGGGCGACGTACGAGTGACCTGAAACAATGTCTCGCCAATGATTTCAGGGCCGTTTGTCACATTCTGCGACGAACCACCAACAATGATTTCTCTGAGGTTTGCATGCATAATTCACTTTATTATTATAATAATACTCTTTCTGTCTCATATAAAAGGCGTTGTTCAAAAAATAATAATAATAATTATGCCAATAAAAGAATCCAAATTTGACCAAATTCATAGTGTTAATTGTTATGTAAACACAAATCTTAAAGGGGTATAGTAATTTTTTGAAACTACGAGTAGGTAATGATAGGTTTGCCAAACATAGAGGGAGAGAAATGTATTTATCCTTTAATAATGTGTTGTCAACAATTAAGTATTACTTAAAAAGTAAATATAAGAGTGAAAAGTAGAATGTCAAATTAATTATTTTAGGTATCACACCTTCTAACTCATAAATTATACATTTTTTAAATTGAACATTTTGAATGAATGAAGAGGGTAGTAATTATTATTATTAATAACATTTTTTTTCTAGATATATATAGGTAAAATCAAATACTCCTATATACAGAGTAATTAAGAAAAAGATAAGACTACAGTCCCTTCGACGAAACCATCCATTCCATGATAATGGCTTAATTATGCCGCTGTGGTATTAATATTATAAATCATTATCAATGAATGAATGGTTCCGTAGAATGGACCATAGTATTTCCATTAAGAAGAAATATATGTTTTTTTCACTGCGTAATTTTCTAATTAATCACGCTGCACCATGCAACAATTAATATTACGTACATTCAGGGTGCAAGAGCAGTGCTGATCGACAAACAAAGAAAACCCCAGGTACGTACATTAATTCCTTCGCATTGCAAGCATTCCTCGTTGTCGCCTCTGTTATATTAGAAGAATTATATTTTGAAATGTATAGCTGGTTTAAGATACAATATCTAAAACAAAGAATTCGTTACTATATTTTTTATATCATCATTTTCCAAAGGTTTGGATCACATTGTTATATTAATAACGTTACGAAAAGTAAAAAACAATATAAGCATTATATTTTTTAATGGAATAAAAGGAAATTTGATAAACAGATCGTACTCTTCTTATAGAATGGAGGGGAGGGAGTAAAAGTTGAATGGTTCTAATTTTAATTGTGGGTTAATTAAATTAAGCAGTGGATGCCTTCAAAATTGGAGCAAGTGAGCAAGGAAATGGTGGAGAAATATTTCAGAGAAGTAGAAAATGATGAAGATTGGGTGCCCTTGCAACTTCCTGCTTCAACTTCTTCGAATTCCATGGCATTTTCTCCTCAAGATCACCATTTTTCCAGACTTTAATCTTTGCAGGCGCTAATAAATTAATTATATCTGTATTAATTAATTAATTAATGTTAGCATGAAGCAAATTAAAATCTCTATTAATTAATGTTGGCAATTTGTCAGATAAAAAAAAAATTTATTTACTACTCCATTATAAATTTTATGATGTTTTAGCTTGTTGCATACAGATTAAGTAAACGGATTAAACTTAACTTGTTAATTGACTTTATTTGATTTATGTGATCATTCGAATCTTATTAATGATAAAACTAACCTATTATATATTGAAAATGGAGGATTGTAACCTTATTTAATGATAAAACTAACATCTATACAAGTTTTTAACTAATTTGTAGTTTAAATGCTTTGAAAAATATACAGCAAACATTATTGATAAAATTAATAAATAAAGGTAAACATGGAATAAATTGCACAATTTTTTTTTTAATTTCTAAAATTTTATATAAAATGGTACAAATTTTAGAGGTTAAAATATCGTACAAATTAGAACGGAGTGAGTATACCTTTAATTATGGGTCAGCTGTGAAAGATACATTCGCTAACTGTAGAGCCAATTGCTTTAAACTAATACTTCCCCCTCAGTTTTTGTATAGACTATAGAGTGCTCCAACATACCCAATTTTTATTTTTTGTTTTTGAGCAAATGTTCATTTTAGACATCGATGTTTTGTTTTGCGGTCAAATAAGCTCTTAACGTTACGTTGGGTCTACATATATTTTCGATGTTTACAATACACACAGATAATTTGATCTCTTTACATTAACACGCGACCACAACTTTTCGTGTTTCGATCGTTAGCCGTGCATGGCTAAATTCAGTAAATTGTATGTGTTTTATTAACGTACGTAACGTTTGGTGTGCTGGACTGAATGGTAAAATATATGGGGGTTAAATGAACTTCTTTTCTCTCCCTCAAATAAGAGCTTATTTACCAGTTTTAATACCAAAAAAAAATCTAGAAAGCTTCAAATTGATCATCATTAATCATTTTTTCCCCTCAAATCCCCTAATATTAATTACACAAATAATAAAAGGTAAATAAAATAATTTATTCGTTTTCTAAATTAGTGTGTCGATCATACTGGGATCCAACACTTAGAAAAGAACAGAGGGAATAATTTTATTTTTTTTGGATTACAGGGGAATAAACAGTAATTAGGCGCATCTCCAATCATTTTAAAACTCCGCACCCAAAAAAAATCAAAGCATTTACAAATTTTATATAAAACCTGGTCAATGAATAAAATTTATTAAAATTAGCCAGTTGTCTATTTTAATTTGCAAGAAATTGCATTAAAATTTGGATCACTGAGAGTATCTAGGTAAGTTCTCCGTACCTAGGAAGAGATTCCAGCTATATTAATTTAATAATTTCCCATCTCCATCCTGACCTGCTAGAAATTGAGGAATACGAAAAATTATTAGATGCATTGATGCAATTATAAAAATAATGGTACAAGTTAACAATGGATTAGTTTTCAAACTTCTAGACCCCCTATGTGCACATCACTCACCCCCCCCCACCCCACCCCGGGCCCCACCCACCAAAAAAATAGCACCTTAACACACCAAATGTATCTTGCTGCACTATCTTACGTGGTGTATCCAATACACTGAATAATTTTTCGATGAGTAGATTGAGTTCAAAACATCCAATATCATAGAAAGAATATCATAAGAAAAAACTTCATAACAGGTATGAACCATTAATTAAATAAGTATAAACATGTATTACCCATTTAATATCGACCTAACACCCGTTCAAGTTATCGGTTTGACACTCCTATATGGGACAAATACTTAGCTAGTTTTGGTTATTGTAACCTAGTTCTCGCTTTTAAAGTAAAATCATCGTAATTAATTAATTGTCTACCTCTTTTTTATAATAAGCGTATTTTAACAATTTAAAAGAGCATTCTGTGACACAATGTCAATGGCCATCAATGGCCACGAGGCTAGATTGGCCTAGACTGAAATTACAATTACTTTGATTTTGATGAACAAGTTTTGTTTTCAATGCCATAGCTCACATCTGACATCACGAATCTTACGTTAGTGGTAAAAACTCCTTTTTATTTTTTTAGTGACAAATTGCCTTTTCTTTTCTTTTATATTCGCTATTTGTTTTGTACTATAGTGCTAACTAACCATTGCTCTAGTGGAGAGAAAAGGTCCTTTGAATGAAATCACTGGCCACTTTGCTATTTTTAATTTTTTTTTTTTTTCGTGTTTGGATTGTTAAAACTTGATTTTTTACAACACAACGATGGAGATTACAAGTTGGAAGTAACATTATTTTATCAGGGACGTAATATAGGGTAATACTATAATCATTTGAAGAAATCATTCTTTTATTGAATATTGATCTATACAATGATTTTTGCGGTGACATTAATAACGCATAATACGTCATTATTCAATAAATAAATGGTTCTTTGATATAAATGTACAATTTTTTTTAATATATACTCCTTTCATCCCTAAATAAATGTCTATTTATACATTTTAATGTAAAAAAATAATAATAAATTCTCAATTTTACCCTTTATTTAATTGACATCAAGTACTCCCTCGGTTCTTTTTTAACTCCCAAGTAAGTCAATTTTTTTGTTCTCAAATTATATTAAAATACAACATTAATGCAAAAAAAATTATATTAAAATTAGGTACAATGCAAATGAATATCATTGATAAAAAAATTAATATAAAAAATACTATTTACGATAAGTTATTAAGATGTGTAACATGGAGTATATGAAAGGTTATTGAGCCCTCAGAAATGAGCAGAGGGAATAAACCTTAATTAGGCGGCATCTCCAATCAATTAAACTCATAAGCACACAAAACAAAACAAAAAAATCAATATTATATAAAACCGGCCAATCAATAAAATTAATTAGAACCACTTGTCTGTTTTAGTTTGGTGCGAATTGCTTAGAATTTACTGTTTAGATGTTGAAAGTAGGTAATTAATTAATTAGCAACTAGGAGTGGGAGTCAAGAAATTACAGCTATATTACTTGTTCGTGAGATGCTTATAATTAATTTAATAATTTCCCATCTCCATCTGAATCTACTATAAATTGAAGAGTAGGGTTAACAACTTCCAATTCATACAATAGAAAGAAGATCATAAGAATCAACTTCTTAAAAATGGATACAACTTCTCTCAACATGATACCATACAATGAGGTACGTAGTATATAGCTCATCGGTTCTTTAAAAGAGTTCAGTTTCTACAAATAAAAATTCGTTTGAATAGAATTATTTTATTTTATTTTTATTTTGTACTACAATTATAGCTCATATTTCATCCGTCCCATATAAAAAGTTTAGTTTTGAAAATAAATCTAGTTCTACTACAAGAGTCTAGTTTGAATTTATTTACCTAGCATGTCCTTTCTAGTTGCTAATATAATTATGTGTAGTACATAATTAAGCCTTACTCTTTTTTTTTTATTACCCTTACTTAAAAAAGTAAGGATATAAATAAATATAATGCCAAATTACTTATTTCAAGTATTGTCTTTTCCACCCGTAATAAGTTATACATATTTTAAATCGAACTTTTTAATAGGACAGAAAGAGTCCTTAAAATGGAATGACATAAGTGAAAATAATACCTTTTTTCAATTTTTTAAAAATCTTGATTAGTTATTTATGTGGTAATAATATTAATATGTGTGGGGTGTGTGAATTCAGGTGGTGTTTGAGTACAAGAAAGGTGTGAGAAAGGCAATCTTAAACAGACCAAGGCAGCTCAATTCCCTCAACTATGAGATGGTATTAATATGAATTGTTGATTCTTTTTTTTTTTTTGTTATTTTTTACTCTATTCGTTCCATTCAAATAGTTCACTCTGTATTATTTTTTACGTAATGCAAAATATACTTTTTGAATGTGTAAGAGAAGATATCTTTTTAGAACACATCAAAAGTTATTTTCCTCACTTCCAATGAGAACGATATATATATATATTCCTAAACTACCCTTAACTACCCTTAACTTCCAATGATATCAATAAATTACTAATCTTCCTAAACTACCCTTAATTGGTCAATCATGCCTATCCTTCCCTCTCTCCAACTTGCTGATTTTCCCTCGTTCTTGTTTGACTCCAGTCTCTTTATAACATTGTTTAACAAACCTGGCCCGGACAGCAGGTTTGACTGGGTCAACCAGAAACTGGTCCAGTGTCTGGTCCAATTTGACCTAAATTATGGTAAATGAAAAACACTGAATTTTTTTGTCAAACCCGAAAATAAACTGAGAACTGGGTTAACTAGCACTAACCCGATTTTTTGTTTTCTTTGAATGTTTCCTTCTTTTTTGAAGTTTTTTGCATCTTTTCTCCTTTTATATGGGAACTTATTCCTTTACACAAAATATGGAAAACCTGAAACAAATGTAAAAATTAATTGTGTCAGAATTCGAACCTGTGTCTTTAGGACTCTAATAGAAGAGTGGTTAGCTATTAGACTAAACATACTTATATTATAAATAAGACGTTAGATAATTTATATTATTATTCATTTTAAAAATTATCTTTTAAACATTATAAAAATTAATTATATATTAATTATGAAATATATAATGTTTTAAATATATTTATTATATCATAATTACGTCACCGGTTCGACCCCTGAACCCCGGTTAAACCCCGACCCCTGAACTCGACCGGTTCAGTGTCCGATCCGGTTTGTTAAACATTGCTTTATAATTCTTGTGGTTTCTCAACTTTTGCTTTGTTTCTACGGAATTCAACCTTTTGTGCATTAGAAACTCTAGCAAAACTCCATGGTTTTAGCAAACCCCAATCCATTTTCCTTGGTGTTTAGACTAGTGAAAGAAGATGGAACGGTTCCAGTAGCCATTTTTCTCCCAAATCGAGCTCTTTTGCTACGATTGTAGCTGCTGCCTCTGTCGACTTTAGTCGTCGCAGCAGCGACCTCCTTCAGTTCCTGTCGCTCGAATCCATTTGCCGCTAGTCTTCCTAGCCGTTGTCGTCCTCACGCCGCTGCTACCACCGGGATCTAGTTCCAGAAGCGCCGCCGATTGGCCTTGTTCAAAGGGTGATGCCGCTGCCCCTTCTTTTTCTTTCGCTTCAGCCATGGCCGCTGATGCTGCATCAAATCTGTTCATGGAATGATTCGGTTTGATTGGAAGAATTCAGAGGGAAAAAAAAAAATTGGGAGTGCAAATTGATAAATTAGAGAGAGGAAGGATCGGCGTTGATTGACCAATTAAGGGCAATTTAGGAAGATTAGTAATTTGTTGCTCTGCCAATATTAACTACCTTTATAATAAGTTGTATTTTGTTAAAATGAACTCTTCTAACAAAACGGTGGAAGTATAAACTTCATTATGCATATATATCGTTTTAAGTTTGCCTCATTATATTAATCCATCATTGTTACTTAGCTTTAACTGTAATATTAATTAAAATTCTCTTGCATGCTCAGATTACCCAGATGCTACAAAGATTGGGAGATTTCGAAGAAGATCCACCGTTAAACTTGTGATTTTAAAGGTAATAAAATTGTTACTCCAATTATTGATATATTATTATAGTAATTAATTATTAAATATAATTCGCCCTTATTTATAGAAAATAGTGTAAATATTTTTTAATTACACCCGCGATTCATATATCTCAGGGAAACGGAAGAGCTTTTTGTGCCGGCGGTGACGCTAAAGGTGTACTAAATTTTGTAACAAATGGTGAGTTGCCAACTTGACTTGACTTGACTGGACTGACATGCGAAATATTTTCTCCGTCTCATATAAAAAGTCTCGTTTTGAAATTGATTTTTGTCTCCAAAAAAAAAAAATGCCATTTTGAATTTGGTTTAATTTAATTCTCTAACAATTATTCCCTCATTATTTTTCTTTTTTTTCTTTCATCTCTCTGTCGACTTATACATTACGTACACAGTTATATTAATTCTACAAGTATATATTTAATTAAGATGATTTTTCCTGTTATTTTCAGAGAAAAAAAAAAAGAAGATAAATTTTATGTCTTAATTTTGTAAATGAAATGTGCAGATATTCGCCATGCCAGAAGCGGCAATTGGACTTTTTCCGGATTGTGGTGCTTCCTATTTCTTGTACAGGATTCCAGGCTTTTTTGGTAATGCAAACATATATGAGTAACACAAACTATAACGCGACATGATTTTAACACGCTAAAAACAACTCATTAACCTATTTACAATTTAAATTGTCCCTAGAGTCATGATTATTTTCGACACGACACAATTCTAACATGATAAAAATAACTCGTCAATATTCGAATTATCAATCTCTAATTTTATGTTTACTAAATGTATAGGAGAATACTTAGGGTTGACTGGGAAAAGATTGGATGGAACCGAGATGCTTGCTTGTGGCCTAGCAACTCATTTTGTCCTTTCCAAGGTATATCAATTTTTTCCTCAACATATTTAGCTATAATTAGGTTGATATTTTTGTTGGATTTTTCAAAAATAAATTGGGAAAATTAATTTTTGGGTAAATATATATATAATGTGATATTGTATATTATATAAATGGGAAATTAAAAGTATGAATAATAAATAAAATTTTAAAATGCAGGATCTTGGTTCATTGGAAGATTCTCTAGAATCGTTGGCAGCGTCAGGATTAATGGTGGACGAATCTACCATTCGTAGGACTATCAACTCTTTTGTTCACCAAACCAATCTCAAGAAGGATAGTGTGTACAAAAGGTACGATAGCTCTACAAACCCTGTTTTTCCCGACATGCAAATTAATACGAGAGATTATTCAGTACATCCGTTGCCTAACGTAAGATGGTGTAGTCCGATAACATGGAGTATAAGTGTTATTTTCTTGGAGGAGTGATGAACATATAGGGACCTAAAAATAAAAATAAATTACAGTTCATATTTTACTATTAGCTTGATACACTATTTTTAAAGCTGTAGCAGTAATTTTTCTTACGGCCCTTATGATTTCACAAAACTACAATAACCCCTAAGCTTTATCTTAACATATATAACAATTAAATGGTAATTTCGTGAAAGACTGAGGGATGTCAATATAATTGATCCATTCTTCTTCGTCTTTTTAATTATTTATGAAATTGATAATATTATTGATGGTATATTAATTAATTTTGAACTAGATTGGAGATCATTAATCAATGCTTTTCCAAGGATTCAGTTGAAGAAATATTGTCATCATTGGTGAGTTCATGTCTATATATAGAGATTGAAATTCTTGTGGAAATAATTTTTTTCTTTTAAATGTATAATTTACTCTTAATTATATATTTACGTTCTCTTTCAAATTGATATATAATGTTTTACCCTAGGAAAAATTGTCAATGGAGGAAGGTGAAGAAAAATGGATTAAGGACGCAATTAATTCCATGAAATCAGTCTCTCCAACAAGTCTCAAAATCTTCCTCAAACTGGTACGTAACGTAATAGTCTTGGTTCGAACCCATGACTTCAACGTTGCAAGCTTTTTCTCATATCGCTTCCTCTAAACCTCCTCCCCTACATATAATATAAGTACTTATAATTAATTAATAATTAGCTTAATTAATTAGTACCTTGATTCAAATTATATATGTATATGATTAATATTCATCTGGCTTTCTTTATATTATAATTTATAGATTGGAGAAGGCCGACGTACGAGTAGCCTAAAACAATGTCTCGCCAATGAATTCAGGGCCTTTTGTCACATCCTGCGACGAACAACCAACAACGATTTCTTTGAGGTTAATTGGCATGCATATCTACATAATTTAATTTAATATAATTATTATTATTTAATTTATATATATATAAAATAAGACTAGAGTCTTCCCCTAAAAAATAAAAAAATAAAAAAAGACTAGAGTCTCGTTACAAAACCATTTAATCATAATATACAATATGGTTCTCGCTGCGACATTAGTTGTGCATCTAATGTCGTTATTAATTACTGGATGATTCTGTAACGAGACTGTAGTATTTTCCTGTATCATATACGTTTTTCCCATAACGTAATTTGCTAATTAATCACGCCTCCATGCAATAATTAATATTATGTATGTACACTCAGGGTACAAGAGCAGTGCTGGTTGATAAACAAAGAAACCCCAGGTACATATATATTATCTGCGAGCATTGAGCGCAGTTTTTTTTGTTTTTCGAAAATTTGGTCGCCTCCGTTAAAAGAATTATTAAATCATTGGATTCAATTTATGCAATTACGTATGCTTCCAAAACCAAATTTTAATCACTAAATGATTTTTTTTAACGGGATAATTTTTTTCATTTCTTTTGTAAGTAGTAAGAAGTTATAATTCTAATGTTAATTTTTGGGTTAATTAAATAACAGTGGATGCCTTCAAAAGTGGAGCAAGTGAGCAAGGAAATGGTGGAGAAATATTTCAGTGAAGTAGAAAAGGATGAAGATTGGGGGCCCTTACAACTTCCTCTTCATATCTCTTCCAATTCCATGCCATATTCTCCTCATCACCACTTTTCCAAGCTCTAAATTTTTGATCTTCAGGAATTTCCCTTCACAAAACTCTGTATTAATTTTGTCTGAATCTTTGAAATATTACGGCTTTAAACGCCCTAAATGTCCCATTAAAAAAGTCCATTGATACAATCGTTTATAGTTTCAAAGGTTTGATTCCAAATGGAACTCTTTATTGATCATCGATCTATCTCATTTATTGTGTCTAGTTAATACTTCATAAACCCAAAACAAACTTATTCAATCAGCGTCGAAAGCAAAAATTAGCAAAGTTTATTTAATTTTTTATTTTTATGACATTAATGATACACGAAAAGTGAGACGAGAATTCGAACATCTTTTAATATAATGACATCTTTACTTAATTAATTAAACCAAAGACAAATGTGGTTCCTCTTTTATTGTACTTAGGTTACGTGCCAATGAATTAAATTAATACTCTTATCCGTTCTCGCAGCGACATTAGTTGTGCATCTGATGTCGTTATTCATTACTGGATGATTCTGTAACGAGACTGTAGTATTTTCCTGTATCATATACGTTTTCCCCCTAACGTAATTTGCTAATTAATCACGCCTCCATGCAATAATTAATATTATGTATGTACACTCAGGGTACAAGAGCAGTGCTGGTTGATAAACAAAGAAAACCCCAGGTACATATTATCTGCATTGAGCGCAGTTTTTTTTGTTTTTCGAAAATTTGGTCGCCTCCGTTAAAAGAATTATTAAATCATTGGATTCAATTTATGCAATTACGTATGCTTCCAAAACCAAATTTTAATCACTAAATGATTTTTTTTAACGGGATAATTTTTTCATTTCTTTTGTAAGTAGTAAGAAGTTATAATTCTAATGTTAATTTTTGGGTTAATTAAATAAACAGTGGATGCCTTCAAAAGTGGAGCAAGTAAGCAAGGAAATGGTGGAGAAATATTTCAGTGAAGTAGAAAAGGATGAAGATTGGGTGCCCTTACAACTTCCTCTTTCAATATCTTCCAACTCCATGCCATATTCTCCTCATCACCACTTTTCCAAGCTCTAAATTTTTGATCTTCAGGAATTTCCCTTCACAAAACTATGTATTAATTTTGTCTGAATCTTTGAAATATTACGGCTTTAAACGCCCTAAATGTCCCATTAAAAAAGTCCATTGATACAATCGTTTATAGTTTCAAAGGTTTGATTAATCCAAATGGAACTCTTTATTGATCATCGATCTATCTCATTTATTATGTCTAGTTAATACTTCATAAAACCAAAACAAACTTATTCAATCAGCGTCGAAAGCAAAAATATTAGCAAAGTTTACTTAATTTTTTATTTTATGACATTAATGATACACGAAAAGTGAGACAGAGAATTCGAACATCTTTTAATATAATGACATCTTTACTTAATTAATTAACCAAAGACAAATGTGGTTCCTCTTTTATTGTACTTAGGTACGTGCCAATAAATTAAATTAATACTCTTATCCATAGTTTGTTAAGCACAAGGAATGTTGCTGTGGTTAATTTGGTACCATCTTTTTGTAGATAGTGAAAAATACGTAACATAGTTTTTAGACCCTAATTTGGTTTATATTAGTTAGCAAACTGATAGAAATAAATAAATAAATATAATATTGAATATTCCACCGTAGATGATCCAATATTAGGAGAACTAAAATGTTCCAATACAATAACGAGTCAGTGCTCCAACGTGTGGCGCATAGCGAGTCACCCAGAGGTCAGGGGTTCGATTCCTACCTTCCCCACAGCATTTGTCTTCAATGTAATAGATGATAGGATTATAAAAGAGTGTTAAATTATAAAAAATAAAAATTAAAAAAGGGTTCTAATACTGAGTTCCAAAAAAAAAAAAAAAAACATCTACTACTATGAAGAAATTCAAAAGCAAATATATTTTGAAAATGCGGACACGTCAAACGTAAAGAATTTTTCTTTTTTTATTGGTTTTTCAAAAGTAGTTTTCTGAAAAATCGCAATAGAAAATACGCATTTTATGGCGGTTACAGCATAATTGCCTTTGAAAGCCTATTTTTTAAGGCGGGCTAAATATACCCACCTTAGGAAGTGCGGATTTTCTATGGCGATGTTGCCATACTCGCCTTAAAGAGTCTTATTTAAGGTGGGTACTTTAGAAAGTGCGGATTTTTCTATGGTGGTGTTCCCATATATCCGCCTTAGAAAGTTGCTTTTTACGACACTTCATAAAAAAATTGTCTTAGAATGTCCGTGCTTTTATTTCTAAAGGCGATTTTCATCTTATCTACTTTAGAATGACCGTTATAGTAACCCTTTTTTGTAGCAGTGTGTATTTATCATATGTCATTATCAAACGATAAAATAATATTCTGTGTTACTTTGAAACATGACAGCCTGCGCCCCAGGCATTGGTTAGCTAGCGCAAAGTGATTAATATAATTATTATAAGAGGAACCGGTCATCACTTTTAAAATATATATATTATTATAAGCACTAATTTTGATTTTTATTTAAGGAACAGGAATACAACATTAGTATTAAACTCGATACATCAAATTATATACACGACGATATTATTTCAGTAGTGAAACTCATAATCGCGGTATCTCAATAGTTACATGCAACATAAAATGCTACATATATGCACACGCGATACTTTTGAAATAAACTTAATACGTGCATCATCAGATGGTCATACTGCTGTCAGATATAAGTTTTGCATTTTTATAAACCTTAGGAATCTCCAATCAGCTGAAACTGAAACATTGTCAACTACTAAAATTAAATTAAATCCCCTTTTATTTATTTATATTCTAGTTGCAGCAAAGTGTGTAAAATTTTAGTTAGATAAATGACCTCGGCCAACTTCCCCCAAATAATATCAAAAAAAAAAAAACTTCCCCCAAAGATAGCTCACAAGGCTTAAACGCCCATTTTTGGATATATAAATTCAGAGGATATACACTTATTTTGGATACACGATCCTCTCAACATGGAATACAATGAGGTACGTTCCTTTTCTAACTTTTATTATTTGGAAAATGGTAGTTTTGGTCATTTATATTTGAGTCTACGGCAGTTTTAGTCCCTTTTCTTTTTCTCTTAGTAGTTTTAACCCTTTACGTTTGTCCATTTTGACACTTATAGTTATTTTACCTGAATTGTAGGTATAACAGGTAATCTGGGTGTGTTTAAAAATTTTCTAAAGTTTTTGGGGCAAATGGTGATATCGAAAACGTTCAATAAAGGAAATAAGCCAACAAAAACGATATTTTGCTAGTCTCTGCTCCGTCGGAAGTGGAGGAAAAATATTGTTTAGGAAATGTTTTTATTTCACTGTTTGCCCCAAAAATTTTAGAAAAGTTTTAAACACACCCAAATTACTTGTTTTACCTACAACTCCAAGTAAAAGGACTATAAGTACCAAATGGGCAAACCTACGTAAAAGGTTAAAACTACTGAAAGAAAAAGAAAAGGCACTAAAACAGCTATATGCTCAAACGTAAGGGGCAAAAATTACCATTTTTCCCTTTATTAACATATGTGCATACTCTATTATTGTTATGTAAATTATCTAAGTTGTCGCTAAACTATTTTTAATATCGATGACTTTGACAACTAAGGGGTGTTCTTTTGTATGTTTTGAAATTTGTTTTGGGTTTGAAATCCATAACAAAACCAAAACATTATTCTGCCAAATAGTTTTGAAATCCAACTCTCAAACCCAAAAAAACAAAAACAAAAAAAAGCTTTAGCAACCCTTGTCCACTCGCGAAATAGAAGCTTTCTCACGCCTTTCTTCCATCGCGAGCATAGTATCATTTTTCTTCCTCCCTTCTCCCCAACGGCCAGCCAGATTTTTCAGCACCACTCCCCGAGGGATAATTTATTTGCTATTGACTTTATAATGTATGAATTAAACTTATTTTAAATTGACGATACATTGAAATATTTTAAAGTATCTTGGTCATTTGTCTGTATTGTTCTATGAATATATCTGATAATTGTACAATGTATAATCATCATAAGCAAATCACGGATAATTATTCGCAAATATACTCGAAATATTTTAAATTTAATTAATTAGAATTTATTACTTTTGAAAATAGTGTGGGAAAAAAATAATAAAATAAAATAATTTGTTTGAAAACAGGTTTGCCAAGTATAATTTTTGAAAACTAGTTTTTTTTAAAAAAATTAAAAAATATTGATTTGAAAACCATGTTTCTTTTTTTTTTTAAGACCAAAAAACCATGTTTCTTTGAATCGGTCTGAAAACTGTTTTGAAAACATTATTTTTATAAATCGGTCTGAAAACAAATTTATATAAAACCTATTTCCAAAACAAATTTCAAAACTTCCAAAAGAACATCCCCTTAATAAATAATACTCCGTAAGTCAGTTTTAGTTATTCAATTTCTACACATCCAACCGTTAAAAATCATATAATGGTAAAAATTGAGAGAGCAAAAAGAATTAGAAGCATAAAGTTAGCAATTTTTTTTTGAATTGTTGAAATTCGTCCAATCACAATTGACAATTATATATTTGTTAATCCACCTCCAAAATTTATCTCGACATCCAAAGAATGTGGGTTATGGTTTCTTGATTTTGGCCAAAATTATATTATTGCTTGGGCGATTGGTTGTTTAACATCCAACGCCCATCACATGTCCTGGAGTTGGTTCTTCAATTAATTAGTGTTGAATGTCAATTACTGTTCTGATTCATTCTGTTAAAAGAATCCATTTTTTATAGATGTACAAATGTTTATGAATTTCAAGCTACAACATATATATAGCTAATTTGTCACTATTATTCGACTCATATCTTTACTTTTTAACTGTATTCTTCTCGGCGTATTTAAATCAAGAAAGTTTTGAGAAACACTAATTCCACTAACTTAATTCCCAGATATCATAATGGTAATGAATGATCAGGTGGTGTTCGAGTACAAGAAAGGGATGAGAAGGGTAATGTTAAACAGACCTACCTACTCAGCTCAATTCTCTTACCTATGAAATGGTATATCATCGTTCAATTTTTTTTTCTGTTTTTTAACAAATATATTAATGGCGCTAAAAGTCATCCAGTATCTACTGTTACCATTTAATTCTTGATTTATCGCAGAAAGGAAAATGTACTTCTTCTTTGTGATAATATATAGTTGATTAAATTCGTCATGCTCAGATTTCCCAGATGCAAAAACAACTGGGAGATTTCGAGAAAGATCCGACAGTCACGCTCGTAATTTTAAAGGTAATTAACTGTCATATTAATTATTTATCAACTAAAATATTAGTAAAAGAAAATGCATGTTAAGCGGTTTTTAGAGGACCTTTAAGTAGGTTTTTTAATATTTCAGAGTCGTAAAAAAACATAGATTATCTCAAACAGTTTAAAATTGTCTTAGAAAATATTTTAAGCCGATTTATAATAAAATCGTCTATTAAACAAAATGCGGATATTCTAAGCCGGTTGTAAGAAAACCGTACCGTATTTGTCGGTATTCGAAAACGATTTTGTAGTGGGGTTTCTGAAATTTGTTTCTTTTTGTTTTCGTTTTACAGGGAAATGGAAGAGCGTTTTGCTCCGGCGGTCATGTCAAAGGTGTACTAATTTCTGTAACAAATGGTAAGTTATCAAATTCTCTATTATTCTAATAAAATAGTTTTAAATATTATTTTTTAATAAATTCCAATAAATAATTAAGGTTTTTTACCTTTTAGATAGTGTACAATTATTTTATACTTTAAAACTAATTATGTTTCATTAATTAAATCTTATTCAAAAAAATACTTTGTAAATTTATCCAAAAAAAAATCTTTTAGAAAATTTTAATTACAAAATATTTTCAAATTAGGGCATTGGAGCTATATATGGTGCTAGCTACTACCGGAGACTTCTTACGTTAGACTACAAAATGGCAACATATAAGAAACCAGTGGTAAAATGACTTTCACTTTTTTAGTTTTTGATTTAATTACTTTCAATTGTTAAAACTAATTGGAAACAAAAAACATTAATTAAAAAAATTGATGATCATTATAACCTTAATCTTTAATTAGGTATCAATCTTAAATGGAATCGTGATGGGAGCAGGAGCTGGTATATCCATGCCTTCTACATTTCGAATTGTCACCGAAAACACGGTACGAGTTAATTAATATTTATCGAAAACAGGGTTTGGTCACTTTCAGGTGCAGTGGCACTATTCTATGCAGTAACAAGTGGCAGCAGAAGGCGGGCGGTCCTCCCCAATTCAGTCTTTCACTTTCCCTTCCCTTGTGCCCCCCATTATTGTATTGCCGGGAGTCTCATCCCGTATTGTGGTGAGACATGTTAATCGTTGCTGGACGAATTCTAATACTTTCAACAAAAAAAAATATATTCGCCTTAATTTCGTTTACAAATTAAACATGTATGAATTAATATTTTCCAAGATAAAGTATTTAACTAAATATTTTCTTAAATTTGGTTTAAAAAATGAGCAGATATTTGCCATGCCGGAAGCGGCAATTGGAGTTTTTCCCGATTGTGGTGCTTCCTATTTCTTATCTAGGATTCCAGCCTCCTTCGGTACGCATTTAACAATATTATTTTTCATTTTCCATTTTCCATTTATATATTCAATATAATGTTTCATATATAAGTATATTTTTCAGAAGAAAAAAAGAAAGGAAAAAAAACGTCATTTATGAGGTACTAGTATGAGTTTATGCGGGTAGGTAAAATGTTATTTCATCTGTCACATATAAATAATTATATATTTTGAGTTGTTTTCAACTCAAAAATTATTGTATCACTAAACTAATTTAGTGAAACGGAGAGAATACTAAATACAGGTATGATTGCTTCTTTTTTTGGATTAGAATAGTCTATTACATGGGAGTGTCTCTGGGGAGATTTTCTCGTGTTCTAATTGTATGTTGCCCTATTCCTTGAAGATTCCACTGACAATCCTAGTATTAATTTCCAAGACCATCTGGCCTCTTTTTTCTTTGACAAGGAATGTGTACCAATTGGTCTAAGTCAATCACACGTGTTATATATATGCTGCGGAATTCGAATTAAGTCGATGAATTATTTAGTTTACCTTTAAAAAAGAACAAATAATTTATATTGTCATTTTAGTTCTTGTAAAACCAACTACATAACATTATTAATAATTTGATGTTGGCAAAATTTATAGGAGAATACTTAGGTTTGACAGGGACTCGATTGAATGGGACAGAAATGCTTGCATGTGGCCTTGCAACTCATTTTATCTTGTCCAAGGTATATTTACTTTTATATTATATAAATTACAATAGCCGAAGTTTTTTCGGTATTTAAATATATTTTTTAATCTGTCTAAAAACTCTAAAACGTATTTTATTCTTGCCCAAAATGAATATATATATATGATGAGATTTGGTTAATTAATTAAAACTATAAATCCATATTAATTTTGGTATTCAGGATGTTGCTTCATTGGAAGATTCTCTCGACTCATCGGCGGCATCTGTGGAATAATGGTGGACAAATTTGTTCACCAAGTTCATCTCGACAAAGATGATTTATACAATAGGTACGTGTGTAAATTCATAGTTTGCAAAATTTCAATCGGTCTTGTAAGATCTTACGATTGTACGATTTAAAAATACAAAACTGATGATCTATGCTAGTTTCGTTTTTACTTGAGCCTAATTTCATTTTTATTAAAATAGCTCGAATAAAAATAATTTTTATAATTTGTCAGTAATTTTACGCACGCACATTTAATTTTGTGTAGGATCGTACGATTCGATCCTACACCCCACACCACCACCCAGAAGAAAAGTAAAAGTAAAAGTAAAACAATAAATTACCTTGATTATCTATATTAATATCTTTGAAATATTTGTTTTACCCCCAGGAAAAAATGGCAATGGAGGAAGGTGAAGAGAAATGGATTGAGGACGCAATTAATTCCATGAAATCAGTCTCTCCAACAAGTCTCATTTTTATTGTTAATTTATTATTAGTTTGCTATATTATTTTTAAAAATGCAGCGAATATAGTACCTAATTTTTCTCATCGTTTATAGATTCGTGAAGGACGACGTAGTAACCTAAAACAATGTCTTGCCGCTGAATTCAGGGCCTTTTGTTACATTATGCGAAGAACAACCAATAATGATTTCTTCGAGGTTGGCACCCAATCAATTTAGTATATTATTATTGTTTTTACCATTCTAGACTTCTCTTTTGAATTATATCCCGTAATTCATAAACAGTCGTAACATTGAATTATTTTTTTAGTTGCACGGAGGAAGTACATTATTATATTTTTAACTTAGATATTCTTTCCGTTGCGTAATTGGCTAATTAATCATATGCCATGCAAGGGTGCAACATCAAAGCTCATTGACAAACAAAGAAAACCTCAGGTACATATTATATACATTCAGTTGTTACTATAAGTTATATATAGATCCACGGATCACTTTAAATACGTTAAGTTTGTTAAGTTTGTGTCGTGTTTAAAATTTTCATCACTGATCTTTAGAAGTATGTGACAATTCGGATTGTATATAAATTGACAAATTATTTCAAACGTGTCGTATTCTTATTGGCTTAAGCAGTGGATGCCTTCAAAGCTAGAGCTGGTGAGCAAGGAAAGGGCGGAGAAATATTTCAGTGAAGTAGAGAATGAAGAAGATTGGGTGCCTTTGCAACTTCCTTCAACATCTTCTTCCATGGCATACTCTCATGAGCAGACTCTAGAGTTTCAAAACTACAAAATGTCGTCCCTTCGGGGACATCCGATAAAATTGGAAAGTACAAAATGTCTGTCTCTATTGAAGTTTCGCAAAACTATCATACGCCTTTTAAGATTGTAGGTACAATCTGCAAAGATATAATGTCAAATGAAAAACTCACTATTGACTGCTTCTGTAATGGTACAAGAAGCAATTCCATGGAAGAACCTTTGAAAAACACAGCATATTCTCCACTCTTTCCTCTTTTCTGGCTTTCCTTCGTACCGGAGCAATAGTTCCACAAATGTACTAATCCATCTTCATCTTCATCTTCCCGAGATTGATGCAAATAACAAGGAAGAATTTGTTCCTCCGAAGCCGAAAGAGTTAGACATGGCCGCTCTGATATTCATCTCCTTTGAAGTTGTAAGAGGCATGAAATCATTGGCGAATACTGGATCTGGTTTGGAAAGATTAAGCGTCAGGGGCGCGATACCCTGCAAATGTCCAGCGCAGACGAGAACACGAATGTGTACTAGTTAGAATTGCCAAAATGGGAAAACCCAACTAGACATACTTTCATCAGAGATGATGCTTAGATTTATCACAACTCCTTTCCGAGAATCAGCAAAAATTTTGCTTCACAGCCAATATTCACAACACTGACCAGGCATCCATACCGATATGATTTCACCACGGACAACAATGATCGTTTGATTCAAAGAAAGTTTCTCCAGATGGGCAAGCTTTCATCAGATATGCATAAAGATCTCACAATCCTCTTAAAAAACCATGAAATTCTTTTGTTCAGAGACGAATTTCACAACACTAACCAGCCTACTTAACTATTTCAATCACAGATGAAAGAGATCACTTCAATCATGAATAAAATATCACGTAGTATAACAAAATCTGAAACATTTCTCCCTATGAGATTCATAAGGTTATTTGAACTACCAATGTCGTGTATTTTGCAGTGAAGAAGGCAATTAAGAAGAAATTCACACAGTTGAATCAAAATAAGAAGGAAGAAATATCTCCTTACCTTGTGAATGGACAAAACAGTGAATATTGCTTCCACAGCTCCAGCAGCTCCAAGGAGGTGGCCAATAGCACCCTGTGTCATTTTATGTGTAAATAAGATTGTGAGCTTTTCTCATATCTCCTCATAAGTTCAAATTCTTTCTCTGTGCACATCATTCTCACAATTACCTTTGTAGAGGACAGGGCCAAACCACCTAATGTAGCATGCGTGGAAAATAGGGATTTTATTGCATTGGCTTCAATGGCATCACCTAAGAATTTAAGCAACACGGTAAGAAACAAACTCAAAAGTCTCATAACATATTTGGAAGTTGATGAAGCAAGGCTCTAAAGTAGTTAAGGTACCTACCCAAAGGTGTAGACGTAGCATGGGCATTTATGTAATCCACTTGACTAGGATGAAAACCAGACTGTCAAACACAGAAAAGCAGAAAATAAAGATATCCACATCAAGCACCATAAAATCAGTTCTGGTTATGTAATATTGCAAAGGAAGCTAAATTTTACTCATTGTTGAAGAATCGTACACTTAAACCAATTATCACAGAATTCGAAGTAATAGATGCCAAGGACCATCCAAAATTAGTTTTAGAGGCTTCAGCTTTGCATCAAGAAGCTTCTTATCCATATCTCTTTTGATTCTAAATGCATGAGTATAATTTACCTACAAATGTTGTTGGTCTATATGCATGATTGTAAACAATGGGAATCATTTTAATCTGATTTTGATGAACTATAACATCCATATATCCAGACAATGTGGTACACAGTTAGCAGAAAGTTGCCCGATTTCATAAACTTTTTTCACTTATTTTTTCCTGGCAGATATTCATGCTTTCACAAAACTAAAAAAAACAGAGGGAAAAATGTTGGGGATCCATCACCTGCTCTAAAGCACGCGTCATGGCCAAAATGGCCCCTCTCCCATCAGCATGTGGTTGTGTAATGTGATGTGCATCACCTGAACAGAGAAACTATACATCATAACCTGAAGAGCAGATCAATACAAACATTTACAGGGGGGAAAATTAGTATGACTGCAATAATGGGACGATATCCAATGACAAACCTGACATCCCATAACCACGAATTTCTGCATAGACTTTAGCTCCTCGCTTCTGTGCATGTTCTAGCTCCTTCCAAAATAGAAAATAAAAGTAAAAAGAGGAATAAGATAATGAGAAAGCCAACAAAGATAAAGCACATTTAAGTAATCAAAAACTCTTGCAAATTGATTAAAGTTCACGAGCAGGTTACCAAAAATTAAAATAACTCTTTTGTGCCTCTTTCAAAATTTGAATTTATGTATCACCAGGATAGCCCATTATGTGTTACTCCTTAACTTTGTTTCAGTGAAGGGCGTGATAATTTTTTAACAGTTCCTCAACGTACTAATATAACTTCCATAAAATATTATGTCACCCCCTCATTAATCAATCTTAGGTTCTTACTTCTTAGTTAGTGAACTAAGTATTATGTTTAATGACATTGCAGCATACTTTGATGTTCTTATTTCATATTAATATACCACTTATCTCTATTGCTTGTTTCACAGGACAGATGGTTCAAATAACAGGAAACTATGTGTAGGAAGATATCTATTAAGGAAAATTACTGAAGGAATGGAACTCCAAGACTCTAAGCTATACACCTACCTTAGGATGGCCATATCATTACTTGTTTCAATTATTATCTGATAGTAAGCATCCTAAAGGCCAGTATGGCAACCACATTTCTCCTTCACATTTTCCAGTTTATAAGAAATATTCATCATTTCCGATACACTTCCTTATGTTTTTGATACATTTTTTACATTTTCAAAACACATAATATTAAAAAATGTAGTCTAAAACACATTTTCATGCCATTCAAGTTCTAAACTTGCCATGCATATATCAATATTTTTGTGTATACAACAACATATCATACTCCTCCCAACATCTCATTATTTCTGTCCTTTTGGTGCTTCACCTCAAAAGAATTTGAATACAATATATTAATTTCACAACATTCCCAAAAGATGCTAAATAAATTAAACAATCCTAAGCTTAACCATTCCAATCATATAAGAATGTCTTCATTTGATTACAATACACCTATTTTAACAAATACCCCCTTTGTTCTTTTTTAAGTATCCCAACAACCACATTTTTTTGTTCTCAAGTACGGGTTCCTAAGCAAACTTGACTCCAGAAAATAAAAAAGTTCTAATTTCACCATTTATTTTACTTTTGCCAAATCTAATGGTATTAATTAAGCATTAAAGTTTGTGAACGGAGGGAGTAGTTTCTAAGAGAATGATCAGTCAAACTACCTATAACACATATTAATGCTACGTTGCCTTGGTCGAAGCAGGTGTCCTAGTCTTAAAAGAATAGGGTTGCATCACAAAACAAAAGATAAAGATGGCATATATGACATGGCATATATGACAGCGATTAACACTTTTGACAGCTACACTCTCATCAATCACTTACTTATGCTTAATACTCAGTCAACAACTAACTCTAATCTCCATATACAAATATACTCTTTTGTGAGAAACACAAAGTTTGCACATAGAACGCATCAAACTACTGGATGAACTTTTAGAAATTCGTTCTGTTTGTTGCATATAAATATTGTAAAGCATCCCTCCAGATATATTATTTTCAGTTTTGCATATCTTTAGTTCCTTTTCCCACCCTTATTGTTTGGTTCTTTTCCTTTCTTTAATTCTACTAAGTATTAATTAAATGATCTACATAACTCTCTCATATAATGAAAGTAGATCCATATATCTTTCATAGACGTTAAATGATGAAAAGTACTACAAGAAAAAGCTGATGTAATATGCAAATGTTTTGTAGAATAGCATGTGAAAGAACCATATTGACATTCGAGAATTTTATTTTCACATCAGTGAAACATTTACTTTTGTCACCATACACACACACACACTCACATATATATCACAGACTCACATATATATATTCAAATCATTTTGCCATCAAAACCCAGCATTTGATATATGTGGTAGTAGGTAGCAACTACACGAAAACCTACATATGGCATCTAGTCACTTCTGAGATCTTTGATTTATCATTTTAAGACCTTCATCAGCTTGACATCTCATACAACCAGTTTCTCAAATAATACTATCCATCTGACTAAACTCACCTCCAACACCAGGACACCAGCACCTTCTCCTATCCTGAATCAAGCAATCCCAAAAGTTCAGAAAATTTGAAAGAAATCATATTTAGTAAGTGTACAAAACAACTTCTTGCAATACAACTCACACAAAACCATCGCGACCACAGTCAAATGGTCTTGAAGCTTCTTCTGGAACAGAATTATATTTGGTGGTCAATGCCCTTGACCTACACATCAAGTAAGTTACATTTAAGACAAGAAATTTCACTGCCTCCTAGTCTTTTCTTCTAAAGGTAATTCTCATCTGCCTGCACAATGCAATCTCAATATTGTTTGCTGTGACTTTTATCCCTGAAATGTTTGGTTACTTTAACTGACAAAATCTATAAAAAAAAAATCTAGTGTTATACTATTATGTTACAAAATCATGCATTTGGAGATAAACCACACAATATGCTATAGTTACAGAAGACAAGTAGTACTTAGACAACTAGCAGGGATGAGTCACACCTATTAAAAGCGCAAACAACATTGCTAGTACTGTACATGATTTTTTGTTACTTTACCAGTGAAAACATAATTCCAATGCAAATAGAATTTAAATAAAACCATATCCATCACATAAGGTATACAAGTATTTCTTCTTCTTGAGAACATATACACAAAGCAACATCCACATCATGCTCATCATATTTCCCTAAAAATCAGTTCCTCACATATAGACCACAGAAAAACTAAAAGTAACGATTTACCTACAAAATCCTGCAATTGATAAAGCATCAATACTGGCTTCAGTACCCCCTGCAACCATCACATCAGCATCTCCAAATTGAATCATCCTAGTAGCATCACCTATGGAATGTGCCCCAGTAGCACAAGCTGTCACTGCAGCATGATTTGGCCCCTAGATTCAAGATTAGCACTAGAATATGCAGCAACACCATAATATTTGTAAGCTATGGAAAATAGATCTTTTGAACAAGGGATGGGGACCAAATATCACAGAAAAAAGGACAACTCCTTTGTAACAACTATCTTATTTCTTTACAACCAAAACAGAGGAGGAAAGACTCCACAACCTCATAAAGATTAATAATTTTTTAAGACATTAAACCAATTAAAATAAAGATATTAGTCGTTCATGTATTTTGGAGGGAGCTCCGTCTCCAAGATCAACAGTAATAGACACAACTACAGTTACAATTTTTTGCTTTTTTTGTCTCTAAACCTTGCCCTTACCAAAATATGAACCTTGGAAGAAAAAAGCAAAGAAACTAACTTCTTGTCATTCAAATCTAAACATCATTCTTAGCATCAGTGTAAATACAATTATAAAAATTATTAATTAATCCAAAACCTCATGGAATTTTAAACTCAAGCTAACAATAGGAACTCATTTACATATATTTAGCAATCAACTTTGCTATATGACTTTCTAGTTCTTTCAAACCATCGGCAGCTTGATGATTACCTGGAACCCATATGTCATGCTTACATGGCCAGAAGCCATGTTGATGAGTATCCTTGGGATGAAAAATGGACTCAGCCGGCGTAGGCGCTTCATCAAAAGAAGGAAGGGTCACTTCAGTAAAAAGAATAATACATTAACTCAGGAGCCTCAAAGTTTTTCAATGCTAGCTCAAAGTAACTGAAACGAAAATCACGCTGTGGACTGGAGACTAAGTAAGTTGACCTTTTCACAAATCAATCTTGATGCGTCCAATATATCACAGATGCTTCCAGTGCCAGCACCAATTGAGACGCCCTAAATATAACAATGACGACGACAACATTTAAGTCTTTATCCCACTATATTCACCTTAAATATACAGTAGAAATTAACATTGTAAGTGCTTAAACATAAATAAGTCATTACCGTTCTTTCCTTCTCAGTTTGTTCATTTGGAAACCAATTTGCATCTCTAAGAGCCTCGTCAGCAGCACATAGTGCATAGCCTATAAACCTTGCAATTGATCTATGATCCTGAAAACCATAAATATGTCAAAATATTATTTGTCTGGAAATTAGCATTGCCCTTTCCCCACCCTCGGCAACCGCAATATAGACACAGCAAAGAACAAATGATGGAGGAATATCCCAAAGGAAACATTTTGTTTATCGGAATGAGGTACCTTCCTTTATAATCATTGATCTATTTTGGAATACTCTTTTGAATTAACATAATTGAACTAGCAAATAGTTATTTAACATATCCAGCAAACCAAGAATGTTCTTTCCTATCAGTCAGTTTCATTTATTTTTCCAGCCTGAACAAGTTTAATAGTTTCTACCGAATTAGGCAGAAGTCTATTTTCCTAACATCTGAACCATGGCCCAAATGGAATGGGATCAGTGATGCAGAAGCATATTTTCAAATTTGCAAACCAGATAGCCATGTACATAACGCAAGTGATAGTCAACATTAAACATGCTTAATCTACTTGAAGAAGATTGGCTTAGTTGATAATAAAGACAGCATCATAAGCTCAAAAGGTAAGAGCTACCTTGGAATTTAGCCACAACTCCTCATTAAATTCACGCAAGCTAGTCCCACAAGGCACAATAGCGGCAACTTTGGACGCCAACTGATCAAATGTATGCAACTGTGTTTCTCTGTCAAATCCCTCCATCTTCAAATCTTCGGGGGTTATTGTCCTAACTCCACATTTCCCTGCTAATAGGTGATTCCATGTCGTCTCAACACCACATCCCAAAGGTGTCACCATCCCTAGGCCTGCAGCAATTGATTGCACCTAATGAATCAAATTTAAGTTCAGGAAAGCCATATTACACTCTTTATACCAGTTCTTTTACAAAAAAACTCATGCATACCATTATTTTCATCACATAGAGCAAATTAAACTCTTCATCTTTTTGAAAATTATTCCTTAAAAGGAACAACATCAAACCAAGAATTGCAAACAGCTAGAAACTCAGTTCAATCCAATAACTGAATAAATACATGGGAATATAGAAAATTTTACCAACTAACCACCACCACCCGGCTCGGCAAATCAACCATGCTGTTACTGTCAAGCAGCAAAACAGAAATTTTTTTTTTCTCTGTTCCCACAACAATATTGATTGCGGTACTTCATAATTTGCATTATACTACTATTTTCCAAATCACACAATGTTTCAGTAAATTTTATGATTCAACCGTATAATCACTCTTTCATGCTCTGCCAGAACTAGATAAACTACTATAATCCAAATACGTAGTCCCTCCTATGAATATGAATGAAATTATTTTCTTATGTATTCTTTTAATAATATTTTCCTGAATATTCCTCACACTGTCTTCTTCCTTCTCATTACCTTAAGCAAAGTAGCAAACTTTATCCACACAAAAGAACCAAATTTCTCCACCAGCCCTTTTTTCTAATTTCAGGAAATAATCAAGGAAACAAAAAGGGAATTCATACCAGTGACGACAACTCTTCGAATGAACCTTGATGGCGGAGGTCCAAAAGCTGCAGAAGAAGAGGAGAACAGCCTATTGAGCACCTGCCGCTGATATTGCCGCCGCAGTCTGCTCATTTGAAGAATCCCATTACGACATCCCCACATTTTCCGTTTCTCTTTGATTTTTTGAGTGAATCAAAACACAACTAAATCAGCTATATCTTGTTAATTTTATTTCTCCTTCGGACTTCAAGATTGTTGAGCAATGGGGTTTATGCGCGGTGTGGGTTTAGTCTTTCTTCCCATATGTAGCAAAGAAAACACATATCATAATCTGCTATCAAATGCACTCAACTGAGGAAGATTTGAACAACAAATGAAGACAATCCCAGATAGGCTTTTCATGAATATTGCATTAAAGTGCCAAAAATCTCCAACTTAATGTGCCAATTTTCCAGCTTTGAGCTACCCGCAGAACAAGAAACAAAATAATCCCAGAGAGAATTGAGAAGAATACGTTACCTGGGCACTCGAGATTGAGATGGGGAAACGCTCTGAGCACCTTCAACAGAGCTGGAACAAAGAATCCTCTTTTTGGATACTCCCTCAGAAAACTATAACCCAGATCGATAAATGCGTATGGATGCAGAAAGTCGTCTCCTACCACTACTAGGCACTACAGGAGTAAACAGCCCCGATGCAACCGCCAGTTTTTTTTAATTTATTACCACAACTCACAACCAAGAAGGGGATTTTTAAGAACGAAGTTGAGGGATCCTTAGCTCAGTGGTGTAATAATAAAGAGCTCATGAGATAAAGTGAGGAAATTCCCAAAAATCAATGAGAAGAAGAAAGAATGAAATCCAATTCCAATCTGAATTTACTAAGAGACACGGACACAACTATACGAGGATGGTTACAGAGGAAGGTCCTCGGAGTCTCCGAAAAACTGAAAGATTGCGTGAATTCTATGTTGGGGGGCGATTAAAGCAAAACCCAGATGGGAGAAAACTCCAAGGCAACAACACCACCGAAAAATTGCTCCTCTTTCAGGCATTAACACAAACACATGCAATGCAGAATCCAAACAAACACCAAAGCAGCTGAAAAAAGCACGAGTTTTTGTTTATCAAATAGCAGAACTGAAGCTGTCCCAGATGTCCCTACATATTAATATAATAAATAAAAAAAGAACAATGGGCCTCTGGATTTCAGGACTGGGGACCTATTTTCACAGCTCATTCAAGAACAGCATCCCCATTCTCGAGATTTCACCATTTTCTCCATATATCCACATCTACTCAATTTACACCCAATTTTTCCTTCTAAACGATGGAGGGGAATAATGATATAAATAATCAAAAAGGTTATTTACTTTTTGCCCCTTTAAATTTATAAGGTTATTTAACTTTAACCTCTTATATTCTTAAAATATACTCTTTTCATACCACTCAAAGATTTCATTTTGAACCTATAAATAAAGTTGATACCACAACATTTTTTGGGGGAAAACTACTCTCACCTTTTTCTTTCTTTTTTTTTTTTTTTCTCTATAGTAGTGTCAAAAGTTAATTATTTTTTATTAAAAAAATTAATTATTTAAAAATTTTAATTGTTTGATAAGTATATTCTCTTGTGAGACCCAAGTTTGACCTTCCTGTTTGGACAAGGCAAACTCAAATGCCTTCTCAAGTTTGGAAGAATGATATTTTTATTACTAAAAATTTAGGCTGTTTGCAACTTTTGTACTAAAAGTTTACTCAGTTCCAAACTTGTGATTTATGCTTATACTTTGTTATATTTTTAATACCAATACCTGCTATAGCAGGTTTTACGTAGTCAAACTGAAATCAACGGTAATTTGAGAGTATTTATAATTCTACAATTTTGCGGGGCTGAAAATATAATTTTTCTAATATAATTTCCAAAATATTTTCGCAGTTTTCTTTCTCCTCAGTCGGAAGAAAACTTGTACGTTGACTGAGAAGAAAAAAAACCGCGAAATTCTTTTTGAAATAATATTTTAAAAAATTATATTTTCAGCCCCCACAAATTTGTATAATTTGAAAATTACCCCGATATTACCCTTGATTTCGGTTTGACTATGTAAAACCTGCTATAGTAGGTATTGGTACTAAAAATGCAACAAAGTATAAACATAAAGCACAAGTTTGGAACTGAATAAACTTTTAGTACTAAAGTTGCAAACAGCCTCAACTTTTAGTACTAAAAATATCAGTCTCCCTCTCAAGTTTAAAACTATATTTGTTACATAATTCCAATCTCTAATTCCATGCTAGTTAACTTGAGGCTTTTCACTAGACTAAAGCGGACGTTTGTGACAATTTATAAGTATCAAATAGAAAATTCAAATTTCATCAGTCACACCCAACAGATCATAACACACAAGATCGATAACAGATAGACAAATCACGTGATTAATAGGAATTCTCACCACGAAACTGTTTGGCCAAAAAGGGCATGCCCAATGCCGTCCTCATGGGGTTTCAACGACTACATAACTCCAGTACTGTATTAGCATCACATTCATACAGATTCGGATGCAGATGTACTAGTGCGATAAAGTACATAACCGGCCAAAACAAAGATTCAGATAGGTAATATAGCACTAAAAGAAACGATGTAATAAAGTACACGACAATCCGTCCAAACAAACATGCATGAGTACGGAATGTAAAATACATAACAAAGAAATCAAAATCACAACAAATAACAATACAACCCCTTAGTATTTACAACAAATCATCACGTAAAATATTCGCATGCCTATAAGTTCATTATTAATTCACTTAAATTATTTCCCCTCGGTTAGATTACTCTCTTTATCTTGAATGCCTCCAACTTAACAAATCGACAATCGGGAGTTGAGGCTTGGCCCAGCGCTATCTCGCATGACACGGGATTAACTTCCACCCTGGTGAGAAAATATAAAGGTGGGGGCCAGTAAACTTCAAATTTTGAAAAGAAAAAAAGAAACTAATCCACAATTTGCAACCAAATTTTATTGGGTAAACCTATTAAAAGTTGTTATTTTGTTGGGTAGCAACCAAATCATATGTAGGGAAGATAATAAATAAATAAATAAATATAATTATATATAACTCGGAAACTTGGCACAAATTCAATAATTTAAAATGATTTATTAAATCATTTACAACTCAAAGTTGCTAACTCTAATACAACCTTTTAACAATTTTTTACATAAACATAAAATACAACACGAATATGAAATGTTAAAAGTAACATGTCAACCCATATATAACCTTAATTGAGCCTTCTAATCTTATGTTTGATAGTAATTGCGGGGATGCACCCTCACTAATCTAAGTTGTTAATAATCAACATTTCAATTTTAAGAGATTTTCATAACACTGAAGTTGATATCCAAACTCTGAAATTTGTGTATTCACCCAATATCAGCAGCTATGGGTAAATTACATTTATTCTCTCGATATTATATGAAACTACTACTATAAATGAAGCTTTGGACACTATCATTATTCTATTAAAATTTCAAAATTGTTTCAAGTAATATATGAGATTTGTATTTATTTTGACTGACATGGGGTGATTATATATTGTCCAAATAAGGGGCCAATTGTTAAGTTAATACAAAGCTTATGGGAACAATAGTAATCTCCCAAATTTCAAAGGGTAATAGTAATTTTGCAAAGTTTTGGGGCGAATAAATGTAATTTACACATAGTATAATGTGCAAAATATGAAACTATTATTACTCATGAGGTTTTGGATAATTATCATTACCTTATTGATCGAGTTTCGTGTTAACATGACAATTAACCAACTCTAGTATAATTAGATTATCATCACACTCTATAATTTGAAAAAGTAAACACAATTCTCGAAAGACTTTTTTTTAACTTGAAAAGATTACTAACATCCAAGATAATACTCCATACGTCTCCTTTAAAGAGTTCGCTTTAAAAAAATATATTTATTATCCAATTAAAAGAGTTCACTTTGGATTTGTTGGCTTTACATACCCTTACTAATACAATAATGTGGGGTCCACAAATAATCATTACTTATAAAGTAAGAATTAGAAATTACGATATCAAATTACTTATTTTAAGTATTGTATCCCATAACCCTTAATAAGTTATATATTTTTCAAAGTAGAATATTTAAATGTGACCGGTGGAGTAACAGCTTTCCAAAATTCTTTAGGGATGGAAATAGTTTTTCCAAATTTTGAGGGACATAAATGTAATTTTATCCATTGCACCGTGCACGCAACAAAAAAGATCCAATAAAAGCAAATTTCGTTTTTCCCCGGAACTGTCAATTGTCTACTCTTTACCAACCAAAGTCGTCAGTGTGGTCAATTTTATATGCTTCTTTCTTAATCACAGTTCAGATTTAGACATTATTGCCCACCCAAATTCCAACCATCGATCCCAACAACATAAGTTCACTGGTTCACTGTCAACACACGCACTCATCGAAGGGTATTCACATTTTACTTTCGTTCCACTTGAAAATTTTATTTTGCGGTTATATTCTATACGAATTGAATTATTTAAATGGGATGGAGAGAGTAATAAAATTACTTAACCGACTGAAATTAGAGTTTCTTAACCCTTCAAACTTAAATGAGTTTAGAGAAAAAATTTACTTTAACAGTAAGAGTAAGAATCACATATTCAAAATATTCTATCCAATTCGTAAATCTACGTAAAACGTAACTTTAATGTGAAATTACGTCGTTTTACTAAATTTTTTAAAATAAAACCCTGACATTTCACTAACATAGAAAAAATTAGACAAGATATCATTGAATAATATTATAATATTATCAATAATAGTTACGTATTTCAATTTGACTTGACACCAACTACATTAATATTTTTTTGTGAAATTTGGTTTAATGTCACTTTATATGAATTGTATCACACAAAATGTAGTATTGTAATTGCACTGAATAACGTGAAAATATTGTCTCACAGGAAACATACCATAACAAATGATATCACAATTACTCATAATAACATAAAATATCGTATTGTGTATTCGGTATACGATCAAAAGAAAATTATACAACGCCTGTAATAAAATAACATATCACGTTTTAATACACTGCTTTTAAAGGATTGAAAACGACAAAAATGGTGTTCGCCTAAAGCAAGCAAAGGTTACTTACTCCTAGTTGTAGCCATTTTGGTTAGTTAAACCAACTTCAACTAGTCATTTTGGTGCAAGTAAAGTAATAAAAATCAAACGTGCTTACCACCTAAAAGAGACCATAACTCTGCTACATTAAACGCACAGCCGATGCAGTTGAGTTAGATGCCGCAAGCCCGCAGAAGCGTTCTATGATTTTACTATTTTCCCCACTTCACCCCAATCGAATAAACCCCCCTGGGCGAGGACATTTCGGTAGTTTTAATGGAACTGGAATGTGCAACTCAGCATACGTGGCAAAATACCTAGTACTCAATTTGGGCATGTTCTTTTAAGTTTTGATTTTGGTCTCAACAGTAAATTTAATATATTATAATCAGTTTTTATCATTTTTGGTATATTTTTTTACTATTCAGTCATATATTTTTACATTTTCAATACACTTTTTACATTATAAAACTATTTTTTTCAAACCAAAGCTCAAACCAAAACTCAACTCAATCAAAAAGAACAGGCTGATTATTGCACTAAATTAGTTTTTGCTCCTTGTATTTATAAGGTTGTTTGAATTTCGCCTTCTAAATTTTCAAAAGCATATTTTATCCCCTAAATTGTTACTCTCTATGTTCCATTTGAAAATTTTAGATTAAAATAATGTATAGTTTATTATGAATTTTAAGTTACAACACATAAAATGGTTAATTTTGCCACAATTCTTACTTTTTAAGCGTGAATTAAATATAGACTACGAATAATTATATCAGTAACGGTAAGCTAAGTGAAAATTTTGAAATTGGAGATTATTAATTGGAAACAAATTTTTATTTTTAAAGTTGATTCATCTAATGAAGCCGGGGAGTACCATTATACAAAAATTAACATTATCGGCCCCATTTTTGTCCTTACCTTCGCAAACATTGACATTATTACCATAATTGTCTTTATTAAATATTGTTAATATTAGACTATTAGTAAAAGTGGGTTCAAAAGGAAAAAAATTACTTCGCATGTTCTACTCAAAGAGTTTACTTTCAAAAGAAATTTTGTTTCATTGAAAGAGTTAATTTTGAATTTATTTACATTACATACTTTTACTAATATAATAATTTGTAGTTTATAATTAATACTTAATTATAAAGTAAGGGTATAAGTGAAAACTATGATGCTAAATTACTTACGTATTTTATAGTTCAAAATGAAATCTTTGAGTGGTATGAAAAGAGTATATTTTAAGAATATAAGAGGTTAAAGTTAAATAACCTTATAAATTCAAAGGGGCAAAAAGTAAATAACCTTTTTGATTATTTATATCATTATTCCCCTCCATTGTTTAGAAGGAAAAATTGGGTGCAAATTGAGTAGCTGTGGATATATGGTGAAAATGGTGAAATCTCGAGAATGGGGATGCTGTTCTTGAATGAGCTGTGAAAATAGGTCCCCAGTCCTGAAATCCAGAGGCCCGTTGTTCTTTTTTTATTTATTATATTAATATGTAGGGACATCTGGGACAGCTTCAGTTCTGCTATTTTATAAACAAAAACTCGTGCTTTTTTCAGCTGCTTTGGTGTGTGTTTGGATTCTGCATTGCATGTGTTTGTGTTAATGCCTGAAAGAGGAGGAATTTTTCGGTGGTGTTGTTGCCTTGGAGTTTTCTCCCATCTGGGTTTTGCTTTAATCGCCCCCCAACATAGAATTCACGCAATCTTTCAATTTTTCGGAGACTCCGAGGACCTTCCTCTGTAACCATCCTCGTATAGTTGTGTCCGTGTCTCTTAGTAAATTCAGATTGGAATTGGATTTCATTCTTTCTTCTTCTCATTGATTTTTGGGAATTTCCTCACTTTATCCCATGAGCTCTTTATTATTACACCACTGAGCTAAGGATCCCTCAACTTCGTTCTTAAAAATCCCCTTCTTGGTTGTGAGTTGTGGTAATAAATTAAAAAAAAATGGCGGTTGCATCGGGGCTGTTTACTCCTGTAGTGCCTAGTAGTGGTAGGAGACGACTTTCTGCATCCATACGCATTTATCGATCTGGGTTATGGTTTTCTGAGGGAGTATCCAAAAAGAGGATTCTTTGTTCCAGCTCTGTTGAAGGTGCTCAGAGCGTTTCCCCATCTCAATCTCGAGTGCCCAGGTAACGTATTCTTCTCAATTCTCTCTGGGATTATTTTGTTTCTTGTTCTGCGGGTAGCTCAAAGCTGGAAAATTGGCACATTAAGTTGGAGATTTTTGGCACTTTAATGCAATATGCTTGAAAAGCCTATCTGGGATTGTCTTCATTTGTTGTTCAAATCTTCCTCAGTTGAGTGCATTTGATAGCAGATTAGGTGTTTTTTCGATTGCTTTTTGTTTGGGAGGTTTGGTTTTTGAAATGATGTGGATATGTACAGGAGAGGGTATATTTTTGAAAGTGAATGTTTGTTTTAGTCAATATTGAATTAATGAAGCTTGCAGCAGTGTAGTTAATTACAAATCAAGAAGCTCTTGATATTGTTTGGGAATTAGCTTGGAGGTTGATGACTGACCTTTTGAACTTAATTGTAGTAAAATTGTCAGTAGGACGTTAATCTATGAGCCACCACCAAATACTAATGGAAGTGATCACATGGGCTACAACACGAAACATGTGAGAAAGAATTAAACTTGGAAGCAGATATGCTTTCATATGGTATTTTGTAAGTTTAACATGTGATGAGCATTGTTACTTGTCAGTTCTTCTCCTTGGATGGAGTATTCAATGCACTGGGGCATCTTCTCGTATGAACCAATGAAACCGATAAGAAAATATTAAACTTGGCAGCAGATATGCTTTCAGATGGTATTTTGTAAGTTTAACATGTGATGAGCATTGTTACTTGGAAGTTCTTTTCCTTGGATGGAGTTTTCAGTGCACTGGCATCTTCTCATATGAACCAATGAGCAGCTCATATAGACATAATAGAGACAGGATCATTACCATTTTAGCTTCTTGTTCCTTTTGTATCTCCTAGTGTTTCTGTTTCATTGTAGCATGAAATATCATAATTATTATACTTTGTAAGAAATATTTTCATTATATGGGTTAGTTTGTGATGGTAACAGTAATTAACTTTGTACATCAGTGACATTGGTATTCTGTGTTTGAGATGACAGTAACAACAGTAAATTATGAGATTTAATTTCCAGAATTTTCAATGTGTAATTACAAGATAACTAGCCATAGTATACATTTTCAAAATTTCTGTCTTCTTCTCTTTTGGCTGGGAGAAGGGGGGGGGGGGGGGGGGGGGGGGGTGCGCGCGGTGAAGGTGAATGGCGGTAGTAAAGGGGGAATTGATTTGATTTGGGTGGATTCATTTGCTATGGGTATTGGGTATACTTCACAAAGTCCCATTGCTATCTTTTTTCCTTTTTTATCTTTTCAGTCCCATCACTGCATTCTTAGTACTGGATATTGCAGGCTTTCTAGCAAAGGCTGCAAGCTAGTTGGATGTGGATCTGCTGTACCAAGTCTTCAGATATCAAATGATGATCTTGCAAAAGTTGTTGATACTTCAGATGAATGGATATCTGTTCGGACTGGTATTCGTAACCGAAGAATTCTATCAGGTTAGTTCTTCCTTTCCCTGAATGGCTGTATACAGTCTTATTCACATTTGCCATTGATTTAACCCTTTTTAGTAGATTTTATATGAAAATCTAGATCGTAAGGTTGGGTTATATTAGTTTAATGGTATCCCTGCTGACAAATTTTTTGTGCTGCATACATTTTCTAGAGCTGATGCCATTTAGTTCCTAAAATCTTAGTTCATTTGCTTTTCAACATTTTTAGCCCACACAGTTTGCTTTAAGCAAACACTTGATGTTTTCAGCTTGTCATGCTATCTTATGGAGATGTGGGCGCCCACTGCTGGCTTCACTTGCACCATTATTGACATTATTCTATCTTTTGCTGTTTGAACATAAAATTTCATTTTCAACATAGTTCTTATTTCCCTAGAATTTCATTGGACAAGTGCTTATATGTTATTTTCCTAGTATTTTAGTGGGTTTTACCTTGACATTTTATTTCATTATATGTTATCGGTTTAATATTGTTGGGTTTTAGCAACGTGGACTTTGTGTGCGTTTCTTTTACCATTGATTTTAAACTTGTGAATTGCGGGTCCTTCATTTTTCTTTTCAGGTAAGGATAGTTTGACTTCTCTTGCCGTAGATGCAGCCAGAAAAGCTCTTGAGATGGCTGAGGTTGATCCTAGTGATGTGGACCTTGTCTTGCTTTGTACTTCCACTCCAGAAGATCTATTTGGCAGTGCTCCACAGGTATAAATCTTCAGATAGCAAGCTATAAGTATTGTATGCTTCTTGTATCTGTAATATAATGTTTTGATTTAGCTACTGGGACACCTTGCTGTAATTTCCAGGTGTATACTTTTAGCTTTCTAATTTTATGTGTGGGAACCTGGCTTGGCTATAACTTGTAGGACTAGTGCTTTGCCTATTTGCTCTGAGAACTGTGCTCTGCAGACACGTGGCAAACTGATTTGTCTGCTATGCAGATGTATTTGGCACTAGATGTGCACCCTTCTAAGAACTCGTACTGCAATTTCTCAAAAAGAAGCATAAATAAGTAAACATGAAAAATTGAAAAGTATATGCTTCCTTTACTCATGTCTTTTCACATGACATGAGTAAAGGAAGGTATATGCTTGGATCATCAATGTGCCGAATTTTGTTTCATTTATCTTCCATCTTAATTGTCCAACCATAACTATGAAGATTTGGTAAATCTATCACTCTTCTCATTCTGCCTGCTAAGTATTTGCCAAGTGAAAATTTGGAGTTTAAAGTTTGTTTCCTCAACTTTCTCTTTCTTTCGGCTTATCCTTAATATTTAGACATATATGCTTGACCCCTATCTGATGATTACCTTTATGCATCAGATCCAAAAAGCTCTTGGTTGTAAAAATAATCCATTAGCTTATGATATCACTGCTGCATGTAGTGGGTTCGTGTTGGGCCTTGTTTCAGCTGCCTGCTATATTAGAGGTGTGTGCTCACTTGTGTTCTTATAAATTAGAATCTACCAGAGTTGGCAGTTAGAAGTTGATACTGCTCTGCTGTGCTGTAGGTGGAGGTTTTAAAAATGTTCTTGTGATTGGAGCTGATACTCTTTCTCGTTATGTTGATTGGACTGACAGAGGTACTTGCATTCTCTTCGGTGATGCTGCAGGTGCTGTTCTAGTACAGGTAGTGGTCTGCTTACTTTTCTGTTTTTTTTTGGATCCATTTGTTGATCTGAAGCATTTCAAAAAAGAAATTGAAGTATTCATTTGGTCTCACACATGCTGCATCAGCATGGATGCACAAAACACAAATAACTACTTGCTTGCATCCTGTTCAGTTTTCAGCTAATGTGCAGCTGTCTAAACAACCAAATCATATCAATTACTTTTTATACTATTGTCGCACTTCTGTGAGTTTTACTTATAACATAACAAAGCTTCTCATGCAATTTGCTTTGTTCAATATATGTGTTCTGTATACTCTCTTTTTGCCAATCTTCTGTTCACTTTTCCAGCCTGGCTTGTGCCTGCATTTGAAAACTAACTCGGTTCTTTTCCATTCTATTCCAAAAAATTATCACTTTTTCCTCAAAAATTTTACATAAAGAAACAACATCATTTTTTACTAAATTTAAAATTCCCTCTAAATCTCCACTCACATGAATTCAAAAAATAAATAACATAATCATTACACTTTTTTCTTCTTTTTCCTACACAAATCCCCAAAAGAAAGTCGCTCCAACAAAATATTCCTTCTCTAAACCAAACATTTTCCAATTGAGTCACTAAAAATTGCAAGATTCAGCAACCAAAGTACCCAAAAAAGGGCTTGTATGGTATCTCTGTTTTTTTGCACACGTTATCTAAATGAACTTTTAAATGTGAAAAGTGTATTGAAAATGTAAAAATTGTAGTAAAGTAGTAAAAAAATTCTGTATTGGGAATGATTCAAAATGATTATAAAATGTACCGTAGGAAACTAAAACAGTCTTCTACCATGCAAGGCCTAAGGCTCTGTATGGTATCATTGGCCCAAACAACCACATTTTGCATTTTGTGATAATTTTCATCACTTTCAGTACATCTTTCTACATTCTATTTTTATATTTTCAATATATTTTTTCTCATTTCCAATAAACTTCTAACATATTTATAATCAATCCAAACCAAGGTTTGAATCATAACTTTGAAACCATACAAGTATTTTAACTGGGTCTTCCTAATCTTTCACTTAATATTTGTATCATTATATGTCTATGTCAGTGAACTGCAAACAAATCCTAGCCTTTCTAGGTTCAGGCACAGATTAATCATAAGTATTAGGACATGACTTTTGATATAAACAATGTTTTTAAACTTCTGAAACTCTTCCTTTATTATAACCAATGAAGAGTAATCTCATTTCGAAATTGATTTAGGAGTTAAAAACTCTGTGCCATATGCTTAAAAAACCAAACATATTCAATTCTTAGTAATTGTGTACATAAGATACGGGTCCTTCTTTAATATTGATATAGGGATCTGGTCAAAGTAAAATCAACATAAACAGAAAATCTACTGGAGTTCCTATTTGGAATTGCTCTTAGAGTTTTGCTAATCCTGTTTAGGTTTAGTTTATGTTCCTTTTCTCGTCATATTGAAAGTTGCTTGGCATTTTTCTGATTATGGGCGTTATTCGTGTTCCTTTGCAAATATCGATTAATCAATGACAATGGAATTGCTATTGTATTCCTGTTGTTCCCCACTATTCATATTCATCATGGATATAGTTCTTATTGTCAAATGTCAAGTAATTTGCCAAAGTAATTATGTGGGAAGGAAATTTAAGATTATGAATGCTCTCTTAGACTTTAAATCTTCTTTTTTACTTTTATTGCGGTATCGAGTTTGGGTTATAGGAGGCTAAGGCTTTTAGTTTTTGTGTGAGCTCTTGTTTTAAGTATCACTCAGCTAAGTGCTTACATGCACTTTTGCATCCATAGTAACATCTGCTTATGCATGTAGGCCTGCGATGGTGAAGAAGATGGTTTGTTTGCGTTTGACATGCACAGTGATGGCGAGGGTCAAAGGTGTGTATTTCCTCTGAGGATTTTATCAGACGTTTCTGATCTCGATGAGCAGTAAATAGGAATTGCCTTTTGCAGGCACTTAAGTGCTTCCGTGAACGCAAATGACACAGATCACGGATTGGGTTCAAATGGTTCAGTCCTCGGTTTTCCCTCCAAAATTCCTGCGTATTCTTGTATCCAAATGAACGGAAAAGAAGTCTTCCGTTTCGCTGTTCGTGCTGTTCCACAGTCGATTGAATCTGCTTTGGAGAAAGCAGGTCTTCCAGCATCCAGCATCGACTGGTTGCTGCTTCATCAGGTATGCAATACGAGGCTCAATTGTCATGAAAAGCGGATGCTCTACATATGAGCATCATCCTAATTCCAGTGGAAAATCTCAATACAACTTCAATGCTTTCCCTGAAAGTGTGAACATATTCTTCTGATCTCTCTCTATCTCTCTCTCTCTCTCTCTCTCTCAGTAGATTAGAACCTCTTAATATTGGGATTAATTACTGAGTCAGTTAACTTATGTGCAGGCAAACCAGAGGATTATCGATGCTGTTGCAACACGCTTAGATGTCCCAGCTGAACGTGTCATATCCAACTTGGCAAATTATGGTAACACAAGCGCTGCATCAATTCCATTGGCATTAGATGAAGCTGTTAGAAACGGGAAGGTGCAGCCGGGACATACAATAGCAACAGCCGGCTTTGGGGCCGGCCTTACATGGGGTTCTGCTATCATCAGATGGGGTTGAAAGTTGATACTCGAAACAATGCTCAGTGATTAAAGCCGACAAAAGGAGTAGAGACTAAAGCGCTTAATACAACAGCCATACCGGAGTTGATGCTTCCAGATTTTGTAAACGGTGTTGTTGCTGGGAGGTTGGCAGTGACATAGTTTTCTTCTTCAACTCTTTTATGTTTGTCTGTTTTGTTCAGTACTAGTTGTTAAATTCCAGTACAGGTACATCAATAAATTTTGATTCTTTTTCCTAGTTTTTTTTTTTTTTGGTGGCTTTTAAGGATTCTGTACTATTTTCGTTGGTAAGAGATTTTGTGTTTTGTGGAAAGCATTGGCGTTTGGAAGTGGTGTAAACATTGAAGCCTGTAAGAAATGCGCAATCTGTTGGTTGGGAGATGAATCAAAAGTTCCATTTTGGACTGCTTTATAACTCCCACTTTTGTTCTTTTGGTTGATGTTATCGAGTTAGCTTCAAAAGGATTGCCCGAATCGTATAAAAATACACGTATTGATTTGTCTCTAATATAATACGGTTATGAGTTAACTTGAGTTTAGTCTTTGATAGATTGCATATTGAGTATAGTTTATGATATATCGCGTATTGATAAAAATACGCGGATTGAATTTATCTGTCAAAATATCACCGGTAGAGGCATAAGAAGCACGGTTCTAAACAGTAAAAAAACAACAGTGGCATCCATAGAAAAATTAATGTTTCCGGCCTTCCTCTCTAGCCTCTAACTAAGGTCTAATTAGTAATTGGGTTTAGCCCCCTATCCTAGCTATGTTGAATTATATTACAAGTTGTACTATGATAATAATTAATGTACAGTTTGCAATGTTTGTATTATGTTATAAAATACCCTTTCCGTCCTACTCAAAGAGTCTAATTTGTATTACTAAAAACAGTAATACAAACTGGACTCTTTGAGTGGGACGGAGAGAGTATCATTTAAATAGTTGTTATAATTATACTGAGTCACAATTAAAAGAGAAAAGAAAGGTATATAAGTAAAATAAACGAATAAATATGGTGTTTTTATTAATATATACATCAGAGTTAAACCCAATACACGTGTTTTCTTCACTACAAACGATACTTGTTATTTTAATATAAATGTGATGTATCAACAACTACGCGAAATACATCAGAGGCAATACGCAAAATAATCTCAAGAATTATACTTATAATCGTGATACTTTAAATTCTATATGCAATATGCGATACATCAGAATCTGTACACAATGCACTTATTTTCATAATATAATGCCGATACATTATAAACAAAATTCAATACGTACGTATGCTATCAAACAATCAAATAAGTGCGTCGTTGTACCATCAAATAAAAAAAATTTCCCATATATATTATTGAGAGTGTTGTAGGTGGAGCATGAGTTAGGTGACTCATAGTCATAGATATTCGCAGTTAAGATTTAATTATAGGACATGGCCGATATTATAGACTATTAAGGTCTCGCATGGTCCAGGTAAAACACTTATATCATTATGGTTAAATCACTTTATTAGTTCTCTAATTTAGATTATTATCTTCATTCGGTCCTTCAATTTGAAAATATTTTATTTTCACCCTTTACCTTCAAAAAAAAATTCAAAATGGTCCCGAAGCAATATTTGAGCTATTTTCAGAACACTTAAGATTCACACACATTAATCGGCCTAATAAATGAAATAATAAATGTTACATCATCTTGTTTTCTCCTTAATTTAGTTTGAAACGATTTAATGTGTCAGTCAAAATAACTCAAATATTGTCAGAATTTGGGTCTGGGAGCATTTCGAAACAAAATTTCAAGTTAATAGACGAAAATAAAATAATTTGAAGTTAAGAGACTAAATGAGACAACATCCCAAATTAAGGGACCAATAAACTAATTTAATCTATTATTTTATAGAACATATTCAAATTTAAAGTTTGTCCAAGTACCATTTTAAAGTAATTTATATTCTTGAAACACTAAAAATGTTTTTTAAGTACTTGTCCAAACAGGACCCAAGTGAGGTCAAGATATTATTTTATCCATATATTCAAATTCCAACTAAATATCATACCTAATTAATTAAGAAGAAATTGTTTTTTCTTTTTCTTTTTTGGCTTATTCATGAAATACGAGGAATAAAACTATTTAATGTAACTGAATTCTAACCCTAAAAAAATCTAATACCATAAGTTTTATTATTTTGTTATACATCAGTAGAGCAGAAGCAATATTAGGATTAGGAAAAAAAAGCAAAAAAAAATATATTTTTATAGGCCAAAAAAGCAATATTAGGATTAGGAAAAAAGCAAAAAATATATATATATATATATATTTATAGGCCAAAAAATTTGAAAGGGGCATGGAAATTGAGAAGTTCCTTCTGGCGAAAGCAATTTAGGACAAGGCCTCCTGCATCTTACTCAACATTAATAACTTAAATTAATTTATAGAGTAAATTAAACTACATAAACTGTCTGTATATAACAATATTTCAATTCCCAAAGGAGACAACAACAATAACTAAGCTTTTGTCGGCACGTTACGTGGAATCGGCTATATAGATCATATCTCGTCATCATATACGGTTGAAATTACATAGTTCTTTTTATAAAACTGAAATAATAAAATTTGACAACGTTTTACATATGCTGGCTGTCAAACTAACGCAACCATCGTATAAATATTGAATCTCAATTTCTAGGTCCAAATTGGATTAAAATGGTGTTATTTAGGACCAAAACCATTAGATAATTTCTTAAGCAGCAGCAGCAGCAAATTAATGTTAATTCTCTACAGTGCCCTTACTCTCCTCGAATTTGCTTTTATTGGCAGTATTCTGATTCTCTTTGCCACTCTAACAAAATCGCTGTAATATTGAAACACAAAAATATCCAAAATTACAAAACTAGAACACATACATAATATATATTCTACGTCAATAGAAAAATATAGATGTACAAATGTTTATATATATATATATATATGTATATATATATGGGTTTTTTCCCCAATATTCATATTGGGATCAAAAATTACCAAAATACACAATTTTTTTTTCATTCCCAAAATATAAAAAACGAAGTTGATGAAAACGAATCTCCCAACTTCGTTTCCTTCAAAAATAACCAAAAAAAAAAACTTCTTGAAGAAAACGAATTCAGGGAATTCGTTTATTCCTTTTTTGTTTTTTATTAATTTCTTTAAGAAATGAATTCCCTTGGAGAAATTAATTTTTTCCTTTTTTTATTAATTTCATTAATTCAAAAGAACCCCCGTAATTCGTTTTTGAGTTGTTATGAAAAAAAAGGCAAAATATAATTATATAACTGAAATTTTAATTTGTAATTTAATAAAATTTTAGAGGAAGTAATTTACGGCATTTTTTGAAATGGTGGTCAATTACCTTTGTCTCTTTATTCTCTCCATTTTCTATATCAAAGGCAGGCGCGATAGGCCGCCTAATCCCACTAGTATTCCCTATGCAAGCTCGTTTAAACTAAAATCAATTAAAATTGGAAACATCAATATCGATCTAATGTTATTTCTTTTTGAGAGAAACGAATTTATGAGTTTTGTTTTTAACGAAATTAATTATTTTTAAAACATAAACGCGTGACTAAATTTTCAAAGATAAATAAATTCCCCAAATTCATTTATACGGAGATTTTATGTATTTCAAAAAATGCCGTAAATTACTTCCTCTAAAATTTTATTGAATTACAAATTAAAATTTCAGTTATATAATTATGTTTTGCCTTTTTTTTATATAACAACTCAAAAACGACTTACGGGGGTTCGTTTTGAAAACTCTAAAATTTGTTTTTCATTAAATAATATTTATTTTTTTAAATAAATAAAAACTTTGAAACATGTTGGTGAACCGTTTTCAATGAAAATAATTATTTAATTTTTTTTACATTCGTTTAAATATAATTATTTTTATTTATTTTAAAAATAATTTTAGTGGAATTCGTTTCTTAATGAAATTAATTTTAAAAAAAAGGAAAAAATTAATTTCATTAAGAACGAATTCATGGAATTCATTTTCTTTTGAACTTAATGAAATTAATAAAAAACAAAAGAAACGAATTCATTTTGAAAACGAATTCCCTGAATTCATTTTCTTCAAGAAGTTTTTTTTTTTTTTTTTTGGGTTAGTTTTGAAGGTTTTGAGATGAAAACGAATCTCCCAACTTTGTTTTTTATATTTTGGGATTTTTTTTTGATTATTTTCATATTTATATGTGGCCAAAATGAATATTTGGGGAAAGAAATCACATATATATATATATATATATATTCTACGGCAATAGAAAAATATAGATGTACAAATGTTTATAAATTTTAAAATATAATGTAACTCTAAAAAGAATTCTCCTATTCGCACGCAATGAATGTAATTATTAAACTACTTAAGAGGGCTTCAATTTACTACAAATTAAGTTGGTGCATTACAAATTAGGGATTGGTCTGTTCGATTTGACATAGTTTTGAAAACGTATTTTAAAAAAAAATTTATGTAAAAATTGTATTGAAAATATAAAAAAATGTGTAATTAAATAGTAAAAATTCGTATTAGAAATGACGATAAAACCAATGGCAAAACTAAAAACAACACAAATAATAACGATGAAAACGAAAAGGCCTTACTTCCATTTGAGGTCACCAACAAGGAGCAAATCATTTTCCATGTCTTCATAAGCAATAAGATGACCTGGAATGGCGTTTGAAAGATCAAGTTCACCACGATCCGATGATGACGACGACGACAATGACGTCACTCCGTTGCCATCATTAATGTCCACGAACATTTGTCTTAAGGCCTTGGCTAAGCTTTGGTAGCTGCTATGCTTCTCAAGGCTAATTCTCTGGCATATCGACCGCCCCTCCAGCACCACCGTGACAGGCGGCACCACCGCCGACAAGACAAGGTCGTCGTCGAATCCCCCGGCCGGAAATCTCTGGACCGTTTTGTTAGGGTTCGTCATGAAGGGTAGCGATGGTTTCTTTTGGGTTTCTTGCCACCGCAATTTCAAGGACTGATCAAAATTGCTCATTTTTTTTTTTTTTTCCCCCAGAAAAGATGAAATTAGAAAAGAAGAAAAGGGTTTTTTGTTCAAAAACTAAGAAATATGAGTGAATATGAGGAGTGAAATTCAGTGTGTTTTTGGGTTGAATTAATGTGTGAGTGCGTGCGTGTGAATATATAGAGGATTGAGAGCACAAATGTCGGGTGGTGGTCAGTTTGGTGTCGGAAAACCGCCCTAAACTCTAGAGCTATAACCAATATTTCAAACTTGGAAGCCCGCGGTTGCCATTAAATAGGGCAAAAATTTACATTGTTTTGAGAAATTATTAAGTACAGCGGCCGCATCCGAAGAATATTATAGTCTGAGATATTTAGTGAGATGAAACGTAACTAATTTGGGAGTCTATTCAGAAAAGGGGGAGCTATATATAATTTTATCTTTTATCTCATTGGTTTTTATGGGTACATTTCCTGTACTGAGTAATTTTTCATTACTTTCTTAACATGTTTTCAAGTTAAGAGATCATATAAAAAGACAATAATTTTTGCTCATAAACTTTAGAAATAACTCTTAGATAGTTTTGAACTCCAATTCTAAAAACATTTAAATTGTTTGTCTCTAGAGTATAAGACTTGCACCCCAAAGTAAGGGCAACAAATGAAAACGAAAAAAATGATACATCACTATGTTCGCCTCGTAGTGTGGCCTAAAACAGTTCACGTGCTTAGCGAAAATAGCTCGAATTAACGCTGCTTCAATACAGATCAAATTAAGGGAACAATAAAGTAATTTAATGTAATTAATCTCGACCAACTAAAATTTAATTACTACAAAGTAAGAGGACAACTGCATCTAAATTAATATTATGTAATGAGAAAGAGTGAAGTATCATCTACCTGTTTTTTGTTTTTGAGTACTGTAACAAGATTTAAGGCAAAGATTTATGTGTACGATGTGGTTTACCTGTGTTGTTTGTCCAAATTAATAACTGTATAAATTAATTAAGTCGAGCTTGGTAGTTATTTAACAATCATATATTTCAAGCTTATAGGATCCGGGGACGAAACCGAAAGATTTTAAAAGAATCATTTCTCATGACAACATGTTCCATCTCAATCTTCTATCCAAATTACACTTAATTTCTTTTTAACCTTTTGTTTTTCCTAATGAATTAACCATAGCTCTATATAAAAATCATTCACAATTTGTATTTCTTTAGTCCCATAGAGTACATATATACATTTTGTAATTTATGAATTTGTATTCATATATAAAAGTGGTATCCTATAATTTAGACGGAGTCTCATGTTCAATTGTCTGACGATTCGACAGATTGATATATACTTCAGTTCCTAAACTCTCTAAGTGTGTGTTTTTTTCACTACGTGTGGTACTTATTTAAACATAATCGTGAAACCTCATCAGTTAAACTATGAAACTCGATACACCAGAGTTTAAACTCAATATTTAATACATTAGATGCTATACGCGATATATTAGCAACTAAAACTCATAACTACGATATACATTAGCAGTCGCACTCAATAAATTAAATGCTAAAGTCAATACACGATACATCAGATGTTTTACACAATACATCGACTAAACTCATAATAACGATATATTAGAAGTTACAGTCAATACATCAGAGACTAAACTCAATACGCGATAATTAATACATCAAAGCCTAAAGTCAAATAAGAGTGTTTTAAGAACGCTTCAAATACAAATTTTTACATAAAATTTGTATATGGAGATCGAGAGGAAAGCAAGGGATGTTTGCTAGCTATCCAATTTAATCAATATTAAAATTTGTTCCAGTTGTAATAACATTGAAGCACTAACATTTAAAACTAATATTCATTGGGATTACGATATTAAATGCTTCAAGAAAAAGCAAGAGAAACACAAATAGTATATTTTTACGATACGTAGTTAATTTTTCATGCAAAATTTTGGAGAAAAGTAAATAATAATTGAGTAGATTAATGGTCATTGTAAATTGGACCAGCATGGACTGTGGAGACGACCGCGCTGCAGTCGCCGGTGGGTTCGCTACTTTGACTCTTTGACGGTCGGCCCTCCCCCTCCCCCTAGGATTTGGTTACGCCCCAAACCACTTTCTCACTATACTTCACAATCACTTTTCCCTTTCCATAGTGTCGTAATCAAAAATTATTGGACGATGTATCCAAACTAGTTAATGCATTTTTTGTTTTGCATCACCGTAAGTTGCAGAGAGAATCTAAATTCTTGGAAAAAAAAAATTTAACACTAGCACTACAGAAGAGGTTTGGGGTCTTTAATTCGACCCCTCAATTGTCGTAACAATTTGTTATAATATAGGTTTACATTAATTAATTACCTTCCTTGGAGCTTGAGAAAAATCATCAATACTTCCTTAAAATTTGGAAATACTACTAATATTTACCCTTTGTTTAGTCAATATTATCGATATTCCCTTTAGTTTAGTTATATTACCAACCGAATCATATTAGTTTGAAAAAATAAATTTCAAGGGACATAATTGTAATTAACTCTATAATTTAACATTATGAAATCAATATATATTATATGTATAATTTATTATATTTATATTAGTGAAAGACTCGCCTGGATCATCACATTGTGCTAATAATAAAATCAGGTTTTAAACTTAAATAAGTGTTCTATGAAGATATTTTGTTAATATTACGACAAAATAACGCCTAGCGGGCAAACCCTAATTAAGGTTGGGCCATGCGTACAACATTGATCAATTAGTAGTACGAACTACGAAGTACAACAATAACACTTAATTAGAAGAAACTTATGTCTAACCAGTCGGACCGTTTGATGGCGTGCGTATCAATTTTAGCCTAAAATTATCGTGTGATGATTTTAACCTATGATATATTGCGTATTGAATTAATTAACATCAAATGTATTGAGTTTAGCTATTGATATATCGCAATTATGAGTTTAGCCTATCATGTATCGCTTTTAACTGCTGATGTACTGAGAATATGTTAAAATAACAAGTATCGTTTGTGGTGCGCGTATCGATTTTAGGGGCAAAAGGTTCGCCTGTAGGGGAAGAAAACATGTATATCGATTTTAGTCTCTAATATATAATTTATTGATAAAAACTAGCGTATTGAATTTAACTGTTGAAATATCGTAGTCGGACCGTCATCTTTAGTTAGTTAGATAAGTTAGATAGATTAGGGACTGACCTGTCTTTCTTGTAATTAATTTCTCTCCTTGCATTAAGAGTAATTGAATTGTACTCTATTAGCAAGCTGGCTAGCTAGAGCGTTTTAATTTGTATCACACTTATAATTCATAGCTGCTCCTTAATTAATATGATTTGGCAGGTAATTAATTACTCATAACTTATGCGGTCCAATTTTAAAAATGTTTCTAAATTTATTTTAATTTTATAACCAATTTTCATTATTTTAAATGATTTATTTACATTTTTAATATACTTTAATATTTAAAAATTCATTAGTTTTAAAGAAAACACTAGTGGAAATTTCATACTTTCAGCCTACTACATATCTCTAGTTCAGTCTCAAGGACATGAAAATAATCCCATGGTAATTAATTTTCCTAGGATTATTTTTAGGGAGAATTACATTTACCTCCCCCAAGGTTTGCCTAAATAACAAATAGGTCCCTTAGGTTTCAGAAAATAACATCTAAGTCCTTTAATCACCCAAACTTGGAGTCCTTTAACCACATGAACAGTGTTGGACTCTAAGTTTGGATGGTTAAAGGACTTGGATGTTATTTTCTAAAACCTGAGGGACCTATTTATTATTTGAGCAAACCTCGGAGGAGGTAAATGTAATTCACACTAAAAAGTTTTTATGATGTATACAAAAATTTTCATATATCATAATATTTTTCATCATTTTTAATATAATTTTTTACTATTTAACTACAAATTTTTAATACACTTTTTATATATTTGTTTTCAAAAACATGTTTTAAAATATGGTAACAAACCGAACCCTAAAACTTGTTTGAACAAATACTTGAAAATTACTTTAGTATTGGAAGAGTTAGAAAGTTTTGTAAAAGTACTTGTCGAAACACATATTCAATATTCTTACAAACACGTTAAAACCAATTTTATAAAACTTTCTAAAAAACACTTTTATAAAAATTTAAAAAATGAAATACTTGTTAGCCCTAATCTTGATCATTAGCAAATTAATTTGTTGGGTAACGCATGCAGGGAGTGGAAAAACATAGCCATGGTAATTCTACCAGCAGGGTTCAAGCTTTGGAACCTTTGGAAAATTCTGTGAACAAGCATCAAGAGTAAGTAAACTCTTTACTTTTTTCTCTTCCATGGTGTAATTTTGTAAAAATTCTTAATAATGGAACCAGTCAATTTTTATATTCTTTAAATAAAATAATTTCTTTACTCCAAAATACTAGGGGCCCATTTCCTAAAAAGGGGTGAATTACATTTACCTCCCCCGAAGTTTGTCTAACTAACAAATAGGTCCCTTAGGTTTCAAAAAATAACATCCAAGTCTTTTAATCGCCCAAACTTAGAATCCTTTAACCACATGAACAGAGCTGGACTCCAAGTTTGGATGGCTAAAGGACTTAAATGTTATTTTTTGAAACTTAAAGGACCTATTTATTATTTAGGCAAACTTCAGGGGAAGTAAATGTAATTCACCCTTATTTTTATATATCATATTTTTGTAATTATAGTTGAATTGGTGGACAACATTCGTGAAAATTGGTCCTACATAATTCAAAGTTCAATAATTAATGTCCCATACATAACTACTTTCCTTTTCTTTTTAAGGATATGTATAAGAATTCGTATAATTACAATTGGCATTATAAAAAGTGGGATGAGTCTTCCGATAAAACAATAGTTGAGAAGCTATGAAAAAAAAAAAAAAAGACTAAGTTGGGGGAATAAAAATACGGAATTGTTAAACGCAGTAACGGTTTTACTAAACGCAGTAACATTCCCCTGTAAAAAGACTAAAATGCCCCTGGAGACAAAAAATTATAAAAAAAAACAAAATGTACTGTTTAAGTGCGGGGGTACTGTTCATGAACAGTGACCCGTGAACAGTAACCCGTGAACAGTACCGCGTTTGAACAGTACCAATTTTCACCTATAAGTAAGGGTGAAGATCAGAAGTTTTCTAAAACGTTCAGAGTTAGTTGTTTTACATTTACATTAAACTGCAGAAACACTTTTTTTCCATTTGGTCACTGACACGTTCATTCAAATATGGCCGGTATACCCGGGTACGATCCATATTACACTGTAAGTAACACTGTATTTATTTTTTTAATTTATAGCAGTGTGCGTAATTTATGTATTTATTTTTTAAATTTATGTATGTAATGTTTCACGTTAATTTTTGGGGAAAAAATCCAGTATGGGGGATTTTTTTTCCCGGATCTGCGATTATCCGAACGTTTTTTTGCTGATTTTGAAACATTTCGGACCGGGAGAAGGTCTCCCGGTCCGAAATAGCCGGAATACCGCCGTTCTCCGGCGGTATTTTCGGCGATATTTCCGGCCAAAATACCGCCGGCAAACGGCGGTATTCGTAGGGAAATACCCGACCGGCGGTATTTTCCGGCGAAAATATCGCCTGATTCCGGCGGTATTTTCGCCGGAAAATACCGCCGGCGATATTTTCGGATAAAATATCGCCGATTCCGGCGATATTCCGCCGAAAATATCGCCGGCGGTATTTTCCGGCGAAATACCGCCGGAATCCGGCGATATTTTCGCCGGAAAATACCGCCGCCGGTCGGCGGTATTTTCCGGCCGGTTACTGCGTTTAGTATTTCCCAATTTTCTTATTTTTAATCAGGGGCATTTTTATCTTTTTACAGGAGAATGTTACTGCGTTTAGTAAATTGGTTACTGCATATACCATGCCTCTAAAAATAATGTCATTACATTTGGAGGTTGCCATGATTCGATCCTGACCTCCCATATCCCAAAACCTTAAACGTCATGGGATGTATCACTGGGCTAAGCGGTTCGAACGCATGTATAACAGTACTTAACTTCAAGTTTCAAATTAACAAAGGCAATTATTAAATTGGAAAAAGTACATTAAATTATACATAAATTTTTTTTTTAAAAATTTAAAAAGTAAGGAAACATTCAAGATCCACCACCACCATCGCGTCCATCCCCCACCTATATTTTTATGTCACATGCTCACTTTTAGTTCTTGTTTTTTCTTCGACTAAATAATGGTGCAACTTTAAGTCAACGGAAATTTTTTTAAATTTTTTTTATAGTTTATCAATTGTATTTGTTAAACTAACGCATTTAAATGAGTTTGCGGTCCAAATAATTTTATGCAAACCTTTTTTTTTATTTTAATATAAATTTCTTTCTTTTACATTATTATAAAGTGTTTTAGGTCATTGCCGTTAGACCATGACAAGATAGAAAATTCTTGACACAAATCTAATATGATATAAACGATTTAGAGCTGAATTTTTTGGTAGATTAACGTATTAAACGGTCGACAAGACTAAAGAAATGGATGAAGTTAGGGTTAAGGAGTATCAACACGAGAATTCGGCAATTGAAATTGTTAATTTGAACACAACACAAATTGTCCGCTCTAAGGTATGGGTATAAACATTAAGGACCATGTACGTACAATTGAATATATACCAATCAATCGTGTACTACAATAACAAAATAAATTTAATCTACATAAAACATTCAAAGTTTAATGAAGATTTGACGTGCTTCTCTCATGGCCAATCGTTTTCCTCACCTACTACTACTCCACCACTGGTTGCCTTGTTGGCCTTATATGGTTGGCTGCTCAACCCCTCCTGACTAGTGTGAGAATTGTCACCGAAGTAATGCCTTTAGAGAGACGAGGAGATAAAACCGAAGCCGAAGCTCGGTCGAATATTACAAAAATAAGAGAATAAAATTGAGAAGCTAAAAAGAAATTAAAACAAAACTATGTAATATTTGACTTCATGATAATCAGTAGTACATTGGAGTCAGAACAGAACCATTCTTGAAAATGTCTCAAGTGGCAATAATAATAATAATAATAATACACTTTCCTCCTAATCCCATCTATTTCTCTGTCTAAAACTTTATACTATTATTTGTATTCCAATATTACATTTAATATTATATAAATTACATGAGCCAAAAAATCATTCATTCCAGAACAAAAAGAATTATCATAAACTAGTATGATTTTACACAGTAGGGAAGGACACTTCCATTTTCAGGCTGGCAGAGGGAAGGCGCTAAATCTTTGCACATTGCCTCCCAAACACCACCTACAAACTAACTTCCCCATCTGTTCTTATTTTCGCCGGAATCCAGGATACGAGCGATTACCACACGTCACGTAGGTATCTTCCGCTCGTTTGCAGATTCTTCACGAAGCTCTCGGTCTTGGAGCTGTCCATCGATCCCTGATACAAAAGAAGAGAAAGGCTTGTCAATGGCCATGGCAATTCCTGTAATATCAAGAAAGGGACACCTAGTGTTGCTTTGCTATTGCTAGTTCTCCTTTCATTTTTGTGGGGTAAGGACAACCAACTTTGCAGGCAATGTACTTTTTTCAGAAAAATGGTGATGATGATGGCATTACTGGTCCTTTTCAAATTTAAAGGAGCCCCGCCTCTCCCCACCCCACCACAACAACTCAGAATCATTCAATACAAAGACACCCGAAAAAAGCTAATATTTTTGTGGATGAACAAGAAACAAGTCCTGAATCTTTAGAGCTCAAGTTTGGCTGAATTAATGCGGGATTGACCATTAAGAGGAACGTAGAAAGAAACACCTAAACAACACATCGAATATTCATGAGCATACCTGCTCTTGCACGATGGTGTGGAGAGTTCGGTGGACATCCTTGGCCATGCCTTTGGCATCCCCGCAGACGTACAGGTATGCACCCTGAGAAATCAAGCTCCAGATATCGGAAGCCTAGATACAATGACGAACGCATTATTAGAATTCAGAAAAATATGTCCCAAACAAATTATTCTCAAATCAGAAGTAAAACACTATTAACTCATTCTGTACTAGTACCTTCTCAGCCATTTTATGTTGCACATACTGCTTAGTGGCTCCCTCACGTGAGAAAGCAACGATTAACTCAGAAACTGCACCAGCTTCCACAAAGTGGTCTAACTCCTCTTGGTAAATGTAGTCCTGAGAAATCAGTAATTAGATTAGAAAGACCTAAAAACTGACATACACAAGAAGGAATAAAGACTCGATTTTCATATTACAACGATTTGTTAGCAAATGACTAACCATTTGGCGATTCCTGCATCCAAAGAAGAGGAGTGCAGGACCAAGATCTGCTCCTTCTTCTTCCCTCAGGGCTAATCTTTCCTGGAACATCATGAGGGATGTATCAGTATTAAACTTGGCATTACAACAGGCAACGAGCTGATTTAAATATAATACCGTAGGCTTCGATACAAACCTGAAGGAAACCTCTAAAGGGAGCCAACCCAGTACCAGGGCCAATCATTATGACGGGTACTTTAGGATTAGTGGGGAGTCTAAAGTTAGATGTCCTGACAAAAACCTGAGCCCAGCTGCAGTCACGACTTTCCTCCAAAGGAATGGCATTCTGGCCAACAATAAACAGGGAATTAGAGTAAGAAAAAAGAAGCTGGGTGACACCGGCCAACATTAGCCCACAGAACCTGAGCATTAAACTCTCAAATAGACACAAATTCTAGACTAATTACCTTCATCCATGTTGAGCAAACACCCTTGTGGATTCTTCCTGTCGGTGTTTTCTCATAGACAAGGGCACATGTCACGTGAATTCTATTAGGCGCCATCCTGCATAATAAGAACCATAGAAAATGAGATTATCTGCTGCTCATAATTGGAGAATTCATGCAAACGAAAATAATCCAAATTGGGAAAAACTTCCTACCATTCTACAGATAAAATCAAGTATTATATCAGAGCTCTAACTCAAAATCTTAGCCCTACATGTAAACTTCATACTGACAGCCTTGTTAATGGGCATAATGCATTATAAAATGCTGGCAATCCCTATACAAAATCAGAATATCAAAAACAAGTTTAATGTGAAAGCCAAATTACCTTGGAGAAGATGAGATTGAATAGAACCTAGGCGGCAAACGTGGTGCAACTGCAGCAAAGAAAACTCCAAGTGGAGGCTTTGCTGAAGGAAATTCAGTCATTACCTCAAGGAGGCTTCTCTGACTTGCAACAACCCATTGAGCATATTCCTCCTGTAGAAGTTGATACGTATCACATCAGAACAACGATTTAGACCCAATTTCAACACAAAAGGTAAGTGGACGCAGGTCCAGACCTTTCCAGCTGGGGAAGCAAGATATCTCAAGCGATCAGCCTCACTAGGATCAGATGAGTATGCAGCTAGAGCTGTTAAAGCAGACTGCACAGTGCACAGAATGATTTTTAGTACTTCATAGGAAAAATGTGATTTTCTAAAGCTCAAAATGTTGATTCAATAAATAACCTACCTTCTTTGGAGAACCCAGAAGATCAGCATACTTGGTCAGGGCAGTTCTTAGAGTACAAGGAGGGAAGGGAGGTGGCAAGGAGCTTCCGCTAGGTGTACCATCTTCCTTATCAGTGTGAACAGAGAAGAATGTTTCTGGGGGTAAGTTTAGTAGCCTTTCAGCCTCCTCCACAATTTCACTCAGATTTTCGCAGTAGACCCCAACATGATCACCGGTTTCATACCTGAGTACCAACAGAGAGAGATCAGTAAACAAGACTCGCATTTTCATGATATAATAATAAAACTGATTGACACCTCGTTTAAGTGAATCTGCATGCATTCAGGATAAGAAAGTAGAGGAGTTCAAAGAAATACCAACTTACCTAAGTCCAGTGCCAGAAATGTCAAACTCTAGATGCGTGCAAGAACGATCAGAGGCAGGAGTATGAAGCTCCCTCTTCACAGCCACATTAGACCTGCATGGATGTTGAGCGTCGTAGACAGCATGACCATTGGAATGTCCATTTTCTCTACCCAAGCTATCTTCTAAAACTGAATCTGATCTGTCATGGAAAACAACCCGGTATTCCAAAATAGCAGCAGTGTATGGAGTGGCAACAGCTGCATCATCCCCATCCCGAAGCAAGTTATCCAATTCAGGCCATAAATTCTCGCGCCTACACAAACATAAGCGAAATCATGGAAAATAGTTTTATCTATCTATTTATTTAAATACTAGGACAAAACCAATTTTAGTTCATTAGGACTGTTACTAAAATTACCATGCAGAAAAGTCATCTTCAATGCACTGATCATCATCCCCGAGACCCACAGGAACAAGACGCTTCCCGCCTGCATCGGAAGAGAGGACATAAGCAAGAACAGTTGGAGGTGACAACTTGCATGCATGATGCGACATTAGCAAAACAAGAAATGGAATATGCAAAAATTTATAAAAAAATTTGCAGGAGTAACTAATAATGTGATTTAAAAGTCCTAGAAGTACATTCCTAAAAGGTAAAGGATGTACATTCAATAGCTAAATTTTACCACAGCTTTTGAATAGATATCATCACCCAGGGAAGAATGACAGGGCATAATTATGCAACAAAATCAAAAAAGGTTAAATTATTTTTGTTTGACAATATTTGAAGTTCAAAGAAAAATGACTGCCACATACTTGTTAATGAGAGCCATTGCAATCCAAAATGTTAACAGAGGCAATGCTGGTGGTAGCATAATGAGATGATCAGGAATTTAATCAGACAATCATAAGGTATAAAGCCTATTCAGCACAAATGCAATCAACATAATCACTAATCCCTCTTACAATGCACCGTCATTTCATCACAAACTAGAATCAGTAACTATTTAACTAATAATTCTAAGTTCGACGATTGTTCCAGCGTTCCAAACATCCCCATTTCAATTATTTACAGTGCTTAAACGTATGGAATGAATCCACAGAATATGCCATACCTTGCTCAGCACAAATGTCATCTACAACCTTAGCAATCTGTTTAAAAAAACATAAAAAAGAAAAGAACAGTTTAGTACAACATTATATCCCAAACAAAAGCCCTCACAGAAGATAATGCATGGAAACAACACTAGACCTTGTTGAAGTGCTCGTATTGCCTGTTGCCAAGACCAAATACTCCGTAATTTAAGTTCTTAAGCCAATCCCCCCTTTCTTTTCCCTGGAAACAAGTGCATATTATAACGATTACCATCACAAATTCCAAAAAGGAAACAGCTACAAATCAAGACCTTAAGTACTACTACAAATCAATTTCTCTTCCTATTTTCTTACCTCTTCGAACCATTTATAGAATCTTGCAGCGTTGTCAGTCGGCTCACCATCTCCATATCTGCAATCAACCAACCATCAATCAATCCATTTAGTACACAAACAACTTCTCTAAATAACAACTCTTCAGTAACATTTACGGATGCCTCGTATGTAGCAATAAAAGACAGTTGGGAGGTAAGAACTATGAAGTGTAACTCACGTGGCCAAGAAGAAAAACACCAAAGTCTCCTTTGCCATCTTCTTCTCGTATTCCTCGTCATCAGCCGCATAGTCATCCTATCAATCATCAACATTCATCCATTTGTACATAAATCTCATGATGAAAAAACTCCAATATCTTGTGAAACCCATCAAGCATACTAAAATTAAACAAAAATATAATACTATAGAAAATAAATTTTTTAAAAAAAAAACTCACCAAATCAATGACTCTGATGACGGCCTTTTCATATCGAGCTTTAGCTTCCTCAGCAAGAGCCTAAACAACAACCAACAATTCAATCACCCAATTAAAGCAAAAACCCAGAAAAGCAGCAAAATTGTCATCAGTCACAGTCATCACAACTTTTCTCTAACGTCAAATTACTAAACTACCCTTCACATGTAACTCCTACCATTTTTTACTTATTCGAGCACACCAATTCAATCTTTCAGACGGCATGTGCAGGCTTCAAAATGATGGGAAATTCTTTTTGGGAATAAATTTTGAATCTTTTTATGTTCCATGAATTTTTGAATATTCTAACGAATCAAATCAATTAAAGTAAATCAAGAATTCAATAGAAAAAAGGGACTTTTGAGTTTTGACAACTCACCTTGGCAAAGCCTTCAGCTGTACCAGTCTGTGTTCCGAAAAGTATGGTAAGTTTAGTCTTTCCATCGTCAACTTCCTCCGGCTCAACAACCACCTTCGGCGGAACTAGCTTCTGGGGAAGCGCCGGTTTTTTGGCCGATCCCGACGACCGCCTCCATACCAATGCAACAACACATCCGATCAACACCGCCACAGAGGTAGTCAAGATCATCATCAGCTCCTTGTTCTCCATCAATATAGCCACCGCCGGTGGAACCTGCCCGCCGGACTCCGAAACATTGGAACCATCAAATTTAACTCCGCTAAAGATCGCAGCCATCAAATCAAAAGGCGACAACTTCTCCGGGCCAGAATCCATTAACTTTCTACTGGGTCGAACCTAAAACAACCAAAAATCCCGAATTCTTCTCCGGAAAGCCGAAAGAACCCCCACCAAAAAAACGCTCAAAGAATGAATAAGGAAAAAAAAAAAAAAAAAACTTCCCCTCACACAAAATTTGATTTTTCCTCGCCGATTCAGTGATTCTTCGGAGACCTATCAGCTCTGCCGGCGAGTAAATAGAGGGAAAATTTTTCAGTTTTCTTCGCCAATGCGAGTGCGTCTTTTAGTTGTTGTGTTTTGGTGAGGTTTGGCAAGAAATCCCAGCTCTCGTAATATATGGAGGGAGGAGAACGAGGGAGAATTTTATAGTGAAAACTCCAAACAATTAAAATAAAATAAAATAATAATTTTATTAAATAAAAATAAATAGAGCAAAAATGCAGCCTACCAAACCAGACCGGTCAAATCCACCTAACACCGTTTAACCATAGTTAACTTAAAAACCTTCATGTTATAAATTAATTTTTATTTTTATTTTAATTTTTGTTCCACTTTGATTTGACTTGGTTATTAAATAGGTACAGTTTTCTGTTAGCTGTTTTGTATTTTTTTTTTTTTTTTTTGAAAGAGTATATATATTATTCATTGTAAGGGTTATACATGGTTGCAAAAGACTCCCACAACCCTATATAAAGATTCTTTTATTCTGAAAAAATAAAATTTGTTCCAATAAAAGAGTTAGAATTTTTATTTGCTTACATTATATATGCTTACTAATATGATAACGTGTCATTTACTATTACTTCTTACTTATAAGTTAGAATATAAGTTAAAAATATGATGTCAAATTAATTATTTTATGCGTGATACACTAACGAGTCATATATTTTTCAAACTTGACTTTCTTAATGGGGTGGAGGAAATATGTTTTCAAATTATCTCTTAAGAATTACATAATAAAAATATAAGACTGCGGTCCTTTTACGGAATCGTTCTTTTAGTGAATATGACTTATGCAATTGCATGAGTAATGCATCAAAAGTCATTGTCAATGAAAGAATTGTTCCTTGAAGCGACAACAGTATTTTCTAAAAATATAAATCTTTGAACATCTTTTAAAAATGAAATATGTTTTGAAAATAAAATATAGCAATAAGACTAATAATTATACTATTTTGGATGGTAGTAGGTAATATGTGTTCTATTTGTTCTTTTTCTTTTTTTTTTTTAACATTATTGTAACTAATTTAATATTTAAAAATTCCCTTTTGTGTCTTTTGCCTTTTAAGAATAAGCATAATTTTGTTTCAGAAAAATACCCTCGTGCGTCTCGTGTGTGAGTGCGTGGTTATATGTGGGAGTGCGTGGACCATTTGTTTGAAGCACACGGTTGAACAGTGAAAGCTTCCAATATGAATTTTCACATCAATTAAATAAAACTACAAATTAGTGCAGACAACGTCGAAGCGGTGGCGGAACTAGGGGCATGTTCTTTTTCATCGTTTTGAAAACGATTTTGAAAACAAATTATGAAAAATTAGTGCAGACAACGTCGAAGCGGTGGCGGAACTAGGGGCATGTTCTTTTTCATCGTTTTGAAAACGATTTTGAAAACAAATTATGAAAAATAATTTTATAATGTAAAAAATGTATTGAAAATGTAAAAAGTAGATGCTGAATAATAAAAAATTGTATTAGAAATAATGAAATATGATTAAAATATATTAAATTTACTGTTGAAACTAAAACCGTTTTCAAAACAGAACAAAAAGAACAAACCCCTAGGTATCAATTACTCGTAGGGTCAATCCATAACTATTTTCTTTAACAATAAATCTATGCATAAAGTTATAAAAAGTGAAAATTATTACTCTATATGTTTTATTAGAATAACTTATTTTATAATAAAAATAGTGACATGATATCTTCTAATTAAACTAATGAACTATATAATACAAAGGAGAGGACGTGCTTGGGGAGGGCTAATCTCCACCCCCACCCTCACTTCTTTCCTTCTATCACTATACTAAAGTTAAAAAGTGTCGAAAATATTTTAAGAGGAGTAATAATAGCACTCATAACGCATCAATACTATCATTGTAACAATTTTTGATAACCAATGATGCACTCGTTGATCGGTAATGTGGTATTAATATATGTTTTATAAAAACTTAATAAATGAATGCTATATTACTAATTATAAAAAGAAAAAAAGTTACCTTTGCTATGAATATTATTATTTTTAGGCTAAATCACCTTTTTTTTTTTTGGTCTCTTGACTATGGTCATTGTCGTCTTCCTTTTTCTTTTTTTTTCTGTTCCTTGACTCCAAAAACTTTAACTTTCCTCCATCAACTTGAAAAAATCGTTGAGAAACTGTGTTAAACTCAAATTTTAACTCGACTGGCACGTTATTTTAACACACATATAGTAGGGACAATTCAAACGAATTGTAAAGAAAAATGTTAAATCAATCTTGTTTACTTCTTAACTCGATTTCGTTTTAAACAGGTCACCCGCTAATCAAATTCAGCTCGAATTTTGTCAAAATTTGAATTTGGAGTCATTTCGAAACTACTCTCCAAATTGATAGACATAAATAAAAAAAACTTTTTAAATCGAAAAACTAAAACACAACAATTGTTCAAATTAATTAAGAGACGATTTGAGTGTTATTTTGAATGAGTCGCACAACGTTGCATATGATTAGCAAGTCGATGGAAGTTGTGGATATCACAGTTCAGCTTCTAATTCTTTGTTTTAAAATAGAATTAGGTTTCTAAATATTCTATTGTTCTAAAGAAAAGTTTTATTTAATTTTCAAAATAAATAAATATTTTTTTATTAATTTTCTGTTATTTTAATATTTATTAATTATAAAATAACGTATAATTATATTAGTAAAATATAACATGTAAGTAAACAAATTACATATGCTACTTCATCCACAAACCTTTTATTTTAGTTTTGCTTTATTTCGAATATGAGAGACTCCTGATTTGATAGTCGTTTCCAAGTAATTTGTTTATGACACAATTTTAATTTGGGAAACACAATAAATGAGACAGCGTTTCTAAACTCGTGTGCAAGAATATTCTAGTTTTGGAATTTGATTCCAAAACCAACACTCAATTTGTAGTCGTAGCGTGTAGAGGGGTATGCCCATCGTTAACACTCTAGTTAACAAAGGCTTAAACACAATGCCAAAACCAAATCGTGGGGGAATTGTTTGGTTAACCTTGCTTCTTAGTTCTTGCTACCTCATTAGCAACATAATTAAACTATTTTAATTAGTGACTAAAAAAGTAATAATAGGTTTCATGAAACGGTCATCCACTATTAATTTTGTTTTCTACGTTAATTAGGAATTCGTAACGAAGCCCAACATTGACAAATGGATGCAATTCAATAGAAGTTTGAAATACCAATATATATGTTCAAGTATTTTCATTAAATATTCTATAAAATATATATATATATATATTTGAATCGTACTATTTCTATTACACGACGAGTCTTTGGGAATAATATATTGAGGGGATTTCCGAGCGCTTTATATGTTCTCCTACTGTTGTCAACTCAGACGTTCTTAAAATTTGATCCCCAGACCCTTTGAAAGGGTACCACCAAATCAAGTCCTTAGGTATAAAAATAAATAAATAAATAATTATTGATGAAAGTTCAAAACCGCACGTATCAAATGTGGGAATGTGGAATTTCTTCAGCCACATTTCCATTTGTAGGTTGTAACTTGCTATATACATAATTGCACAGATACCAAATGGGGGGAGTTTCCTGATTAACTTGCAGCATTTAAAATGTTAAATTCGATAATACTTGTTATTTTAATATAATTGTGAAGTTTAAAATATATTAGAATTTAAATTCGATATATTAAAGGTTAAATTCGAAACGCGATATTCTAGTTACTAACACATGATCAAGTTAACTCGATAAGCGATCTATCTAATATTAAAATCAATGCGCGATATTTCAACAACTAAATTCATAACCACGATACAGAAGTCGCTAAACTCAATCATTATAAATTAAACTTGATACACATGTTTTCATAACATTATTAACGATGCTTCATATAATAATTAAACTCGAAGTGAGACGCATTGGATGCAAATTTTTGTGAATAAAATTTTAACACTATTTACAAATACATTAAATATTTTTAAAACTAAACTTAATTTATACAAATCATACAATCGTTAAATAATTAAATTTATAAAATGTTACATAGCATTTAAATAAAAAGTTCTAATACTTTAATTACCTGAACATCGGAGTTGCGTTTCACCTCTTATTTTTTCTCTGAATTTAAATTTCATTGAAATTATTGAAGCACTAATATAATGATCGTAAACGTGTTGTAAATCATCACTTCTTTAAGAAATCAACGCGGGAGAAGAAGCAAAAAAGCATAATTTTTTATTAATTTAATGATCGAATAAGAGACCCGGGTCGTGTTTTCTCCCTTATTTCATGAATTTATGTACGCAAAATTTGTATTCTCAGACAACGACCATTTAACGGTACGTGTCTCGAGTTTAATTTCTGAAATATTATGTGGATCTTATGTAATGAATTTAGATATTAAAATATTGCGTGCAACTTTTAGATGTTGAATTATTGACTATAATTTCTAAAGCTTTGACTTTATCTGATGAATACATTTATGTTAAAACAACAAATATCACTCATGTTAAAAGAAAATATGCATACCAAGTTTAGTTACTAAATTATCACTTATCGGACCGTTAGATAATTGAACAGAAAACTCCCTTGATTATATATATGATACGTTATTCATATTTTTTACATGGGAGAAACTAAAGTCAGTAAAAGAACTATAATATTATATCATTAAATTTGAACTTTGATACATTACCTCTGTTCATTCACTATACTCTCCTCTTATTTTTATGCAACAAAAAAAAATTGTAATTATATATTAATGTGATAAATTCTCCCTCTCCCCAACATACCAAATAATAGGGTTTCATGTAGTGTAGTATTACAACGCTTGTATTTTATGCGTCTATTTTAAATGTCAATATAGTTTCCTAACATCATATATAAAATGCAGCAATCTCATCTTTTCCCAACTCAGAAATAGATACGATCAATTTCATTAAAAAAAGTCTATTTTTTTTTAAAATTGCTTTCAATAATAGAAAATGAACTCTTCTAATTAAACAGAGAGAATATATATTGAAATCAAAGTACTTCTTATATTTTTTCAAAAAAAATTCTTAAACATATTTTTAAGATATTGAGTGATTGACCAAGTACAAAAAATGTCAAATGATATGGGCTTTATTAATCTTTTTTTTTCTCTTTCACAGCAAGTCTTCACATTTTCATGGTTATAAAGTAGAATTCAACATGTATAAGTCTTCAGTTGGAAAATGTAAAATCTTTTAAAGGAGGCAGAATTTGACTCTCCAATTATTTGTCAGTGTCTGCTAGTAGTTAGCTAGCCAAAGTTATAAGAATATTCATTATAGTTGTAAGTAAATTAAACGTGACAAAAGTAAATTCAAAAAGAAATTATCATTCTTCATAGAACAATACTTATTCAAAAACAATAATAAAAAAAAGAAAAGATAAAGTACTCTATTTATCTCATTTAAAGAGTTTATTTTGTATTAATAAAATAATGATACGTACAAATGGGACGGAGAAAGTATATTATAATAGTAACCTGCTTTTTCTTCCCCCTTTCTCTATATGAAAATTTTTCAATGGAATATAAGGAGAGTCAATATTATTAGTATTTTTTTATTTCTTTTGGTGGTTATAATGATTTTGGTTTCAATAGTAAATTTATATAATTATAATCAGCTTTCATCATTTTTAATATAATTTTTTACTATTCATCTATAAATTTTTACATTTTCTACACTATTTACATTATAAAATTATTTTTCAAAATTAATTTTCAAAACTATTTTCAAATCCATAAAAATATACAGGCAAATAGGATTTTGTCTTCTTTTGTGGAAATATTTTTCCTATCTTCATGAGAGTGTTTTGTCTCTATTTATGAGAGTGTTTCGTTGTCAGAGTTTTTTTTTTTTTTTTTCCCCCTACTTTTGTTGTTATTAGTTTCAGATCTATACAACTAAGAAACTGATGAAAATCAAGGTGGAAAAAACCAAGAGAAATGCAGGATGAATTCTAGTAGTAAAAAATGTTGATGATTTTATCGTTAGTGTGAAGTTTCTAAGGACGTTTTGTTCAATTTTTATCAGCTGCGATAATTTTAACATGTACTAGTAATTTATCTTTCTATATTTTTCAAATTTTTTATCAGCTTACATCCCATTATTTATTGAAGTAAATATAAAACTCTTTCTTTCTTGCAAATTTGCAATGTAATAGTGCAAGAGTTGAATCATGAATGGTCGGTCATTTGACCAATTTATAAAAATTTGTATGACTGTTTTATATGTATAATTTATTATCAATATAATTTTCTTATTTTCGAAGAAAATAAAAATCTATATTTTGCTTGCCAACGGCTATCTATTCTTGCATTAATTTCAGTTTCCCAACTAATTAACCTGTACCTAATAATTGGTGTGTGTAGATTTCCAACCACATTAATTGCCATAAAGAATGTTACACACGAGGGCGTTGACTTTCTTATTCTTTCTTTTCTTGTTATAATTGCTCATTTTATTTTATTTTTTTATAAGTTAGATGTTCAAATAAAGTCCATAGAATTTGTTCTTATTGACGCCTTCAATTTTAAGATCCAAGTTCCGCCACTGTTTGCGGCTAACAACTACTATAGAGGCGTAAAGTAAAGTATAAAAAATCAAAATGGGGTACATAGACACATATTTACAAAACAAAGAAACAATTACTTGATTGTTTCTTTTCACCATGAGTTGTAAATTACAAAACATTTATCACCATCTTTTTCCTATTAAGATTTTCATTTCACTCATATATATATATATATATATATATATTACAAGTCTTGTGATAATTAACGATTTCTATATCATAAATGTTTATTTTACAATATTTTAAATTAATGTTTACTTCTTTTGGAGGAAGGAAGAAGAAGAATGCTTAGATTTTATTGAATTAATAATTCAAATAATAAACTAACAAAAATGACATAATTGGATCCAAAAAAAAAAGTTTGATTAATTAATTTGTTTAACTGGTTTTGCTTATGTTCAAAAAGAAAAAGAATTGTTTGAGTAGAAGTATGGGAAAGAAAGACTTTCGTATCAAAAAATGTTTCTTCTTGAAAACTTCGTAACAATTTAAATATTAAATAAATTATAATTAGGCTGTTAACTCGTGTTTTCCTTAAGATCATGCAACATCAACTGATAGGCACGTTAAAGATTAAAATTCCAGAAGGTGGCGCGTGGGTTCAAGGATGCTAGTTGCGTGCAAATTTTCTAGGTAGAAAGAGCGAAGAATGCGATCGCGCATACTCTAGCTGACTTTGGGGCCATATACCCTTTTAAGTGTGTTTGGAGTGTTGCTTCTACCCGAACTTGTATCTCAACCGTTACTGGATAATTTACAATACTATTAATACATACAGTTTCTCATTTAAAAAAATATATATATATATTCATGAACAAATACACCTAATTAATTAATTAACTAGGGAACTATACAATTTTATAATATTAAAACAAATATTAAAATCTCCCCTCCAATTAATGAGGGACAAAAATCTGGTGTCAACAGGTGAAGTATTTCTTTTAAAAAATATAAAATAAAATAAAGTTAGTAAAGACAGCTAATTAATTAATAATTAATTTAAAATCATTTATTCACTGACAACTCGAAATTAATTCGTGGGTCATGTTGAGGGGCTGTGGAATTGTCAGATCGACCATGGTACTTGCTTAAGAAGAAAACATATTTAGTCCACCAAATTAATACAAAAATATTAGGAATATTTTTTAACAATATATTTATCGTTCATTCTTTTGGTAAATTTAGGTATACCCCTCGAAATTTTGCGAAACTACAAATGTCTCTTGAAATTGTAAAAAATCACCGTCGTACCCTACGATAATGATTTTGTGATTAGTAGTATAACAATTAATACACATTGCTTACCTACAATGTAAATAAACTACATTAATTACTCTGTTTTATAGTCCCTCGTTGTAGGTTATTTTTTTATATCTAAAGGGGTATTTTGTAAATTTGACAAACTCTATGAATTTATGGTATATAATATATCGTATAAACTGACATTATTACCAGAGTAATATTTTGTCATCATAAGCAAAATTTATATAAGGTATGAATATAAATTTGCTATGATAATAAGGTATTTAACAAATTATTGCTCTGAAATAACATTAGTCAAAATTAATAAATATGTATATTAGAAAAACCTGTAGAATAAAGAACATGGAGAACAATCACAAAACTCAAAATTTGATCTTTCGTCATGTAATGTGGTGTACAAGTACAAGGCTCTGATAGTTTCTCATCGTGTAATGTGGTATACAAGTGTAAGTCTTTGATAGTAGAGTATATAGTATCTTATTGGAGTTGTATATATGTGCTCAAAAGCTGGCAAACATTATCAAACAAATACAAATGTTAACTGTGATTACACGAATTCTAGCTCTTTAAAATTAATAACAAAAATTAAGCCAGCGTGGTAAATGATTTTTTTTTTTTTGGATAAACTGTAATGAAATTGGAAGCATGCATAAATTTACGTGTACCAACACCATGATTGTGTACAACTAACTAGGAGGTATTACCACGGCGCGTTATGTGGTTAATTTTTTTTTTATTAGCTTGAAAAATCTGTTATAAAAAATTTTTACAATTTTAAGCAGTAATTGTAGATTTTTCTTGTAGGATGTTATGGAATTGTTATGTATAAAATTGATTTGGTAAAAAGGGCAATGGAAATGAAATGGAATGAGTTTGATACTTGAATAAATTGAAATTGTAATTAAAATAAATATGCAACTGTATTTAATTTTAAATCACAGGATAGAAAGTTATGTGAACTAAAACTGATAGTTGCAAATGAGTGCAAAGGTCTGTTGAGTTTTTTGATAAAAATTAGTAGAATGGCCCTGTTTTAAAAAAATTAATGACTCTATTGATTTACTGTCATGAAAAAAGGAGTTAAATATAAATAAAAATTAAGTGAGAAAATTGTTAAGGTAATTGTGCAAAAACTACATTAAAAAATAGAGTATAAAATGAGATTAAAATTTATAATGTAAATTAGAAAAGAGCCCTAATGATTTGGAAGAGATGCATTTAAAAAAAAACAAAAAAAAGCCTTTATGTTGTTTTGCTGATTTGAAAAAGAGAGGCCCAAAAAAATTGGAGAGAGAAAGTCTTCCTTCCGAAAATCAAAAGAAGGGTCTTTCTGCCCAAAATAAGAATAGAGGGTCTTCCTGTGAAAAAAAGAAGAAAGTTCTTCCTTCCAGGCTCAATTTTATTATTATTATTTTAAATTTTTTTTTTATGATAATGGTTTTGACTTTGGTTTCTTGGTTGTATCGATCTTTATTGTTTGGTCTCATTTTTACCTTTTGATATTTTCTGTCGGAGTAGAAGTAAGGTTTCTATGGGGTTTCGTTTTCGTCCTCGTGGTTGCTTGTCGGCATTAGTTGAAGTTTGGTATTTTCGTCGCGGTTTATTTTCCTCGAGCCGTGGAGAGGGTGAAAAATCTAAGGCTAGTTTTTGGAGCAACTTTTGCATTTTCGTCAGTGAATTATTACAATTTTTTTTATTTGTGTGTTGATTTCGTTGCAGAGTCGTTTTCTATTTGGGCAAATCTTAGGGAGACTTTAGTTTTTAATTAATCTTTGATATAAGGATTAGAATGTCTTTGGAAGGGAAAGAAGCTCCGATGGTTGCTTATGAAACAGAAATGTTTTTAGATAGGTTGAGTTTCTTGCAATCTAGGTTTAATTTAAATGAATCACACTTAAGTGTAGGAATGTTGATGGTAAGCATAATGAAATTCAAATTCTTCGGAAGGGTATGTAACGGTTGCTAAACCCGTCGTAGGACTATCAAATGCAGTAAAAATACTGTTAAAAACCTGCACCAATTTAGCTAAATAAAAGGTAGCACAGCAGAGTACAGGGTCGATCCACAGAGACGGCAAATTCAACACAATTTCCAATTAATATGCAAGTTAACCTAAACTTGACTAGCAGTCACCTTTTGTGTCTCCTAGAGACCTTGAATTTGTAGAAATGTGAAATAAGCAAAACCAAATATGCAAAATAATTAAGAATCAATTAAGAAGAATATCCTAGCATTATGCAATCCACCTTAACCGTATGCATGTAATCATAAACCCTTTTTACTGTCTAATTATCCTATGTCGTTTCAGTTATAGATTACCGCGAGTCCCCGCAATCATAATCCAATTCTCCCTTAATGAATCGATAACCCCCGTGAGTCCCCACAGTCAAGGTTATTTCCCTATCTAGTTTAATTAACAGGCCGCGAGTCCCCGCAATCCGTATTAACTAAGTTAGAAGCATTAAGAATAAGAAGAACCCAAAACCAGTAACCCCCCTCGACGATGCTCAAGAGATTACTGCCCAATTAAACCTGTACTACTCGGCCGGTAGTCGTGCCACTCACTGGCCCTACCAGATCTATATTAAGGTGATCAGACTTAATACGACCTTAGTTTTTAGACATATAAACACAGGCAATTATGGAACTAGTTAATTAGACTGGAATTCATGCTTTGGTTTCATACATGCAATGGTTAAGGTTTCTCACATAATACTAGAATAAGAGAATTTAGCTACTCATAGAATTAAACATCTCACGAAATAAGATTAAAGCAGCCATGAAATGAAGGCAAGGATGGAATATGAAAAAGAGATACTTTACTGAAAATTGCTACTGGAGACTCCTCCCGTTTGGGCAATGGGTAGCCTGCCGGAAGGAACTCTCAAATAAAATAGCACTACTGCTAGAATAATGTATCGTGAAATCCTAACTCTATCAGAACTAAAGAAAAAACTCTACGTGAATAAAGAATGAGAAGCTAGAATGAATGCTGAGTGCAAATCTGAGTGCCTTCTACCTAGAGAGCACCCCTATTTATAGAGAGGAAAACAATCATCTCTCAGTAAAAATATCCCATCAGTTAAGGAGTAAAGCAATCTTTGACAAAGTCAGCACATCACTCAGATGAAGGAAACAACCGATTGATTTTCTGGAGATTCTTCTGGAGCTTCTGCTTTTAACTTTCACTGCAGTAATTTCTGAAACCTTCTAGAAATTTAGCTTTTACTTCTACTGCAGTAATTTCTGAAACCTTCTAGAACTTTAGCTGCTCTACTGGGCTTCAGTTTTCTCCTTCTTTTTGGGCCACAACCCGTGTGACATTCTACCCGAACATCTCTTGCTCCAAAATCCTTGTTTTAGAGTCTTTCCTCCTTATTTGGGCTGTTCTCTAAACCTGCCATAAAACACTAACAACTTGGGCAAAAGCCCGTGAGAACTGCCTTCAAAGATGCTAAAATAATAGTCCAAAACTGGTCAGATCATATCCCCACACTTGAATGACACTTGCCCTCAAGTGTGAAGTGAAGAATAGAACATAGCTCCTCCCTTAAGCATTCATCTCACAATAGTTCCACGAAAGAAAAAAAAAAAAAAAAAAAAAATAGCCAACATGACTCACAAAGAACAAGAACAGAATAAAAGACAAACTGACTCTATGACTTGACACACAAACTTCTGCCTCATTCCTTCTGCTAGATCCTACTCACATCACAAAATTCAGTATCACATTCAGGTGCACGCAATTTAACACTTTCCAAAAACCATCCTTCAGAAGCCCAACACAAAATATGCAATAATTCCCACAACTGCACTCTATGGTCTGTAATTCACACCCTCACTTTTTTACAAGAAAAAAAAATTCAGGATAAAATTAAATCCTAATCTAGCCAGAATCATACATGCTTGACAGCCGACCATCGCCACAGTATAAGAGGAATAGACACACGGCAGTTAAGAAACAACCTTCAAATCATGGGACGCAATGTAAAGCTAGGGTTCGAACACTTGGACAGATCCTAAGGGTTCTAAGCCACCTGTAAAAAACATTAAACCCAGTGTGTTTAACAAAAAAGAACAATTACTGCTGCACTCTTTTCAGATTATGCCCCGTCTCTGTTTGGGGAATTGGTTGCCTGCCCTGTTCTCAGAATTTCACTACTTCATGGCATATCCTGCTTCTCAATCAAAACAGCTCACAATAATAAAGACTAGAACCCTTTATTCAGCTCTTTCCACTTAATTCTCTCAGTTCATGCATTTTTGCTTTAAACTTCAGGACTGAGAAATTGCATTTTTTTTTTTTCAGAGCTTCTTTTCAAGTTCCAGTACACATTTATACTCTTCAAATGACTTCACAATACAGAACATGCCACCTTCTTTAATAAACACACTTAAACATCACAGCAAAGCATACACACTGGGGGGGTGAAAAAGAAGCTTAATCACGAATTGGCTAGGCTCTTTAGTGACTTCAAACGAACTTGTAGACAAGGCTTCAACTTGGCTTCTAAGGATATAAACTGGTAGGTTCAGAATTTAAGCCAAAAAAGGGTTAATCCTAAGAAGGTCCCCATCCTCCCGCCATGCACTATTCATACCATCTTGACAGTCAGGCCGGCAAACAAATGATTCTCACAGAACATTCAGGCTCAATACAGTGGCTTAAGAGAAAGGGAATACATGCATATTTTGATTAGCTAGCGAAGGATTTCTCAATTTAACACTTCAAAATTCAGCATGCACACCTCATGTAACACCTCACTTATGTTGCTTATTTCAGATCCAGTTCAGTCACAAGGCAGAGACTCTCACCAAATTCATATTCAAAAAATAAAAATAAAAATAAGAAAATAAAATTTCAAAACACACAAAACATCCCCACACTTAAACAATTGCTTGTCCTCAAGCAACTACAATAAGAGCAGGGAAAAGGACTGACAAACCGACTGACACATATAACAAACACAATCAAACTTTCAAAGATGATGCAGGGGAACTAAAACTTACCTGGGCAGATTATTGGACTAGGTAGTCCAACATTGTCCAGAAAGCAAAAAAATTCCGACAAGTACCTGCACATTCTGCAAAATAATTCAGCCAGAAAAGTGTGACTAGAAAACAAACTAATGAAAATAAATAAATAAATAAATAATAATAATAAAATAAAAAAAAAAACGAAAGAAAACCGAAATAAAAATGAAAAGAAAAACAAATTGAGTTGCCTCCCACTAGCGCCTTTCTTTTAAGTCTTTGGCTAGACTCAGCTCAGCTTCTCATTTTAGTTTCTCATTCTTAATTAGGACAGCTCCACAGTGAAGTTTCTTCCACTGTTCGAATCTGGCCCCTCGCCTAGTAACTTCACTTTATCAACTTTGGTGGGTGTACTAAGCCATGTCTTTGTATTGCTTCTTTTTCGCACCTTGGCTTTGACACACCCTTTTGCAGAATTTTGGTCCTTTTGATAACCTGGAGGTTCCTCCAAGTTAAGCGTTAAGGCCTTTCCATCACTTATATTCTGTCTCTTGAAATCAGTCAAACCCGAGGGAGAATCTTCTCTTCCTTGTCCTGCAAAAAGTTGGTCTCAAGAGATTCTTGGACAAGAGGGTTATACAGCTCAACACTATTCACAACCGTTTGTGGACTTTTCATGGTATCATCGATGCTAAAAGTATGCTTTTCACCACAATGATCCAAACGGATAGAGCCATTATACACATCAATTACTGCCTTAGCAGTTTTCAAAAATGGGCGACCCAACAATACACCAGCAGATTCTTTGGCCGGATCATTATGCATCTTAATCACATAAAAGTCAGCAGGATAAACAAAGAATTTACGCTCACCAAAACATTCTCAAGTACACCTTCAGGGTGCACACATGACCTATCTGCTAGTTGTATTCCTACCTTTGTATCCACAAGCTTAACACCAGATAAAGTCTCATAAATTGACAAAGGCATAACATTAATGGCAGCACCAAGGTCACACATAGCATGCTTTATTTTTCTATTTCCAATGATGCAAGGTAAAGAGAACATACCTGGATCCTTGCATTTCGGGGGGAGCTTTTTCTGAATCACTGCCGAGACATTCTCTCCTAACACCACCTTGCTCGCCCCTCTTGGCTTCCCTGCCATGAATTCCTTCAGAAATTTCCCGACTGTGGGAAGCTTAATTGCCTTAAGGAATGGAAGGTTGACCTCCATTTTTTCGAAAACCTCCAAGTAGTCAATCGGGTCCTCCTTTATTTTCCTTGCCTTGGGTCGCAAGCTATTTGGGAATGGCGGCACAGGTTTATACACATCCTTGCTCATTGTAACTGGAGCAGGGCTCTTCTCAGGTTCGGATCGGAGTCTACAATGATCGGCTCCTCAGATTCTACTGTATTTGAATTTCCAGCATCCTGAACACCTATCGGTTTGGGAAAATCGGCCCCTGCTAACTGTGATTTCTTAATTACAGGCTCCAGAATTTTTCCACTTCTCAACTGGATTTCATTCACGTTCTCTTGGGAGGAACCTGTACTGGGAAAGGCAAATGACCTTGGTTCCCCTTCAACTCCTGCATGGATGCCGATAGTTGGGACAAAATTCCTGTTATCCTTTCCATAGTAGTTCTTTGCTCCTTCTGTTGCTCGAACAACTCTCCGATGGCATCTTCCACCATCCTGCCACTCCTTTGTGGTTGATTCTGACTTGGATTCTGAAAATTCCGCTGCTGGGGTGGTTGGTATGGTGCCCCTTGATTCAAACTCAGTCTAGATACTGAATTTTCCAGTTCTGGTTCCCGTACCTTTGTTATTCCTAAACTTATTGCACTTATATTCTCCATACGCGAAACCTGCACTTGAGAAGGTAATTTCCCTTGGTTTCCCTTCAACTCCTGTATGGAACTTGACAGTTGAGATAGAATTCCTGCAATTCCGTCGAGGGCAGTTGACTGTACCTTCTGTTGCTCAAAAAGATCTCCCACTGCTTCCTCTATGGTTCTGGCACCCCTTGGTTGATTATTCTGATTCTGAAAATTCCTTTGTTGAGGTGGCCTGTACACTGGTCCAGTATTTCTGACATTCTGATTATTCCCTGCATTCGAAAATGGAGCTTTCTGATTGGCTTTTGACTTGAAAGGCACCTGAACTCCTTCCTCTGGATTCTTCCAACCAAAAGCTGGATTGTCCTTCCATCCTGAATTGTAGGTGTTAGAGTAGGGGTCCCTCCTTGGCTGATTTCGATTCCAATTCCCATTGTTATTCCAACTTCCGGCAGCATTGACGGACTCCTCCTGCACAAGGTTACAATTTTGTGAAAAATGCCCTTGATTCCCACAGCACCCACAAACAATTTCTTCTTGGCTGTTACTGGATGGGGTTGCAAGTTGTGCTACTAGAGCAGATTGCTGGACTACCAAAGCCGTCAATTTCTCCACAGTGGAAGCAATCTGGTTCAGCTTCTCGTCACTGGAATCATCAACAAATCTCACTTCAGCCTGCCGTCTGGTCGATCGGGAGGGTTCCCCAAACTGACTCCTTGACTCAATAGTATCCTCGATCAGTTTCTTGGCCTTGGTTACTGTGTTGTTCTGAAATGCTCCATTGCTGGCTGAGTCCATATGGTTCCGGTCATTGGTGGTCATCCCATGGTAAAAATACTGAAGTAGTTGTGCTTCTGAGTACTTGTGATTTGGGCAACTCTCCACCAGTTCGTTGAATCATATCCAGTAATTTCCAAGGGACTCATCAGCTTCTTGTTGAATGCTGCTTATTTCCTTCATGACCAGATTGGTTTTGGTCGAAGGAAAATACTTCTTTAGGAACAGCTCCTTCATCTGCTTCCAAGTGGTAATGGAATTTGGTGGTAGTGAGGAAAACCACCGATTTGCTGGACCTGTCAGGACATAGGGAAAAGCCACCAACTTTAGTTGATCGATGGTGGCTCCAGTTGGTAGGCGCCCCACCTTACAGTTCTTCACGTACTCGGCAAGGAAATTGTGAGGATCATCTCTAGCACCCCATGGAATTTGGGATGCCATTAAGCCAGCCATTCTTGAGTGGAAAGCCATTGGGCAGTTCTGGAGTGACTACCGCAGAGGCTCTGTCGTCAATGTCTTGATTGCTCAATTCCTTCAATGTGGGTTCTGGTGGTGGCCCTCTTTGTTGTTCTTCACCCCCATTCCTTTGTCTGTCTTCTTGTCTATCTCCCATGATATCAAATTCAAGTTCAGAACTTGAATATTCTGCCTCAGAACTACCGTCTGTTTGCTCACCCGGTCGGTTGACCGTTTGTTCTCTCAGTCGGTTGATAGATTCTGATACTGCGAGCTTACGTAACCGTGCTTCCTTGGCTAAGCGTTTACAAGTCTTTTCAATCTCTGGATCACTCAGTAATACAGGTTTTGAAGACCTGCTCATACACAGCAAAGAAAACACCAAGCACATTAATAGGAAAAAGAAAAGAAATTAAATTGTAACCGTCCCCGGCAACGGGCGCTGATGGACCATCGTTAGCCCTATCAAATACAGTAAAAGTACTGTATAAAACCTGCAATAATTAGCTATAAGTAGCACAATGATAAAGGTCGATCCCACAAGGAACGGACTGCTTAAAATCCCAAAACCTATTAATTCCTAAAAATTTTTGGTTTCGCAACCACCTTTCTGCTCAGAGAGACTTTGTAAAAAAATATTGAAAACTAAATACAAATTAAATTAAGAAAGAGAATTAATCAATGAAATAAAATATTCCAGCAATATGTAAATCACAATAATCACGTGCATGTTAATCATCAAAATTCAATAAATATATTAAATAGAATGTCATCAATCAGTTATAGGTTACCGTGAATCCGCATCAGACATAACCCAATCTCCCCTTACTTTATCGCAATTACCGTGAATCCGCATCAGACATAATTGCTACTCTAATTAACAAGGAACAGGCCGTAAGGCATCGACACTATTAACCATGTTAACAGCCTTAAGATCTAGGGAAACCCGATTTAGTTATTCTTATTGAATTAACATCTAAGAATTACTAACCCCTTATTCTCTATTACCTGAAGGTAACTTGCCACCACTAAATCTTGCCAATAAATATTATGTTATTTAACTGGGAATTAAATGGCTCTACCTAATTCAACTAAGGTGATCAGCTTAATTAAATATCAGTAATCAAAGTTATGAGCAGAGAATAAGAAGGAACACATGCAATTTAATTTAAGCACAATTCGGTTTCATAACATGCCCGGATTAATTGCTATTACATTATGCGGAATAAGAATTTAGCTACTCATAATTAAACTAACTACGACACATTATTATATGAATCATACTGAAAATAGTTGAAAAGATAAAATAAATAAAAAGAAAGAAATACTTGAATTGCGATCTGAAAAAATCTCAGAGTATGCGACGTCCCGTTGGGCAAACGGGACCTCTGCCGACAGAAATTCTCCAAACGCCAGAAACGAAAATATGCTCTAAAATCTGAACTAGCTATGAAAATATGGAATAATATCTGCTTCCTACGTACGTACGTTCTCTCCCTTCTATCCTTTATAAAGTAGTGTAGAATGGAGAGAATAACTAATAGTAAATTACTAAAACTCTTGTCCATGTAGGATACTACCAAAAATAATCTCCAAAATAAATAAGGATAATTTGTATTAGGAAATAATCCCTTCTTCCAGCTGGCGCACCACCAATGTTGGCAATTAAAGAATCCAAATTCCATTCCAATTGCTTCACACGATTGATCAATTAATTGCTTCATTGGGCCTTCTTCATTTATTTTGGGCTGCTTGTTCCATCTTTGGCGCCTCAACTTAGCCCACTGCTCTTTTTGCATGCATGATATAATAATCCTCCCTTCATTGCTTCTTTGAACTGGATTGCTCTTTTCTTCCTCTTTTTGCATCTGCTTCTTTAATTATTTTCTTCCTAAAACCTGCATTTATCTCACAAAAACTTGCACATACCCGTGAGATTTGCCACAATTATGCTCTAAAATTCAGCAGCTAAAGGACATCTATCAAATATCCCCACACTTGAATGACGCTTGTCCTCAAGCGTGAAGTGAAGAATTAAACTCAGTCCTATTTTCTTTCCCTTTTACATAACAAAAACACAAAGACACAAACACAAGAACACAAAAGACACAAAACTTGAACAGACCCAAAAGAACATAATAGAAAAAAACAAACAATGACCCAAAGGACCCAAGACATGACTCACACGATACAATGACACCACATAAACACAGGATTACTATGCCCAAATTCCTCATGTCAATTGTACTTGCACCACAAGATTCACCTTTTAATCACAAACTATGCAAACTCTACCATTCCACCAAACAAACCATACCAAGTCAGTTTAACACAGTTCATGCATAAATTCCCAAGCAGCACTCTTATGGGTAGTAAATCACACAACTCACAATTCAAAAAATTAGGACAAGTGATTCATCCCTAGTTTAGTCAGAACTCAAAAGCTTGATAACTGACCATCTCCATAGTAAAGATTGAGTAATGCACAGATGTTAAGAACAACCTTTTATTCATATGGACGCAATGGGGCCAAGGGATTTTTATTTATTTGGTCGGGCCCTATGGGGTTCTAAGTCACCTGCAGAATTCAACAAGTAGTGTGCATGCATATAGAACCTGCTGCTCCTTTTTATTTGGACATTAACTCCACTTCCTGCTTTTCCTGATCTAGAGCCAAAACATTCAGCTCTTTCTTTAATTATTCAAGCAGTGACAGTCACCAAAAACTCATTCAGCACATGATTAAAAATTCAGCACATAATCTCCAAAATCCAGTCCTTTAACTTATTCTGCAAACGTATTCAAAACATAACCAGCTCTTGTTCTTTATTTCATCATCTCTTTTCTCTTTTTTTTTTTCTTTTTTTTTTTCAAATGTGAACTCATTCTCTTTCCACAGCAGAACTGATTTTTCATATAAATTCATCAGATACACAAAGAAACAGAACTGGACTCCACAATTGTGCCTCATGACTTCTACTCTGTCGCAGCATCAACACATAATACCATGCAGCATGCACACCAAGGGTATGAAAGGATTTACTCAAAACAGGCTTGGCTGATTTTTACTGACTCAGAACTGAAAGGTCAAGGCTTCAACTTGCTGACTAAGGGGTATTTTTCTGTATAGGACGGTTCAGAAATTCAAGCCAAAAGGGTTTATCCTAGAAAAGGTCCCCCATCATCCAACCATGCATTACTCAATAAACCATTTTGACAGTCAAGCAGGCAAACCAAAGAGATTCTCATGCAAAACATCCAGTGCGGCTCAGAATTATTTAGTAGGCTTTAGAAAAGGGAATTCATGCACAACCTGTATCAAAATAACGGCTCTATCCCAAACCACATCCACAAGAATAAGCATAGTAAGTGATTAATAGGATATCTATGTTGCTTATTTCAGATTAACATTCAAAATTGGGCAAAAATCCTGTACTTGACATACACATTCAAGACTCCAAAGACAAACAAAACACAGGAGAAAATCGCAAAACATCCCCACACTTAAACGGATGCTTGCCCTCAAGCATACATAGACAACACAACTATGGAAAACAAAAACAAAAACAGCACAAAAAGAACAAAACAAAAACAACACATGAAAAAGCATTGGAGGTGAGGTAATTAACCATATCTGCATACCATGGATCGCAGCTCTTCTTCTCTGAAATTCGCAGATTCAGGGACTGTTCTACCTCCCGTTTGGGCAAACGGGACGTCGCCTGGTGCAGATGTTCTTAGGAAAAGTTTTCCTGAATTGGTGGCCCTTCGAACTTCATGGGTTGGCTACTGGAACCTAACCTGCAACAAAAAAATTATATTCTAAAAAATTAAATCCTAAATGACTGAATTTACTATTTTTTTTCTTTTTTTCTTTTTAATTAAATACAAAAAAATTAGAAATAATGGAAAACACAAAAATAAAACTAAAAAAATAATAATAATAAAAGAAAACGCGGGTTGCCTCCCACTAGCGCCTCTCTTTAACGTCTTCGGCCAGACGCAGTGTGTCTCCTTCAATGATTCGGACAGCATAACAATGGAATTTCTTCCACTGTTTGGACCTGGGTAGCATCACAGAAAAGTTTAAGATGTTTCCTGTTGACTGTGAATTTCTTTCCAATCTTGGAATTTTGAACTTGCACAGCTCCACTTGAACAGACGGACACTACATCCAGTGGTCTTATCTTCTTCTTCTTCTTCTTACCAGGTAGACCCTTGATCTCAAAATTCGCAAACCCACCTCTTTTTCCTTGACTGATCTGCTGGCCAGTATCACATTGTGGGGGAATTTGACTCACTTCCTGCAAAAAATCAGTCTTAAGATGCTCTTGGACACAAGGGTCAATCATATCAACACTATAAACATTTTCCATAGGCATTGAACTTTTTATGGCATCATCCATACTAAATGTGACCTTTTCACCACAGTAGTCCAGGCAAATAGATTCATTGTTCACATCAATTAGGGCTCTAGATGTTTTCAAGAAAGGTCGGCCCAACAAGACTCCAGCTGACTCTTTTGACGGATCACTACTCATCTCAACCACATAAAAATCAGCAGGGTATACAAAAGAATGAACTCTTACCAACACATTTTCCAAAAGACCCACAGGATGTACATATGATCTATCAGCCAATTGAATTATAACACTAGTGTCGACTAATTCAACACCAGTTAAAGTTTGATACACAGAAAGAGGCATTACATTAATTGAAGCACCTAAATCACACATAGCATGCTTAATCTGTTTATCTCCAATTACACAAGGTAAAGAAAACATACCTGGGTCCTTGCACTTAGGTGGCAATTTCTTTTGAATTACGGCAGACACGTTCTCGCCCATGATTACCTTGCGTGCTCCTCTTTGCTTCCCAGCCATAAACTCTTTCAAAAATTTACCAATATGAGGGATCTTTATTGCCTTGAGGAAAGGTATGTTAACCTCCATCTTCTCAAACGCTGCCAAATAGTCCACAGGATCCTCTTTTGGTTTCTTCGCTTTCCCGATCAGTCGGTTTGGAAAAGGTGGGTCTTCATAGGGGTTTCCACCTTTTAGGCTTAGGAAAGGTTCGGGTCTGCTTCTTATTTTTGTTTATGCAGTTTCAGGTTCAGGGTCCCGTTTGGGCAAATGGGACCTCGACGCAGAACTCTCTGGATCTTCTGGATGCGGAGACTTGATATATTCCCTGGATTTCAGGTTCAGGGTCTCATGTTCTCTTTCTTTTTCGGTTCCTGCGATTTCAGGTTCAGGGTCCCGTTTGGGCAAATGGGACCTCGACGCAGATTTCTTTTTCACGGTCGATGGCCCGTTTGGACAAATGAGACATCAAAGTAGAACTCTCTTGCTCTTCTGGCTGCAGTAACTTCACATACTCCCTGGAATTGTCTTCGCCTTGCTCAGATTTTGCCTCCACTCTGTTCCTACTAATCAATCTATTTGGAAAAGGAGGTTCTTCGTAAGGGTTCCCACCTTTCAGACTTAAAAAGGGTTTAGGTCTCTCTGTGACCGCTGGCTCTTTTCTTTCAGCTTCAGGTTCAGGGTCGACGCCCCGTTTGGGCAAACGGGACCTCGTCATAGAATTCTTTTGCACTTCTGGCTGCAGAACCTTCCCACATCTCAGAGTTATCGCACTAACATTCTCTTTTTGCTGTATTTGAACCTGTGAGGGTAGTCTTCCCTGGTCACCCTTCAATTCTTTGAGCGAAGCAGCCAATTGGGACACCATATTTGCCAGACTATCAATACTGGTTTTCTGCTCTTTTTGTTGATCTATTAGAGATGCAATTATATCACTAGAATCTTTACCATTTCGCTGTGGTTGGTATGAACTCTGGCCTTGCTGGAACCCTCTCTGCTGTGGTGGTCGGTATGCCTGATTCTGGTACTGATTCAGGTACTGGTTCTGGTTACCCTGATACTGGAGCTGCTGACTTTGATCTTGGATGCTGGTTCAGTCCATCTGAAACTAGGATGATCTTTCCACCCTTGATTGTACGTGTTGGAGTAAGGGTCCCTTCTTTGATGTAGGCCATTCCAGTTTCCAGCAGCATTTGCTTGAGCCAGGGGATCAGAAGGTGCAAGGTTACACTTATGGGTAAAATGGCCCATATTTCCGCAGATTCCACAAACTTCCTCTGTCTGCACCTTATTTGTTCCAGCTACCATTTTAGTCATCATCTCAGTCATCTTTCTCATTTCGGCTACCAGCTGGGAGTTGTTCACGGGGTCATCATGTTCACGGGGTCCCACATCATCAATAATGCGCACTTCGGCGGTCCGCTTGGCCAGACGGATGCTAGGTTCAGCAAAGTCATTGCGTGCTTCCAGTGTCGCCTTTATTATTTTATGAGCAGATGTGACAGTATTATTCAGAAATGCACCACCACTGGCGGAATCCATATGCATCCTTTCGGCTTCGGTCATTCCATGGTAGAAGAACTGCAGCAACTCACCATCCGAGTACCTATGGTTTGGGCAACTATCGCACAATCACTTAAATCTGAGCCAATAGGTGCGGAGGGACTCATCATAGTCTTGTTGGATCCCACTTATCTCCTTCTTCACTGCATTCGTCTTCGTGGCGGGAAAGTAATTTTTAAGGAAAGCCTCCTTCATCTCTCCCCATGTAGTGATGGAGTTTGGCTCTAGGGAAGAGAACCACATGTTGGCTTCACCGGTCAGGACAAAAGGGAATGCCACGAGTCGGAGCTGCTCCACAGTGGCTCCTGCTGGTACTTTGCCCAACTTGCACCCCTTGACGTACTCACGCAAAAAACTGTGGGGGTCCTCTCCTGGCCTTCCATGGTACTTTGGTAGCATACTCAACCAACTAGATTTGAGTTGGAAGTGACCTGTGATTTCAGGCATTACAATTGCTGACGGCTCATCCTCGGCGTCGTGATTGCTTAACTCCTTTAGAGTTGGTTCAGCAGCAGGAGCTTCCACTCGTCTTCTTTCTTCCTGTCTATCCCCCATCTTAGAATCAGGCTTAGGGGCAAAATTCTGTTCAGACTCAGCTTCTGTTCTACTTCCCGTTAGGGCAAACGGGACCTTGTCCGAATCTGAAACAGCAGCTTCTCGCCTTTGACGTGCTTCTTTTGCGAGTCTTCTTGCAGTTTTTTCAATCTCTGGATCGTACTGCAATTCAGGTTGCGACGATCTGCTCATAAAACACACAAAAACACAAATTAATAGGAAAAGGTGATTTAAAACATAAAATCGTTCCCCGGCAACGGCGCCAATTTGATAGGACCGTCGTTAGCCCTATCAAATACAGTAAAAGTACTGTATAAACCTGCAATAATTAGCTATAAGTAGCACAATGATAACAGGGTCGATCCCACAAGGAACGGACTGCTTAAAATCACAAAACCTATTAATTCCTAAAAATTTTTGGTTCGCAACCACCTTTCTTGCTCAGAGAGACTTTGTAAAAAAATATTGAAAACTAAATACAAAATTAAATTAAGAAAGAGAATTTAATCAATGAAATAAAATATTCCAGCAATATGTAAATCACAATAATCACGTGCATGTTAATCATCAACTCAATAATATATTAAATAGCATGTCATCAATCAGTTATAGGTTACCGTGAATCCGCATCAGACATAACCCAATCTCCCCTTACTTTATCGGCAATTACCGTGAATCCGCATCAGACATAATTGCTACTCTAATTAACAAGGAACAGGCCGTAAGGCATCGACACCTATTAACCATGTTAACAGCCTTAAGATCTAGGGAAACCCGATTTTAGTTATTCTTATTGAATTAACATCTAAGAATTACTAACCCCTTATTCTCTATTACCTGAAGGTAACTCTGCCACTAATTAATCTTGCCCAATAAATATTATGTTATTTAACTGGGAATTAATTGGCTCTACCTAATTCAACTAAGGTGATCAAGCTTAATTAAATATCAGTAATCAAAGTTATGAGCAGAGAATAAGAAGGAACACATGCAATTTAATTTAAACACAATTCGGTTTCATAACATGCCCGGATTAATTGCTATTACATTATGCCGGAATAAGAAATTTAGCTACTCATAATTAAACTAACTACGAACACAATTATTATATGAATCATACTGAAAATAGTTGAAAAGAATAAAATAAATAAGAAAGAAATACTTGAATTGCGATCTGAAAAATCTCAGAGTATGCGACCTCCCGTTTGGGCAAACGGGACCTCTGCCGACAGAAATTCTCCAAACGCCAGAAACGAAAACTACTGCTCTAAAATCTGAACTAGCTATGAAAATATGGAATAATATTCTCCTTCCTACGTACGTACGTTCTCTCCCTTCTATCCCTTTATAAAGGTGTAGAATGGAGAGAATAACTAATAGTAAATTACTAAAACTCTTGTCCATGTAGGATTCTACCAAAAATAATCTCCAAAATAAATAAGGATAATTTGTATTAGGAAATAATCCCTTCTTCCAGCTGGCGCACCACCAATGTTGGCAATTAAAGAATCCAAATTCCATTCCAATTGCTTCACACGATTGATCAATTAATTGCTTCATTGGGCCTTCTTCAATTTCTTTTGGCTGCTTGTTCCATCTTTGGGCTGCTTCAACTTTAGCCCACTTGCTCCTTTTTGCATGCATGATATTAATAATTCCTCCCTTCATTGCTTCTTTGAACTGGATTGCTCTTTTCTTCCTCTTTTTGCATCTGCTTCCTTTAATTATTCTTCTTCCTAAAACCTGCATTTATCTCACAAAAACTTGCACATACCCGTGAGATTTGCCACAATTATGCTCTAAAATTCAGCAGCTAAAGGACATCTATCAGGCGCCAATTTGCTAAACCCGTCGTAGGACTATCAAATGCAGTAAAAATACTGTTAAAAACCTGCACCAATTTAGCTAAATAAAAGGTAGCACAGCAGAGTACAGGGTCGATCCACAGAGACGGCAAATTCAACACAATTTCCAATTAATATGCAAGTTAACCTAACTTGACTAGCAGTCACCTTTTGTGTCTCCTAGAGACCTTGAATTTGTAGAAATGTGAAATAAGTAAAACCAAATATGCAAAATAAATTAAGAATCAATTAAGAAGAATATCCTAGCATTATGCAATCCACCTTAACCGTATGCATGTAATCATAAACCCCTTTTACTGTCTAATTATCCTATGTCGTTTCAGTTATAGATTACCGCGAGTCCCCGCAATCATAATCCAATTCTCCCTTAATGAATCGATAACCCCCGTGAGTCCCCACAGTCAAGGTTATTTCCCTATCTAGTTTAATTAACAGGCCGCGAGTCCCCGCAATCCGTATTAACTAAGCTAGAAGCATTAAGAATAAGAAGAACCCAAAACCAGTAACCCCCCTCGACGATGCTCAAGAGATTACTGCCCAATTAAACCTGTACTACTCGGCCGGTAGTCGTGCCACTCACTGGCCCTACCAGATCTATATTAAGGTGATCAGACTTAATACGACCTTAGTTTTTAGACATATAAACACAGACAATTATGGAACTAGTTAATTAGACTGGAATTCATGCTTTGGTTTCATACATGCAATGGTTAAGGTTTCTCACATAATACTAGAATAAGATAATTTAGCTACTCATAGAATTAAACATCTCATGAAATAAGATTAAAGCAGCCATGAAATTAAGGCAATGATGGAATATGAAAAAGAGATACTTTACTAAAAATTGCTACTGGAGACTCCTCCCGTTTGGGCAATGGGTAGCCTGCCGGAAGGAACTCTCAAATAAAATAGCACTACTGCTAGAATAATGTATCGTGAAATCCTAACTCTATCAGAACTAAAGAAAAAACTCTACGTGAATAAAGAATGAGAAGCTAGAATGAATGCTGAGTGCCAATCTGAATGCCTTCTACCTAGAGAGCACCCCTATTTATAGAGAGGAAAACAATCATCTCTCAGTAAAAATATCCCATCAGTTAAGGAGTAAAGCAATCTTTGACAAAGTTAGCACATCACTCAGATGAAGGAAACAACTGATTGATTTTCTGGAGATTCTTCTGGAGCTTCTGCTTTTAACTTTCACTGCAGTAATTTCTGAAACCTTCTAGAAATTTAGCTTTTACTTCTACTGCAGTAATTTCTGAAACCTTCTAGAACTTTAGCTGCTCTACTGGGCTTCAGTTTTCTCCTTCTTTTTGGGCCACAACCCGTGTGACATTCTACCCGAACATCTCTTGCTCAAAAATCCTTGTTTTAGAGTCTTTCCTCCTTATTTGGGCTGTTCTCTAAACCTGCCATAAAACACTAACAACTTGGGCAAAAGCCCGTGAGAACTGCCTTCAAAGATGCTAAAATAATAGTCCAAAACTGGTCAGATCATATCCCCACACTTGAATGACACTTGCCCTCAAGTGTGAAGTGAAGAATAGAACATAGCTCCTCCCTTAAGCATTCATCTCACAATAGTTCCACGAAAGAAAAAAAAAAAAAAAAAAAACAGCCGACACGACTCACAAAGAACAAGAACAGAATAAAAGACAAACTGACTCTATGACTTGACACACAAACTTCTGCCTCATTCCTTCTGCTGGATCCTACTCACATCACAAAATTCAGTATCACATTCAGGTGCACGCAATTTAACACTTTCCAAAAAACCATCATTCAGAAGCCCAACACAAAATATGCAATAATTCCCACAACTGCACTCTATGGTCTGTAATTCACACCCTCACTTTTTTACAAGAAAAAAAAAATTCAGGATAAAATTAAATCATAATCTAGCCAGAATCATACATGCTTGACAGCCGACCATCGCCACAGTATAAGAGGAATAGACACACGGCAGTTAAGAACAACCTTCAAATCATGGGACGCAATGTAAAGCTAGGGTTCGAACACTTGGACAGATCCTAAGGGTTCTAAGCCACCTGTAAAAAACATTAAACCCAGTGTGTTTAACAAAAAAGAACAATTACTGCTGCACTCTTTTTCAGATTATTGCCCCGTCTCTGTTTGGGGAATTGGTTGCCTGCCCTGTTCTCAGAATTTCACTACTTCATGGCATATCCTGCTTCTCAATCAAAACAGCTCACAATAATAAAGACTATAACCCTTTATTCAGCTCTTTCCACTTAATTTCTCTCAGTTCATTAATTTTTGCTTTTAAACTTCAGGACTGAGAAATTGCATTTTTTTTTTTTCAGAGCTTCTTTTCAAGTTTCAGTACACATTTATACTCTTCAAATGACTTCACAATACAGAACATGCCACCTTCTTTAATAAACACACTTAAAACATCACAGCAAAGCATACACACCTTTTGATATTTTCTGTCGGAGTAGAAGTAAGGTTTCTATGGGGTTTCGTTTTCGTCCTCGTGGTTGCTTGTCGGCATTAGTTGAAGTTTGGTATTTTCGTCGCGGTTTATTTTCCTCGAGCCGTGGAGAGGGTGAAAAATCTAAGGCTAGTTTTTGGAGCAACTTTTGCATTTTCGTCAGTGAATTATTACAATTTTTTTTATTTGTGTGTTTGATTTCGTTGCAGAGTCGTTTTCTATTTGGGCAAATCTTAGGGAGACTTTAGTTTTTAATTAATCTTTGATATAAGGATTAGAATGTCTTTGGAAGGGAAAGAAGCTCCGATGGTTGCTTATGAAACAGAAATGTTTTTAGATAGGTTGAGTTTCTTGCAATCTAGGTTTAATTTAAATGAATCACACATTAAGTGTAGGAATGTTGATGGTAAGCATAATGAAATTCAAAATTCTTCGGAAGGGTATGTAACGGTTGCTAAACCCGTCGTAGGACTATCAAATGCAGTAAAAATACTGTTAAAAACCTGCACCAATTTAGCTAAATAAAAGGTAGCACAGCAGAGTACAGGGTCGATCCACAGAGACGGCAAATTCAACACAATTTCCAATTAATATGCAAGTTAACCTAACTTGACTAGCAGTCACCTTTTGTGTCTCCTAGAGACCTTGAATTTGTAGAAATGTGAAATAAGTAAAACCAAATATGCAAAATAAATTAAGAATCAATTAAGAAGAATATCCTAGCATTATGCAATCCACCTTAACCGTATGCATGTAATCATAAACCCCTTTTACTGTCTAATTATCCTATGTCGTTTCAGTTATAGATTACCGCGAGTCCCCGCAATCATAATCCAATTCTCCCTTAATGAATCGATAACCCCCGTGAGTCCCCACAGTCAAGGTTATTTCCCTATCTAGTTTAATTAACAGGCCGCGAGTCCCCGCAATCCGTATTAACTAAGCTAGAAGCATTAAGAATAAGAAGAACCCAAAACCAGTAACCCCCCTCGACGATACTCAAGAGATTACTGCCCAATTAAACCTGTACTACTCGGCCGGTAGTCGTGCCACTCACTGGCCCTACCAGATCTATATTAAGGTGATCAGACTTAATACGACCTTAGTTTTTAGACATATAAACACAGACAATTATGGAACTAGTTAATTAGACTGGAATTCATGCTTTGGTTTCATACATGCAATGGTTAAGGTTTCTCACATAATACTAGAATAAGATAATTTAGCTACTCATAGAATTAAACATCTCACGAAATAAGATTAAAGCAGCCATGAAATTAAGGCAAGGATGGAATATGAAAAAGAGATACTTTACTGAAAATTGCTACTGGAGACTCCTCCCGTTTGGGCAATGGGTAGCCTGTCGGAAGGAACTCTCAAATAAAATAGCACTACTGCTAGAATAATGTATCGTGAAATCCTAACTCTATCAGAACTAAAGAAAAAACTCTACGTGAATAAAGAATGAGAAGCTAGAATGAATGCTGAGTGCCAATCTGAATGCCTTCTACCTAGAGAGCACCCCTATTTATAGAGAGGAAAACAATCATCTCTCAGTAAAAATATCCCATCAGTTAAGGAGTAAAGCAATCTTTGACAAAGTCAGCACATCACTCAGATGAAGGAAACAACTGATTGATTTTCTGGAGATTCTTCTGGAGCTTCTGCTTTTAACTTTCACTGCAGTAATTTCTGAAACCTTCTAGAAATTTAGCTTTTACTTCTACTGCAGTAATTTCTGAAACCTTCTAGAACTTTAGCTGCTCTACTGAGCTTCAGTTTTCTCCTTCTTTTTGGGCCACAACCCGTGTGACATTCTACCCGAACATCTCTTGCTCAAAAATCCTTGTTTTAGAGTCTTTCCTCCTTATTTGGGCTGTTCTCTAAACCTGCCATAAAACACTAACAACTTGGGCAAAAGCCTGTGAGAACTGCCTTCAAAGATGCTAAAATAATAGTCCAAAACTTGTCAGATCAACGGTGTTTGAGCAGACTTTTCGTTCAGGTGTTCAGTTACCCTTTAGTGATTTTTTATTAGATATTTTACAATATTATGATATCTGTTTGGCTCAATTGGTTCCGAATGCAATTAGGAAGTTAGTTGGATATCAGGTTCAGTGTTTTATGTTTGGAGCTAAGCCATCTGTGGATTTGTTTCGGTATTTATATTTGTTAAGTACAGTTAACAGTAAGAATCATGATTGGTATACATTCCAAGAAAGGGGACCTGGTTATCCCAAAATATTGACAAATTTTGATCCAGCGATCAAAGAATGGAGGAATAAATTTTTTTACCTCTCCAAAGAGCATTTTCCTACAGAATTTGTCGATCATTGGCACAACAAAGATGCAACTAAACGAGTTAGTGAGCTCCCAACTATCTTTGATATGAGTGTGCTTACGAAGATGAGCAGTTCTCCTCTACGTTGTTTATGTTGTTTCGATGAAAGGGTGTTGGTTTTGTGTGGGCTGAGTGAGGTTCATTCACATGCAGATTGTTTGGCAATAATAACGAGTACTGGTAAATGTATGGGTTTATTTTCATTTATGCTTATTTTTAGTTGCGGCTGGTAATTTATTTGTTTTCTTTTTAGAGTTTTATTGTTAATTAAATTATTTTTTCAGATTTGGGTGTGAATGAGTATTTAAAGTTGGTAGCTGAAGGTGTTGCTGCAATGTCTGAGGACAAGCAGTATGAGAAAGATTGTAAGGAAGCTTATCCCGTGAATCATTCCAAAAAGCGAAAACATGTTGGAAAAGAAAGAGTAAGTACTTCTCCTCCTTTGCTTAATCATGTGGTAGTTAAAGATGGACAGGTGCTTGGAAACAGCATTGTAGACACTGGTGGTTGTGATGTTGGTGATGTTGGATTATATTGTAATCCTGTATCTGTTGAAAATGTTAAAACTTTAGAAATATTGACATCTCCTGGTGATGGTATTCTTAAGGAGGGGTTAGTTTCCACAGAAGTACAGTATGAATTAGGAGGTAGCCCATCTTCGTGGGAAGAGGGAACGTTGGCGATTAAGGAAATTGAAAGGGGTATTGCTCCTACTCATTACATTCCATATTTTGCTCTTGATACGCATCTAATGCAGAATTCAACGCGAAAGTGTGATCTTCAGAAAGAGATTGAGAAAGGAGATGCATCACCTGTGTTGGAAGAAGAAGTTTGTATTGCAAAAAGTTCTGGAGAAAATATTGCAATGCAAATGGATGATAATGATTTTTTGTCTTGGAATGAAGGTTTGGAAGCTTCTTCTAATTTGTTTTTTGGAGTGGGTGCTGATTTGCTTAAAGGTAGTTTTGATCCATCAAGCAGCGTGGTTCTTGTAAAAATTCCCCATGTGGAGTTACCTTCTACTTTTGAAACAAGAAGTGATTGCATGAAGTGGGTAATTGAAACTGGATGTTCTTCTGTTAAAGAGGTTGATGAAAATAGCGGGGGTGAAAATTTTACGGAAGAATTTGGTTTATCAGTTGTGATGGTATGTTTTATTGCTTTGTTGTTTGATGTTAATGAATTTCAATTTTCGTGCTATGTTTTTTTTGTGTTTCATTTTTTTTTTGTCTTGTTATATCTTTACTTATTTGTTGGTAAGGAAATTGAAATTTTTGATAAGTGTTTCTCCCGTAGCCTCACCGTGCTACGTACAAAGGTATTATGTATAAAAAAAGAACAGATAGTTTGATTGAAGGACTTGAAAAAGAATCAGCTGAACAGAAAGAAATAAATAGTGGTCTCCAGAACAAATTGAAGGTGGGCGCTGAGAAGTTGGCTTCTGTTGAGGATGCATATTTTTCTAAATATGAAGAGTGTGTTAGATTGAGTTCAGAACTTCATGATAGAAGCTGTATTGATACTGCAAAGTTACAGGAAGATTTAGAGTTTGCTAAAACTGCTTTAGTCAAATAGCGAAGTTTTAGAGAAGTTGTTGATGAACAACGTAATCTTGTAGAAGAGGAGTTGTCTATTTTGAAGCAGAGATTGGAGGTTGCTGATGGTGAGAAGAAAAAGCGTTTGCAGCTTCATGAGACAGAGGTGAAGGCTCTAGAAGGTAAATGCCGTGACTTGTAAAATGTTTGTAAGAAGTATGCAGAGGAGCTTGCTGATTTGGTGAGTGAGGAGTTGGAAGTTATTGTGAAAAAATTGCATTATTCAAAAGAGTTTGATGTTCAGGTTAGAGAAGTTGTATTGGCTTGTCAGCAGAGATTTTTCCATGAAGGTCTTATTGCTGGTGCAACTCATTTTAATCCTTCTGTATCTCGGGAAGAATTGTCCAAAATGAATGGCTTTGATTTGGGTGGAGTGACTACAATGAATTTTGCTGCTGGTAATTTACAAAATTGGGATTGTAACCAGTTGTCTTATTTTCGGAACAAACTTTCTATGACGATTGTAGAAATTCGTGATTTTGATCCACAGCCTCGGGCTATAGATATTCCGAAAATGAATGTTGCTATAGAAGATTTGAGGGTTCGGCATAGTTCTTTAAAATGTCAACATGAAAATTTTATAAAATTTACCTCCATGTTCGAAATTTAACAACTCCTCTACAGATGCAAAAGGAACATCAGAACAAGGAATATGATTTCCTTCACTGCGAACTAATTCAGATGTTCCTCCTTTTTTTTCCATAAAATATCCGGATACCACCCTGTTTCTCCTTTTGGAAACAAAATAGGATACTGCAAAGGGTCATAACAGCCATAGTAATGCTTTATTCTAACTGACATGTTACAATTGCTGTATATTCGAACATGTGCTATCCTATATGCCCCAGAAGTGTCGTTCTCTTCAAAAATAGCAGCAACTTGGGATGCAGATGAAAGGTTATACCTTCGTTGGTCCAGGTTTGGGCTAGCATTCAAAACTATCACCTTACTACCTATGTTTGGCAGATCTTTGATTTGTTTTAAAAATTGACAATAAGGATTGCTCTTAAGCACACCCACAAGAACAAACAAGGTTTTGGGTTTTAGTTTATCTGATAAAGCTAGCCTTCTTTCTACCTCTTCTTCTATATCATAAAAATACAGTTGAACACCAGATGGTTTTTGATCACCAAGATCACTAACCCCTTTTAGGGAGGGGTTTCATTTTCATTAGCCATCATGCCCTGAGACTTTTGTTTTTTAGCCAAACGCTTAGAATTTTAGTTAGCAAGAAATGCAATTTTTTTTATAATGAGGCATCTCAGCATATTTTTTACGCCGCTTTGCGTTTCTGTCCATTTCTGTGGAAGAACAGTGACTTAAGAATCATTAATAGGCAACAAAGAACAATCCCAAAAGCAATAAGAAGGGATGGTAATAAAAACATATAAACTGAATGCAATCTCCAAGTAAAATTCGACAGCAGAAACCACTGACCAAATCAATAAAACATCATAAGTAACATTGAGAATGATAAGATTTCAAAACATACCAGAAATACAGCAGCACTTTTTCAACCCACGAGAAGCAGAAGCTGATGAACAGACCAAAAGACAGCAAAACGGAGACCATGATCAAAAGAGGGAAAATCATAAAAAAAAATTTGTCCATTTCTGTGCAAGAACAGTGACTTAACAATCATTAATAAGCAAAGAACAATCCAAGAACAATAAAAAGGGATGGTAATAAAAACATATAAATTAAATGCAATCTCCAAGTAAAACTCGACAGCAGAAACCACCAAGCAAATCAATAAACCATTATAAGTAACATTGAGAATGCTAAGATTTCAAAATATACCAGAAGTACAGCAACAGTTTTTCCACCCACGACAAGCAGAAGCTGATGAACAGACCAAAACACAGCAAAACGGAGACCACGATGAGAAGAGGAAAAATCATAAAAATACAAATAAATAAACGATGATGATGAAGAGGAGAAGAGGTCAGAAACAACAAATTATCAAAAACGCAAGATGATGGTTCAAAGAACCGATGACGAAGAAATTCATATTTATATGGATAGGTAATAGGTAGCTCCTGAGGCAAATTGAAAAGGTAAACACGTGATTTCTGATGACACAATTTCATTCACCTCATGCGAGGAGCTCACACAACAACTCAAAGATGTTGAGTCACTAGATTTTACGCCTGAACAGACATGGGTCTCTCGGAAGGAAGAAAATTCAACCGAAGAAACAAGAAAAAATGAATTGACCAAGGACAACAAATCTGAAATGAAATCATTAAATCTCATGGGAGGCCAGATAATCTAGGGCAAAATAAATGTACAAAGCAATGGGAACCGGCCCCGAAGAAGAAAACACAAAAACAGGCACAGTGATTGTGGTCAAAAAATCAGAGAGAAGGCGTGGAAAACAGTCAAAGTCAAACCTCCCAAGGAGGACTGTTCAATTTCTTCAGTAGAGGTCTGAAAGGAAGAAGAAAACGAAATTTGCAGGAAGGTAGAAAGGAAGAAAACAACGTCGTTTTGCCTCTGTTTAGAGTCATCAGACTAGACAACACAGGCCACACCCACGTGCACCTTTCTTCTTAAATTGGGTAGATAGGCCCTTCATTCCCAAATTGTCCAATTATCAGACAACACAGGGCACACCCACGTGGACCTTCCTTCTCAAATTGGGTATATAGGCCTTCATTCCCAAATTGACCCTTCCCCACCATTCAATTTCCATAATAACCTACTAAATGCCAAAAAAATTGGACGAACAAAAGGGTAGTTGTGTAACCCGTCTCACAAAAATTCTGTTCTTCCCAAAATTATTCCTCCCCAATCAATATATTTACAAAGAAACCTACTAAAATCCAAACAAAATAGACAAACAAAAGGGTAAGACTTGGCCATTTAAGAGCCTTTATAGTCTTACCCTGGATGAATATCTATCTAGGTATTTAATTTTGACTTCAAATGTGGAATCTTCCCTTTTCCTTTTTTTTTTCTTTCAAGAAATTCTTTGTTCTTTTTCATAATCCTAATATATTACGTTGAAGGCCCTGTTGTGGGGAGGGGAAGAATGAAGTGGGGAGCCTCCTGTAGAGTCCTGTTAGTTTTGCACTATATTGATGGAGCACTGACTCGTTACTTTTTCCTTTTCTTTTTGGTTGTTCTGTTGAAATCCAAATGTAGAATCACATGAATAAAGTTATATATATTAGGGTAGAACTTTTTATTTTTTGAGATACAAGATAAATCAACTCACAATACTATATATTCCCTCCGTTACATTAGAATAGTCCACTTGTAATACTGTTTTTAGTAATACAAAGTTGATTATTCTCATAGAACGGAGTGTAAATGCTAGTCATAAAATAAATAAATAAGACAATCATGACACGACAAGATCTTATGATACAAAAAAAAAATACAATGTAAACGAGTTAGCATAGGGAAGGTCGACATGATTATTACACGGGTAAGGTCGGAGCTGAAAAAATAGATACGAATAATTAAATAAGTATGATCAAGGTTGAGAATATTGATACGTGAACATGCCAACATGACAATCCAAACTCGTGAACTTTCTAATACAACACTATGGGTTGGGTTAAGATTCTCCACAAGAGTAATTAAATGGATAAGGTCCAAATTAAATATTTTAACACGAATAATTAAGGTTAAAGAGAATGAATACGAGAACTTTCTAACCCAAACAAAGAATGAATTTGTCTCCAACTTAATAATAATAATCTTAGAGTCATAATACGTGGTTAAAGAAATGAGCATAAAGGCAATTGCCGTATTTGACTTCCGTGTTCATTTGACTGAGCCGTTACTTTGAATTTTATTATAAAGTTCATAAATGGCTGCTACTGCTCTGCTTCCTGCCTTTCCCATTTTATTCTCACCGTTAATCATCCACCGTCAACAGTTACTATATCCCATACTCCATTATTAATTTATTAGTACACCCATTTCGTCAAAAACGCTTCATCGTTGACGTTATTCAATAGTCACATCTGACGACTTCAAACAAATTAATTAATTAATTAATTAACCCCACCCAAGAAAAGAAGAAAAAAGATTTTAGTCAACAATAATTGTATTAATTATTATATATATATATATAAAATTTGTTACTCTTTCTTCATCATGAAAAGTAAAAATAAAAAATCAAATTACGGCAAATAAGCTTTTGATGTTAAGTGAACCTAGCTAAAGGTTCAATTAAAAATTCATCTCCAACAATTAACGCTAAAGGGATTAGATTCTCGATCTTGCACATTGTGTGAAAAATATGAGTATTGAAAACATAAGTCGTATTCGGCCTTATAAACGTAAGTCTTTTAACTGACGATATAATTAGCAAAATATAAGTTATAATAAACTAGAGTTGCAATCGGAGATAATTAAAAAAAAAAAAATGTTGAAGAGGAGACAAATATGCAAGGGAAAATGGAAGAGGCTCCGACACAAGTATGGCAAAAAGTCAATATGGATATCTGATTTGGTCAACTTAATATAGTTCACTAATTAAGAAAAGAAATTGATATGGCTTGAATCCCAATAGATTCTAACCAAGATAATTAATTTATAAAAAAAAAAAAAAGAATGTTTCAAATATTAGATCACATTGGAAACGTTTACATTAATTTCCCTGAAAATACATCAAATCATAATCAAACGGATGAATAACTATTTATTAGCACTACACGTAGGACTTCCATTGATAATTAGTGATAATTAAATTAGTCTTCTGTTAATAAGAGATTAATTTGTCTAGGGCAATAGCAAATTGTATACTTTTATAAATTGGTAAACTAAGTATACTATTGGTGGTCCGTATTTGATGATTATTGGAGTAATTTTTTTTTTTTTTATAAATATTATATATACAGACTAGCTAGTTCTTGAAAGTCTTTTGTCGGGTCATTGCTGGACGATTTCTTTCTAACAACTTTAATAATAGAATTCTTTACCTTAAAAACATATATACTTGTGAAGGTTTTGAAATTAGAATTGGAATGTAGTGGAAACAAAATTGCTTAATTTTGTCTTTTTTACTTCAACCATTTTAGAGCATCTTTTTACTTATTTATTTATTTTTTCCTTTCATTCGCGTGGATACAAACTTATTTTGATTTTTAATACACTTAATAATATAGTAGTGCAAGGAGAAATTTAATGTAAAATGTAAAATAATTTATTTAACCCATCACAAGCTAAACTCTTTTACGGTGTCAGATTGAATACATAAGATAGGGAAAAACTATGGTCCACTTAAAGTAACTATTCCGTGATTAAATTTTACTTATGCAATTATATTAGTAGTAGTTTCAAAACTAATCAAATAATTCAATTATTTTTTAGCGAGACTCTAATTTTTTCCTATAAGATATCAAAAAACGAAAGGAAAAAAGAAGAGTTCCTTTTGAAGATTTCAAAACTTGTTCCATACATAGCATGTTGCCCAAGTACTAGCATCTGAATTCTTTCAAAGTTGAAACACTAGTCATGTCCTAAAACGACGCATGGGATTCAAGGAAATCGCCAAAACGGCAATTATCCCAAACGCCATTGTCTATTAATAACGTCTTATTCACCGCGCCAATTTTGACCTTTTTTCTTTCTTATTTTTGCCAATTTTGACTTCCGAAGCTAAAGCCTCTAGTTTTCGGAACGGTTTAGCACTGGAGGGCTGTAACCTCGCCCCCTCGGCCATCACCTCCGAAGTTGTCAGTGGCTATACGCAATAAATCAGCAACTAAAATTGATATATTATAAGTTATAATTTATAAGTAATATTTGGTATACCAAAAGTTATATGTGATACAAAATATTTATTTCAAACCTTAAAATTAATACTTTTGTTCACTTAGGCAATTTTCTTTTTTCTTTTTTCTTTTTTTTTTATAAGAAATATGCAACACATCAATGAAAAAATTACATTTTTAGTCGATATTCTTTACTAAGTGGCAAACGTAGTCTAGACTTTTTGAAAACTAGCAATGTAATCCAAATTTTTTTCCTTTTTTTTTCTTTTTTTTTGTTGCAATTTTAGTCTAATCAGTTGGAATCAATTATCTGTCAATTATTGGATGAAAATTGCAAAAAATAAAAACATTGTGGACAGTATTTGCTAATTTTTAAAGAAAGTAGACTACATCTGCCAATTAAGTAAAGAATGTGGACTAAAAATACATTTTTTCATATATCTATTGCTAAACTCGCTTCTTAACATATCAATTGTAATCGTGATACACGTAGATAGATCAATAGTTATATGTGAACGCATATTTTATAACATACACGGTACTTCTAAGGCTAAATACGATACGTGCGTTGTTAAACTGTCCAACACATTGAACACAAGTTTTTGCGTAATATTAGAGATGTGAAACTTCCTCTATTAGTGTACAAGTCCCCATAATAACTTTTAACCCAACTCCTAACGGAATGCCCTAATACACTAAATATGTCCTCTATAGTATTTGATGTTGTAATTCCTTCTTAATTAAAATAAAATTGACAAGTATAAGTAATTTAACTTACATATTTTATTTAAAATTTTGGCCAAAAAGTTGCAACATCTACTCCTTCCGTTCCATTATAAGAGTTCAGTTTGAACAATATATAATTTATATGAGTGTTAAGGTATCACACACAAAATAGCTTATTTAACACTATTTATTTCACTTATATCCTTACTTATTAAATATGAACTAATTACAGACCACACATAATTATATTATTAAAGGTAAGAGGTTTGAAAGTAGACTCCGCTATTTAAATAAAAAATATTTTTCAAAGTGAAATCTTTTAATAAAACGGGAGAGGAATATATTTGTTGTTGCAAGTCATAATTACAAAATAATAAAAAAATAAAAACACAACTACTCCTCCATGGCTATAGGGTAACAAAAACAAAATGAAGACGCAAACCGTCACTTTCTGTGGGATCCATTTTGATGTCTACTAAAATAAATTAAATTTGCCGTCCCAAAAAACTCATGGGTCTTGCTTGCCCATGCCAATTGTCATTAAATTGCACATTCTTTAAAGAGTTTTTATTTGCAGAGTTCAGATTATTTATCCAAATTTTTTTTGTCTCATTACGTTTAGTGATTCAAACATGTAATTTTACTTAAATAAAAGATTAGAGTAATTTAAAAGAGTAAAATTTTTTAAAATGAAACTACGTAATTTTATGCACTGGACAAAATGAGATACCAAAACTTTGGTAAACAATCTGAGCTTAATTTTACATATGTTAAGCAACAGAAGCTTTGGTAACTGCACCATCTTTTATTAATTTCAACTTTTTTAATGAGATCGAGAAAATACATTTTTGAAACTAGATTTTATAATTTAATTTATTAAATACGGAGTATAATATTTAAGCAAGAGAAGCTTTTTGTTATCATTATTGTCAAAATTCATACTATTCTTTCTCTCTTATTGAAATAGTCTTGTTTTCAAGATTAAAAACAATATTTTGAGAAATATAACTTTTTCAACAAAACAAAATAATTATATATCACGAATACAAACTTCTTGTTGGAGAGAAAAAAAAACAAAAGAGAGAGAAAACCAAACGAATATTTCTATTTTGCGTCACAACTGTTTGGACGAAAACGTTAAATGGGTTATTCTTGATTTGTTCATGAGTGAGACGTGCAATTCAAGAAAATGACTGGTCCAGAGATGAAAAAGGCCATAATAATGTGACCTGGCTGGCTGCTTGGCCTCCAATCAATCTTTAAAAAAATAAATGGCTCCTCTCCTTCCTCGTTCTCCAATACTTAATTAGTATTTTCCAGTTTAGAGGTTGAGAAATGAGATTGGATTTCCTTTCATGTCAGTAGTCATCAATGAAGTTGAAATTCTTGTCTTTTGATTCGCTATATTCACCATTTAGGGCAATTTCTTAGTGAACTCGGCTATGCCAAACCAAAGCATTTTTTTTTTTTTTTTGGGTTTTATTTGGGTCTTGACTCTTTTATGATATGAAATGTTTTGTTTCTAAAAGAGAAAATCAGATTTTTGGCCATTTTTGTTTGGGGTCGTTATATTTTTTACCACTTTTGTTTAGATCGGTACAAAAGAGCCATTTTTTTTAATGAATAGTATTACACTTTTAGCCATTTTTTAATGTATAGCATTACACTTTTAGTCATTTTTATTTATTATTACATGTTCTCAACAGTCAATGTCCCAATCAATAGTAATATGTGTTCTTTTCACAAATGAAAAACTTAGGGATTAATTATGAATTCTAAAATTTCATCCCAAAAGTAAATGCTAAAGAATTAACCCATAAATTTTGTTTCATTTGATAAAAAGAACTTATTTATTGTTGACTGGGGTGCTGACGGTTAAAGACATGTAGTAATATGTTAAAATGGCCAAAAATGTAACACAATACATACAAAAATAGCTCTTTTGCAATGATTTAAACAAAAGTAACTAAAAGTGTAATGACCTTAAACAGAAGTGGCCAAAAATGCAATTTTCATTTCTATTACATATTTTCAGTATGTAATATCACACGTAAATGTTTAAATGAGGAGTGTATAAATACTACAATTCCTTTACGTAGTCATTCATTCATTAAATAATGACATGTGCAATGATATTAAGAATGTATTATATACTACTCTAACGTAAATGAATGATTTTCTAAATATACTCACTATATATCGTCAATTTTCAAACTTCAAATTCTAACAATTGTGAATAATTGTTCTTGATTATTTACTTTACTGTTTTTATCTGTTTTTCACCTTTTGTGGGTTTGGGCTAGGGTAGTGGCCCAAGAAGTTTCAACCCAAATTCAGCCCAACAAGTAATCTCGAATATTGTGGGTCTTCCACGTGCAGTAGTGGATACTGGATTCCTACCCAAAAATGAAAGCTGCAAATTTTTATAAATATTGGAAAATCTTAGAAAATTCAGTTTTGATTAATTTTACTTTACAAATCTTAAATTTTGTTACGAAGGCTATTCTTTTAGTGATCTGAAATGGAAAATTTTTGTTTAGGGAAGAAATTTGTTTTGGATGGAATTTATTTTGGGGATTTGTGTAGGAAAGAGAATAAAAAGTGTAATGATTATATTATTTTTTGATTGTGAGTGGAGATTTAGAGGGAATTTTAAATTGTGAATTTATTAAAAAATGATGTTTTTTCTTTGTGTAAAGTTTTTGAGAAAAAAATGATGATTTTCTTGAAATAGAATGGAAAAGAATAAAGCCAAACTTTAAAAACTGCACATTATCTCTCACTATGTGAAACTCTTCCGTTAAGCGTGTAACAGAGCCCTTTTGTAATGGTGTTTTCGTCCAAAATGATTACTTCATCTTACTCTCATCTATCTTGTTGACATTGGAAACACACATTTGCAACCTACTTCCACTACCGCCGACATGGCAAGGCAGCGAAAGAGAGCGAATAAGGGGAAAAAAAAAGAAGGAAAAACTCTAATCACTTGCTCCACCGCACCTCTCACACGAACCCGCTAACCTGAAAAATCTAAATTTTAACATATTTATATCGTGTTTTTATATGGTGAAAAAAATTATCAACCCTACTTGAAAACGATGGGAGTGGAATGGGGATAAATTGTAAATTGAGCTACAAATGGGGACTTACGTAGGTAACAATCCTCCCATTTTTCTTTTGTTAAAATATTTTTTTTCACAATTCCCATATAAGATCCTCGTACTAACTAATAGATATTGGGTTGGCGGGCCTCTATCTATCAAAGCTTTCCCCCACCTCTCCATTAAAAAAAGTAAAATAAAAAAGTTAATCTCTTTTTTCTAGTTTATTAATTACTAATATAGTTATACATATTTACAATTAGTTTACACTTCAAAAGTAAAAATACTAGCGGAGCAAACAGCGACCGCTTAATTTTTTTAAATGTTATATTTTGAAACTAATAAAAAAATTATACATTTTTTAAAGAAAACTTGTGAGACGAAAAGAGTATTACATGGGCTCATTTATCGGCTCTTGCTTCCTTGATGAGATATCATCTGTATTTGTCACTACCAAAACAGCCCATCATCATCATAAACACACACACGATCTCTCTTAAATCACACAACTGTATTTTGCCCCTCATTTTAAGACTATGTTTGCTTTCCCCACCTGTTTTTCCAACTTTGGAAATTTTTTTTTTTTTTTTTTTTGGCTTGGAGGTGTTTGTGCTTTCTAGACCTCAAAAAAAAAAAAAAAAAAAAGGTCAAAAATTTATTGGTCGATTGAATTTTTGTGAAATTATAAATACCTTGGGCTGTTATTTACATTGTGTTTGAAACAATGTTTGAAACTTAATTTTGGAAAAATAATTCTATAATCAGTTTTCATTATTTTCAATAAAACTTTTTACTATTCAGCTATACTTTTTTTACATTTTCAATACACTTTTTTCTCATTATAGAATTATTTTCTCAAAATCAAGTTTCAAACATTATTTAAAACACAACCTAAAGAACATGCCCCTTATATATTTTTCAATAATTATAACTACCTCCTGATTTATTCAAAAATTTCCAAGATGATAAATAGGTAAGTTCATGAAATTCAAGGTTAATCTTTTGTAAACCTTCGACAAAAAGTATTAATAATAACGAGAAAATCACAAGGGAAGTAAATGTAATTGTTAGAAAACACAAGGGTGCATTTGTAATTTCACTAATACTCGAGAAAACAAATGTAATTCACCCAAACTTACTTTGTGTAGTGACTATGGGCATGTTCTTTTTTATTGGTTCGAAAACGATTTTGAAAACATGTTTTAAAAAATAATTTTATAATGTAAAAAGTGTATTGGAAATGTAAAAAGTAGATGCTGAATAGTAAAAAGTTGTACTAAAAATTATGAAAAATGATTAAAATATATTAAATTTACTGTTGAAACCAAAACCGTTTTCAAAACCAAAACCAAAAGAACAGGCCCTATATAATTTTATATGACACAATTTAAAATATTATAGGGCAAATTAAATTTATCCATTCAAGTTTTGATTCAATGACAATTACTTCTAAATTTTCTAAATTTTGATTTGTTCATGTATCTTTTAACATAAATTTTTTGACAATTCAGTATTTGTGACCAAATCACGAGAATGTAAATGTAAATGTAAAATGTCAGAAAGTATTTGTATTGTTATCAAAACTCGGGGAGGTAAATATAAATTTTCCAATTCTTTAACCAAAATTTTAACTAAAATAGAGAAAGATAAGAGACAAAATATTCTATTCTTTGGGAGAAGTATAATAAATTAAATTTTGCTGGCATTGATTTATTTTGAAATCGTCAGATCCTCCTCCCGCACTTTCACCACTAGTCAACAAAAGTCCTCGCGAACCTGAAAATCTTTTACTTTTTTACTTTCTTTCTTTATCCGAAAAAAAAAAAGAAGAGAAAATCTGAAGAAGAAAAAAAAGAAAACAAAAAAAAGCGGTTAGCGTAGCCATCATTTGATTTCATTTGAATCATTCGTTTTTCTTCTTCTTCTTCTTCTTCAGGACTACTACACTGCTTTTCTTCCTCTCTTCGATTTGGAATTCTTCCGCCATTTTTCCAATTGCCCACTCAGATCTGCTTCACCTTCTTCGACTTCACTCCTCTCTCAAGAGAGTTGCTAATTTAGTTAGCTTTGGTCCCAATGCCTCCCACAGACTCGGAACTCGATCTCCGAGTAAGTTCATTTTTCTCAGCTACCAAATGCTGCCATTGCTACCAAAATTTATTACTTTTAGTTGTCTTTTTGGGGTTTTAAAATTGGCTTTAATTTTGAATGTCTCTGAATTTTGCTTTTGAATATTTTCTTTCAGAGGGCTTCTATTCAGCCGGGAAGTTTAGGGATCAGGTAAAGTTCTGAAGCGATGAGAGATAAGAAAAAGAAAGAGGAATTTCCGTTGTTTAACTTTGTTTTTTTGTTGTATACAATGTGGATGATTTTGGGCTGAAATTTTCTCATGGCCGGCTTTGATTTGGTTTTTCCAGTGAGGCGTTTGCGGATGTGAACAACCTCGAGCACTGTGCCAAGTACTTGAATCAAACCCTAGTGACGTTTGGGTTTCCGGCCTCGCTTGATCTCTTTTCCAATGATCCAGTATGACGCTTACGATTGCACTTTTTTTATTTTTGTTGAAGGAATTGATTATCAGCTTTTGAGCTTCTAAATGTGTTGTGATCAGGTTTCGGTTGCGAGGACTTGCAACTGCTTGTACGGATTGTTGCAGCAGAGGCAACGGGATATTGAGTTTAGGGAGTCTGCCAATGAGCAGAGGCAAAGGTTTGTTTTGTTCCATCTTTTTTTCTGTTACTCCCTCCATTACATTAGAAAGTCCAGTTTCTAAAAAAAATTTGTTCATTATAGGAGTCCAAGTTTTATTTTTTACTTCTCATACCTTTACTAATATAATTATGTATGGTTCACATTAACCCACCTTTGAAAGTGAGGACATTAGTGGAAGAAATAATAGCAATTACTTATTTTAGGTGTTGTACATTGCAATCCATAAAAAGTTGTACATTTTATAAATTTAACTCTTCTAAAGGAGTGGAGGGAATGTATTTTAGGCAATGTCTAAATACTAAGGGTCTCTTTGGCTGGTTTTGTAGGATAAGAACCACCAGTTCTTGACTAGGTATATCAATTAGAAAATGATAGGCAGGATAGGACTACATTGTCTTTGTTTTGTAGAGGCTAGAGATTGAGTTCAGGGTTAAGAGAATCAAGTCAACTGATTTACGATTACTGTGTTAAATGCATCTGAGTATGTGAAATGACTAGATTGTTTTGTAGAGATTGAGTGCAGGGTTAAGAGAATCAAGTAAACTGATTTACGATTACTGTGTTAAATGCATCTGAGTATGTAAAATGACTAGATTGTTTTGTAGAGATTGAGTTCAGGGTTAAGAGAATCAAGTGAACTGATTTAAGATTACTGTGTTAAATGCATCTCAGTATGTAAAATGACTACATTGTTTTGTAGAGATTGAGTTCAGGGTTATCAAGTGTGCATTTTGGTTGCTTTTTCTTATTGAAGTTGAAATAATGGGAGGGCAATTTTTGTGTTACTATATGCATTTATGGTATTTTCTTCAAGATGGGATGAGGTTTTGCCTGAAACGAATTATTATTCCTTACTGGTTTGGAGTTGTGCTTGTAGGGATACTATGGACTAAGCTTTGATTCTTTGTTTTCCTGAAGGCTATTGTCAGATATTTCTAGATTTGAAGCTAAAGTTGAGAGGTTGGAGGCACAAATAGCAGCCAAGGATAGAGAGATAGCCACAATTACCAGAACCGTAAGAGTTTCTTCAACAGGAATTTTCTCTTTATAACAGAATGGTTGCTCTATTTTCTTCACCAATTTTGGCAAGTTACAACAACATCTAAGCCTTTATTGCACTATGTGGGGACCAATTTTGGCAAGTTAACAAACAACATTTCTTGGATAGGAAGCTAAAGCTGCTGCAGGATTCAAGGCACAAATTGAAAAGTTGCAGCAAGAGAGAGATGAGTTTCAACGAATGGTCATTGGGAATCAGGTCATGGCACTTTGTGTCTATTTGTTGTTTATTGACAGATTATCTTTTACTGTGCATGGACACTTAAATGCTAACTTTTTATTTATTTATTTCAATAGCAAGTAAGAACTCAACAAATACATGAGATGAAGAAAAAGGAAAAAGAGTACATAAAGCTTCAGGTATATTATGGCCTACCTGCGAAGGACTTGTACTGTTAACTGATTAACTTCATGCAACTTATACTGGAGTGGGGTCTAATGCGGTTGTATTTTTTTGCACAGGAAAAGTTGAACCAAGTACTAATGGAGAAAAAGAAGGAATCTAGATCAGGAATGGAAATTATGAATTTACTTCAGGTAATCATGTGAACTCATAGCTTTCAATGGAGTTACCTAGAAAATGTCTTGATGGCCTTCATGATTTATGCCAAACAGAAAGAAGGCAGGCAGCGTGGTACATGGAATGCAAAGAAGACTGATAATGACTTCTACAAAAAGATTGTTAGTAATCCACTTTAAATTATTAAGCTCCCTGTTTTACTTCTAATTTTAGTTATTTACACAATTTACTACTCTTAGGTGGATGCCTATGAATCAAAGAATCAAGAGCTAGTGGCAGAGAATGCTGATTTGAGGGCTCTATTACGCTCAATGCAGGTAATCATCAAATTGTACAAATCATTGAAATAAAGAATGTCTACTTTGGTAGCTGCTTGTACGAGATTCGGACTTCAATTGCAGAATTGTTTGGTTGTTCTTTTGGAATTTCAAAATGTGGTACTATAGCATCTTGTGTCATAAACTAAAGTAAAAACTACAACTAATCTGCATATTGAACGAAGGGCCGATGTGGTCATTGAAGACGTCAGAAAGTAGGTTAAGTAAATGATTTAGAGAAGGATTACTGAAGAAGGGAAAAGGTCTGCTATTCTTAGTACAAGAAGAAGATTTGTTGTATAAATTTAGTTGAATTGAATGGAAGAAATTCAATATTTTTATTTAGTACATGTAAATAGATATGCTTTACAGTTATTTGAAGTATTAAATTTTAAGTTAGATGTACCCTGCAATTGGTCAAGAGACTAAATTGGTTGTGCTAAGCCTGATAAGGCAGAAGAGAAACATCCAGCTGAGAACATTGACGAATATGATAGGTGTTAGCTGGCAGTTTATTTTTAAAGAGTTTGATTAATGTTCTCCCTTTATCTATTGTGATTAGTTCTTAACTCGAACTTGGAGTCTAGAGTGTTAATTATTAACACCTTCTGGGAAGGGATCTGTTTGTTGAAAACAGCTGAATCTTTTTCTAAGTGGCTCTACCTTTGAAGTAGGTCTTGAGAAGATTTTTTTTGTTTGTTGTTTCTTAAGTCTGAGATATTTACTTACAGGTGGACATGCGTGATTTCTTCAATGCACCAAATGGTACATCCAAGCAATCTGGTCCTGTTAATGGAAGGCGAGAAGCTGATCCCTCACAATCCCCATTGGGTGGAAGAACGGTATGGCCGTGTTGGTGGTAATGAAATATAGTATTAATGGGTAATATAATTCTTCTCAAGGTGTAGGACTTCAAAATTGAGAGTTCATGATTTCTCAGGATATGTTTGACCTGCCTCTCCATATGGCCAGAGACCAAATAGAAGAAAGTCTACGTACTAAGGTGGCCTCAATTAAGGTAGACTTGATAATGTACAGTTTCCAATGTAATACTATATGACTTGGAAGTCATTTTCTTCATCTTTTGCTCTAAAATTTGAAGGAGCGCATGGCTCAACTTCAAGATGCTCAACAAGGTGCTGAAGTCACGTCTGAAGCAACAGAGAGAGAGCTTGAGCTGGAAGCTCAACTTGTTGAGGCAAGGAGTATAATTCAAGAGCAGGTATTAAAGGAGGTTAAAATTAAATGGCATTTCTGCTACTCTATCCCTAACCTTCCACTTTGCCACCAAGCAACTTTTTGTGATACTGATGATGTTGGACCAGCTATATATAAAAGTCAACTTCTTAGAAGGGAAACCATATTTGAAAATCATCCATTTAGATAAGCTGAGTGAATATTTTGAGGAAATATGGAACTTAGAAATTTCAGTCTGACTGATACAGTACTGTAAATTGAATTTGCATGAAAGAAGCCATGAACTGATTGTAATGATTTCCTTAAATTTATAAGCTGACCTTATTCTTTGGCTTATATAATGTGCATGCTAATGTCTCTCCCCAAAAAAGGCTTGATTTTTTCCTGTGTTCTTTTACTAAAATCCATCTAATGAAGAATGACCCTTAATCATAAACTGCTCTTTTTTTTTTTTTTTTCTGAACTTGGTGTATTAGGTTATATTCCTCTGCTATGGAATGCTTAACCTCGAACTGTCATTGTAACTCAATCTTTGGGGTATCTCTGTCTAAACTTGGTTTCATTTGAGTGCAGGCCTCCATTATGTCTAAGCATCTTGCTAAGCCTGAGAGACCAAGGTAGTTGATGCAAGTTTCTGAATTAATGATTCCTTTCTGAAAATTGGCATCGTTTTTCATTGAGAACCATTTGACAAGTGTACTTGGGCAGGAGATTAAGCGGAGGTTTAAACTCCGACAGGGATTTAATCCTTTCATCACCATCTGAGGTATAAAACATTTAACAGCTTTCTTTCCTTGAGTTATTGCTACTTAATTATGCAAATGGCTTGACATTGCAATTCGTAAGCTGGCATCCAAAATTGTGAATGATCAATATTGTGTTCCTGAATCCCACTAGGGTCAAAGGTCCAAATGTGATCTATCTTGTCTACTAACTAAAACCTGTAAAATCAGATTAATGCCATTTCTTTTATATTATGACTTGTGCTACAATGTAATGTGTGAATTTTTGGCAGTAATGGATAAAAGAACCAATTATGTGATGAAAGGCGAAATACCATTTATGCGTATGCGGTAGGCTCGTCCAGGCTCAAATTTGAGTTCCATGATGTGAAGGATACATAAGGCTGCCTGAAGATATCTCGAGCTAGTTGCAACGGTCTCGGCTTTTTCCTGGTTGCCTTGTTCGGATCATTTGGAGTTTCTCGATGATTTTAGTTGTACTGCTGTAGTAGCCTTAGAAGGTTCCTTTGGTTAGTGTGAATATGCTAATGCTACTTACTTATAGTATTATCCATGTATGAATGCTTTGTTCATCTGTGACTGACATTTTCGGCCGGGCCAACTTTTTTAATTCTAGTATATCTAAGCTATATTCCTTGTTAAATATTTCCATCCCTTTTGATTGCTTCCTTGCCAGGACTAGGAGTACTTGGAGGTACAATGACTCTTCTTGAAAATGGCCTTATTTTTCTTCTGCATTATGCACCCAATGATTCCTTTAGGACTTTTACTTTCTGCATATTCATATTTGGTTGGGGAGGGGGGGGGGGGGGGGGGGGGGGGGGGGGGGGGGGGGGGGGGGGGGGGGGGGGGGGGGGGGGGAGGGGGGGGGGGGAGGGGGGGGGGGGGGGGGGGTGGGTGGGGGCGGCCATGGAGGGTAGGGAGGTTGGTGAGTTGACCCTGGGCATCTACGTGCTTTGGTCAACCCATTAAAAATAGGTTAGATAATCATGGGATGGTAGGGGAGCAAAAGCAAAGTCAGCTCATCAATCATACTTTATTTGCGTTTGCTTTGCAAGACATGAAAGTGCACATTAGAGAACTGCACGTATTCACTGAACCGTGTTCTAGGTTACATTTCTACATTTTTGTTTGAGACATTTCTTCCGTCCCAATAAAAGCGTCTAAATAGCTTTTTTGGTCTCTTATATTCGGCTATGTGTTAGTTTTAGTCAATTTTTTTTAGTTTTTACGTTAGTAATTTTGTCCTCTACGTTTGTTAATTTAAAACTTCAGGTCTTTTATATCGAGAATAGACAGTCAAAACTATTCTCGGTACCAAAAGGGCCAAATTTACGAACTTAAGGAGTAGAATTGCTAATGCGAATACAAAATGATTAAAACTGTTGCGTTACCAAATATAAGGGACAGAAATTGAAATTTGTTCTTTTATTTAATCTTAAAACTCGTAAATAATTGTACTTATGATATAGGGTATTTACTATTTTAGGATTGAAGTCCCATTGGTTTTGTGTTGTATTGGTGAAATAGGTGTTTATCTTAAGCCAATGGTAACAGTAACATGTGTACCGAACCCAAAATGATGGCCAATATGGGTTTAACGTAACCTTGGGAAAAAAGGCGTTTTTTTTTGCTTGTTTACTACAAAAGGGGAAGTGAAGTAAAACTTGCACTCCAAAGAAACTAGGTAACAAGATAAGAGGCCAGCCCAATTGTGTAGTGTACAAAACATTCTAAACCAAAAATAAATTGTTTTTTTTTTTTTTACCAAAACAAGGAATTATGGAGTGGCGATCATCTGTCTAAGATATTGTGTCTCGGTTCTGTTTAAATAAGTGAAACGATGTTATTTTACTTAAAAATGTTTAGTGAACTGACGTATTGTGTCAAATTATGTTCAAATTAGTGAAATAATGTCGTTTTGTTTAAGTGAACCGACATAGTATCATCTCGTTTCACTAACTTGGACAGGAATTTGACGGAATATCTTGAATATCTGATCTCTTGGTCTGAATTTAGCTAAAGTACAAGTATTCATCTTCACAGAGGGGAAAAATTACACTTTTGGTTCCTCTTCTATGCCTTGTTGCACTTGTGGTTCTCTTTTTTCATGTGTTGATACTTTTAGTCCCTATGACCGGCAGTAGAAGTTTTACCGATCATTTGAGGTCAGAATATAATTTTAAAATTTACACAATCACCCCCAAAATAACTTATATAAAATTGGCTACTGCCGCTCATAGGAACTAAAAGTGCGTGAAAGAAGAGAGACAACAAATGCAACGCAGCATAGAAAATAGACAAAAACTATAACGAGAGTAAACCAAAATTACGATTTTCTCCTTAAAAAACATGAAATATAAGGATGATCATGTGCCCCATTTCCTATCTTTCGGCTTTGGACAAGGATGATTAAAATTCTTCAACCACCTCTATATATAACAACAAAGTTAGATTCCTTACAAGTTTTCTTTTTCTCACTACTTCTTAGCATTGCATGGTCAACGTTTCAAACTTTTTAACTCAACAACTTCACATTTATTTTGCTCCTAAAATACATCGTTCAGAAACATCCACAACACACCTCTTCAACTAAACTAAACCTCTTCCTTTCCCACATTCTTCCTTTTCCAGTTATTTTTGGCCTGAAATTCAAGAAACATGGATCAGAAAACCGGAGCCGGAGCCCGAGGAGACGAGGAGAAGAAGCAACTGATGTCACTTCTTCAAGGTGATGGCATCTATGTCAATCGTATTCTTTCGAGAGATTCTTCTGTTGGCCAATCTTCTCGTATTTATTACAGGAAACCTGAGGGAGTTCCCTTCACCTGGGAGATGCAGCCCGGGACGCCGAAGGCCCGGCCCGAGGAAGAGCCCATCCCGCCCCTTAGTCCTCCTCCTCAGGTACGGAGCTTGGGATTGCCTAAGCCCTGCGTGGATCATTTGACTGATCGAAGTGATCAGTTGAATTCCAAGGTTTGGTTTTGGAAGAAAATCAAGAAATTTCAAGGTCAGAGTTTCAACAAGAATGATCAATCTGATGACCAGAACTCGTGTTCTACTTCATCGTTTTCCTCGTCCTCGAACTCCTCGAACAGTCATGCAATGGAGTCCTCGTCATCGGGTGTCGGTAGGGAAGTTCTTGAGGGCTCTTTCTGCTGCAATCCATGGAACATCTCAACAATCCTGGTTAGTGTCACGTCAAAAATTTATTTGTTTATTTTCCTTTTCTATCAAAAGATAAATATACATATATAGTTGCACACGAAGAAACTATACGTAACTTACAACTATAACAAATTAGAATATATACGTAGAGACGAGATATACGAAATTCTTCCACGAGTACTACTAAAAAGGTAGGTGTTTTGTTTGCATTGTTGGATAGAGTTTTGTAGGTCTAGATGTTCTATAACGTGTTTTTATGGATCACGATTTTCACCTACCTTATTATGTCCATTATATTTTCTTGCTTCATTCTTTCAAGTGGTGAGTCAAATCAGCAAAACTAGTACTCTGCAATGATAATTCAAGTTGAGTATGAGTAGATAGAGTAATTTTAACGTGTTAAATTCCTATAATATTTTAGTATAGTACAAAAAATTATTGCTACTTTCTCTAATGAGTGGCAATTCAAGATGTATGCCGTTGTGATTAATCACTTTTAAAGTATTAAATTGGTGCGATATTTTTTTGTCGTGTCATAAATTGCAATAACTGCTTTCATATGTGTTGGTTAAGACTTGAATAGTGAAAATTTAAAGGTTTGCACATTCATTGACTTGTCCATCTCAAAGTTTCAGAGCTTCGTTTACATTTAAAGATTGAAAAACGTTTAAATGTGGAAAACATTAATAACTTTTCATGTAATTTCTGGCTAAAATTATGAATAAATATTGCAGGATGAAGGGAACAGGAAAGTCTACTATTGCCGGATTCACAAGACAGCTTTTGCAGTTGAAAACGACGCTTCTTTGGTGGGCAAAATCCTTCCCAGAGTTTCATCGGTGGGCCAATCTGTCCGTTCATACTACCGGAGCTCCGACGGGATCCCCTTCAAATGGGAAATGCAGCCGGGGACACCCAAGGACCAGCCGGAAGACGACCTCATTCCGCCGCCCAGTCCACCGCCTGCCATTCAGGGCTTCGGACTAGCGCTGCCGAACCTTGACTTCCCGGCCGATCCGGAGCCGGAGAAAAACAGGGGATTCAAATTGCTTAGAATGCTGTTTTCGATTTCGAACAAGAAAACGCCCGACGATCAGAAATCTGTGGGGAACGATTCGATTTCTCGGTCGTCTTCGATTTCATCGTCGTCATCCTCTGCCATTTCTGTAAACAAACAGAATGGGGTGATGAAATTGTCGAAGTTTAGGAGGGATTTTTTGGGTGGATACATCTGTTTCAATCCATCGGTGGCACACTAACTAATATGTACATTGATTTCGTTTTCAAGAAGGGAATGAATTTTGATTTCCAGGCAATGTGTTTGTGTTCTTGATTTGTAATAAGCATTCAAACCAATGTGGAGAATTTGTGAACATTGATGAAGTTGTACATTGAAATTGCTGTAAGATAAACACATCTACTCCATTCTGTGTCTGATAAGGTTGTTGTCATCATTTCTTAGTTCATTTTGACTTGTTTTCTCATGGGTTTAAATTGTGTCTTTCTCATTCAAAAAATTTACTTTGTACCGACGGAGGGAACATAATATAAATATTGTCAAATAAGTTTAGTCTCATGGTTAACGATAAATTATTAGATGTTGTTACGAGTTTACTCTAATGTGTAATGATTTATTTAGGACGCAACTAAATTATGACAAAGGGAAGAGGAAAGGAAATTAGAGGGACAAGTCAAGGATGAGTAGTGCCATTAACCCTTTCTTATTTCTTAAAAAGCAAACCAAAATCTCATGGAATCAACGTGAAAATGATATCTAAGAGCATAGTTTAGTGGTACAGTTAAATCTCGATAAAGTAATACCCTTGGAACCAGAAAAAAAATATTCATTTAGCGAGGTTATTTCTTTTATCGATAAATGAATAAATTATTTATTTATCGATAAATAAATATTTATTATTTTAGATTGAGTTTTTCAATACAGTTTTATGAAAATTATTTGATTATAGTGAATTTCAAAAGTTTTAGTGAAATTTAATGTCTCTAAAAACTAAGTTCATGTACATAGCAAATGAAAATGTTTAGTCTTTACCTATACAGTATATTATTTGAATCTAGGGAAACCCAAAAATTTTAGTGAAACTTAATGTCTCAAAAACATAAGTTCAAGTACACATCAAATGAAAATGTTTAATCTTTGTCTATAAAAGCTAGATGTTTGGAAAAGTTCATTTCGGTTTAGGTGGGAAGCAAAAACAATCAACTATAGATGCATATTTTCAAAATAAATGATTATTGTACGTGTATTGTTGATTGATTGGTAAATGGTCTATATATATATATATATATATTTACTCAATGAAATCCAGTAATTATTATTTTATATTTTTATTGGGCTCTTAAGGATTTAATTTTTTTTATTACTTAATGCATTTAACGAGGTTATTGCTTTAGCCTGTTGGCCCAAGTCGGGGCCGAAAAAAATTATTATATAATCGAGGTTATTACTTTATCTAACATTAGTTTATCGATGTTTAACTATACATCTCTCTTGTTTTCGAAACAACGGAACCTTAGAGATTTTAGAATCAAATTCTAAACCTCCAAATGGATATTCACAACAGGCAAGCAGTAGCGAGGTAGCGCGTGGGAGTCCAATCAAAATATAGTATCCCTTCTTTAGAAATCCGCTTGTAATAACCTTGCAATAAAAATAAAAATAGTTGAATGGTGTTAAATTAAGGACATACTATTTGCAGAAACTTTTTTTTTTAATGAATTTATTATAATGCCCTTAGTTATTTTTAAAAAAATGTTCTAGAGAAAATCCCCCCGGGATGGGAAGGATTTTTAAGCAAAATCCCGCCCATCCTGGGTGGTATTTTGAAGCAAATGGGCCGGATTTTTAAGCAAAATCCCACTCGGGATGAGATTTTAAGAAAATCCCACCCATCCCGAGCGGGAGATGGGCGGGATTTTTATTGCTTGAATATGATTTTTTTTTCTTCATATTTATAACTAAGGAGTTTTATAGACTTTTCACAGGAAAATGTTTCCGTGAATAGTAATTTGGTTCCTGCAAATAACAATTCCGTAAATTAAAAGAGAGAGGAGAAAGACTTAGAGGAAAAAAAAAAAAAAAAAAGAAGAAAAAAAACCATGAATTGAATAGAATAGGGTGTGATTCATATCCAAGCCATTACTATAATTGGGCTTGAAAAGAGCCCAATGTATTTCCAAACTAACCGGTTGTAAGGAACCTAGAATAATCCACCTCAAAAAGCTAAGTTTAAGGAAGATAGTATTCATTATCTTTTCTTATTTCTTACTAAGGGGCTGCTTGGTTTGAGGTTTTGGGACAATGGAATGGGAATGGAATGGGTATGGAAATGAAAGTTGTTGTTTGGTTAGGTTGGAGTATGGGTTTGATTCCCTCCTTTGAGGCAATCCTCCATATCCTAGCATATGGGGGGGTATGGGTTTGATTTCCTCATTTTGTGTGTATTTTTTATTTTTTAAAAATTTTAAGTCCTAAAATTCATCATTATAATATATTTTAACACAAATAATTTATAATATATCAAAATTTAAATGTAAAAAAAAATAAAAATAAATTTTAATCCTAAAAGTTTATTTGTGAACCAAACACCATTTATCATTCCCTCTACTATCATTCCCCACTATTATCATTCCCATTCCCATTCTCATTCCCCTCTACGAACCAAGCGGCCCCTAAGGCTCTTTTTCTTGTGGCAATTTCCCAATAATCATCACTTTTTATTTCCAAAACTTTACATAAAGAAACAACTTCACTTTTTCAACAATTCAAAATTAAAATTTTAAAATTTCCTGTAAATACCTACTCACATAAATTCAAAAAATAACACAATCATTACACTTTTTTATCTCTCACCTACACAATTTCCCAAAAAAAATTCCCTCCAAAAAATTTCTAACAAAAAACTTCCCTCCAACAAAATTTTCCCTACACAAGCCACAAGAGAACAGAGAAAATCTCAAAGAATTCAAAAGGAGAAATGGTATTAAAAGAGCCAAAAGCTACAATCTCGTTACGAATCATTATTAATAATCATTTGTCTTTTCTTATTTATTACCAAGCAAATCAAAATCCCATGGAATTCAAAAGGAGAAATGGTATTTAAAAGGAAAAATACTACATTCTCGTTAATGAATCATTCACGCATTGGATAATGGTTTCATGGATACATTACTAATACTATTACAAGGGTCATTCCATAAACCATTATCCAATTAATAAATAGTTTCTGAACGAGATTGCTATATTAGCTTCAAATGGAGGTAAAACAAAAAAAATAACAAAACAAATTCTTACATTAGGGCTTGAAAAAGGCCCAATATATTTTAGCACTAATCGGCCCATTTATTTTTGGCGGCAAAGCACAGTGAAAAATGGCGGCAAATACGCACACAAAACAGAGAGTAGATTCAACAAATTTTCTCGCTCACCACTCTCTACAGACCCACTCAATCTGAAGCTTTGAAGAAAACAACAACAAGAAGAGAGAGATGTTCTCCAGCACCCAGATGGATGCCGGCGGCGGATTTACTTCCTCTCAGGCCAACGACGGCTCCCTCTCCTCTGCCAAGGTACCCAACTTAGTTATCTATTTATAAGAAATTTTTTGAATCTCTTGGTAATTTTGCTTATGGATTTCCATCGATGGATGGAAATTAGAGTCGAGATGCACAGCCCATGGTACCGGTAACAGTGAAGCAAATTAGCGTTGCGGTTGCTTCGAGCGATGACAAATCAACCTTTACCATAGACGGCGTCGATGTAAAGAATGTAAGTTTTTAATTAATTGATTTTTTTATTTGGTTTTAGGTTTCTGATTAGCGAAGATTGGATTTGGGTTGAATGAGGTTTTGATTGGATTTTGGGTTGTCAGGTGATGTTGGTGGGGATGGCATATGAGAAGTCGGTTAGGGTCACCGACATCTCGTTCGTCATTGATGATGGCACTGGTCGTATTAGTTGCCATAGATGGTAAAAATCTCTCTCGCTCTCTTTTTCTCCTTTTGGAAAAAGGGGTTAGACATTTAGTTAGTATATTCATTCAGATTTTCGGAGATTATTGCTTTTGTTTAGTTACAGTTTGATGTGGAAAGCGCTTGAGATTTTTTAAAATTTACATGTTTCTAAATGGAGCTGTTTGTTGTTTTAGGGTAAATATCAATGCTTTCTCTTTTCGGTATTTGGGGGTTATCATTAAATTTCTGTAGGAATGTTATTCTACTGGTGAATTGCTGAATTGGGAACTCTAACTTTTTTTCAGATGTATCATTATTTCCTAAGGTTGACGGTCTTCATTATCTACTCTATTATTCGTCCCGTCCCACTCAAAGAGTCCACTTTGTATTATTGTTTTCAGTAATACAAAGTGGACTCTTTGAATGGGATGGAGAGAGTACTTGTTTTAGTCATTATGGAATGCTGATAAGACATTATTTTGGTGGAAATCTGGGTGATTTTTACTATTCTTTGAACAAAAGATAGGAGTTTGAGGTTCGTTATTGGCTCTAATCATGTGTGTTCTGTTAAATTTGCTCAGGGTCAATGATACTGTTGATACCAATGAAGTCGGAAACTTAGAGTAAGATACCTATTTTCAAGTATTTTTTTATAATTTATTGGCATTGTTGTTTGCACTTTGACTTTGAAAGTTTTGCTTCTTACCTTGAATACAGTGATGGCACATATGTTCGAGTTCATGGACATTTGAAAGGCTTTCAGGGCAAAAAGCAAGTGGAGGTCTTTGCTATCAGGTGTGCACTATTTTCACTTTGATGAGTTATTCTTGTTCACTTTTAGCACAACAAAAATGGCACATAAGAACCTCATCTATCTGTCCAGCTGAGTAATATTTTCTACTTTTAATGTGGATTGAACATTTTGGAAATGAAGAAGTACCTGATTGGTTTCAAGATTATCTTTATTATCCGTTGTTTGCTGAATTGAAAGAGAATGAGAACTTTGAGAATATGTTCAATTTGGACTGAGGTTTCTGTTGGGGGTCCATTTCTGTGCAGCTATCGTCATGTTTCCCACTGTCTTATGCATTTTTTTTTTGTTTGCTAGCCAGTAAATTTACTGGAAATGCTTCCTTGCATGCCATACTTTGGAAATGAAAACTTATTTTCTCTATATTCAGGCCGGTGCTAAATTATGACGAGGTTTCATGCCATTTTCTTACCTGCATACATTACCATAGTCACATCACTAAAAAGGTATTAATCTAACTTTCATTCTTCACTAACTTATCTATAAGCTTGAGGAATAATACTATGTCAATTACTGCAATGTACAGAATGGTATCACTATTTCCTCACAACCCCATAGTTCAGTTACTTCAGTTAGCACACCAGTGAATGGCTCTCAAAATACAATTTCAGATCAAGTGAGTGAATATCAATATTCTTTTTACACTGGGTTTCTTGATCATTTAATCCAGTGCTGATTTGAGCTATGCATCCATCAGTTCTCTGGACAACACAGCGCAGGTGGAGTCAAAGGCATCGATCAAATGGTGATTGAGTATCTGGAACGACCCTCGTCTCAGTAAGTTGTTAAAAACTCTGGTATATCATTTTAGCTTATTAGTATAAAGTTTTGGAGACAGCTGAATGTAATGTCCTCTTCAAGACAGCCTAAACTTAAGGAGGAGCTGGTAGCCTGGTATCCATGTTGTTGGAGTTAGTTGAGCATGAAAATTCATCAACATATGAGTATCTCAAATGTTAGAGAAAGGTAAACACGATTAAGATGGTTTAGACACATACAAAGGAGACCCTTAGATGCCTGAGTAAGACGGGTAAAAAACAGAGAGGCATTAACTAATATTAAAGTAGGTCAAATGTTAGAGAAAGGTAAACACGATTAAGATGGTTTGGACACATATAAAGGAGACCCTTAGATGCCTGAGTCGAGACCCTTAGATTCCAGATACTTAGTCGAGAGGCATTAACTAATATTAAAGTAGGTAGAGGAAGGCCTAAAAAGAATGATAAAACAATTTTAAAAAATGACATGTTATATATTCAAATATAAAATATTTTCTCGACTGCACACAATGACGAGATATAATCCATGATAGATGACACTTTTGAGTGCTGGCATTTGATGTGCTTTGCTGTTTGAATCAGTCTTTAGACAAAGCATGTTCATTAGGGTTCCTGCTTGCTCTTTCTCCTGAACTGAGTACTATCTACCGATATTGCAGGGCTCAGGATAAAGGTGTACACAAGAATGACATTGCTACTCATCTCAAATTGCCATTGGAGAAGCTCTCGTCTGTCACTCTCTGTTTCCTTCGTGTATATATCTGTGAAAGTGATAGTCATTTTGGTCAAATGATTTATGAATGTACCCTTGTTTTTGTAGGGAGGTTATTGATACCCTAGAATCAGAAGGGCTGATCTACTCAACCATTGATGAATACCACTACAAGTCCACTTCCTGCGGTTGAGAGAGGCGAAACATTCATCCCAAAAAAACCAATCTACTTATCTGATAAGAAACTCATCTTCTCAAAATGAAGTACTTTCTGGGATTTACTTTTGTAGTTTGTTTGGAGTTCTTATATATGCTAATATTATTGATGGTTGAATCAACAGTAGTGTGGTAGGGATCAAACGTTGAGTGGCATTCTCACGGTATATATATTTTGTTTGGTTGGTACTTTTGCTAATGATCTATCCTCTTGTTTGCCTGTTGTGACGTAGCTGATAAAAAGTATAGTAATGAGTAGCAATTTCTGATACGATACAAAAATACGATACAAACTCTCATCTTCTCCTCCCGTCATGGGAGTCTAGAACTTGACATCATGCCTTCAATCCCAGAAAAATGGGAGCTGTATTAAGACCCCAGTTACAAATATTTGGATTGCACAAACTCGTTACGTGTGTTTTCAACAATTTTAGGAATCTTTCAATTACGTAATCAGCTTTTTTTGGCTATGCAATTTGATTTGAACCAACTCAAACTGTTCAACTTTTTTCCCGCCACAGGCTCTCTTCCCAGAATCCTTACCAGGAAATCCCTCTCTTGTTGTGAAATGGGACTAACTTCTTTTAGTTTCTTTCACCTATGAGTGGAAGTTAATCGTGTTGTATTGTTTTTCGTTAATTAGTCACCTATTATAACGTGTTGAGTTTAATTCGGGTTTTATTGTTGTATTGAAGCGAATAAGAAATTCTCTTCGGGGGGTGGGGGGGTGGGGACGATTAAGGTCTTGTCCTTGTTGGAAAATCCCGCTAAATTAAGGTTACTTTCTTTGCAATATCCTGATAAATGGCAAGCAAGAAATCTGGATGTATAGAACGATGAACATCAAGAAATTTGGAAGGATTGAGGGAATGCGTTTGTCTTGACATTAGGCCAGTCCATGTTGAATCAGATTCTTTGCTTCTAGGAAACAGTATAAGAAGAATATTTTACATTCTACGGAGGCTGAAGACTAAATTACATCAGATATGCCGCAACTACAGCCTCGGCGTCGCCGATCACCCACTTTGGTCCGAGGGCATTTGCCGCCACCGCCAGAGGTAAAGGTAAATTTTGATGGGTTGTCGGTCGGGAATCCATTTAGGATGTCGGATAGTTATTTGAGATGCAATGGGGCAGGTCCTCTATGCAGCAGGGCGATTTTTTTGGAGCGCAAACAAATTCCTAAGTGGAGTTCACGGCGATGGTGGTTGGATTGCAGATTTGCGAGCAACTTGCTTTGATACAAGTTTTCTTTGAAACATATTCCGCTTATCTCTTGGGGATGGTAACAGGGGCTTGAAAGGTTCAATGAAAACTTTGCTATCTCTACAGGTATATCCAACGGCACATGATAGGGGGATTTCGTATTCAACATAATTATCGCGAGGGGAATGCAACGACAGATTGTTTGGCGTGATTGGCTTCTTCCTTTAAAGGGGATGTCACTTTTCTCTATAGTCACTTTCCAGCTGGACTGTCGAGAGCTTTGATTTCAGATCTTTCGCGAGTCCCATTCATAAGGCTTTAGGTGGTAGTTAATTGGAGTTATTGATGTATTTTATTGGCGTTGATTCGTTTACATTCCAGCATATACTGTATTTTGCTGAGATAAGCTTTATTATGTCCCTTTTGGATTTTGGCTTTTTGCCTTTATATTAATAAATTGTCTCCATATTTTCCAATCACTTAATCGGTTGTTCTCTAAAAAAAAATAAAATAAAAAAATGCCGCATTCTAGATAATTCAGATTTTACCATATCCCACATTTTTAGAGAGGCAAACACGGGGCCAGACAAGGAAATGCAAAGAGAAATTCAGAAAGCTTCACAAGACATTCACTCACACTCGAGATTAGAGGGCTAGGTATTTTATATAGTAGGTCTTTTCCTTGCACAAGGTCAAAATTTTGTAATTGCATCATGCTGCATCACAACGCACACACCATATTGTGCACTATGCTTTTTTATACTTGAGGTAACGCTTTTTACGTCCCATCTTTCTTGTAAAATTTACAAATATATTTTTAGTAAGGGTAAATGACAAAAACCCCCTCGTGCTTTACTCGTTGTGACAGTTACCCTCTCGTGGTTTCATAATGTTTTGTTATCTTCTTATGGTTTGGGACTAAACTGTCACACTAACCGAAAAACACCCCATTAACGTTAGGTGAGGCTCACGCACCTAATTTGCAAGTGAAACTCTGAATAAGTCTAACCCAAATTTTTTTTTGGACAAATTTATCCCTTTCCCTTCCATATTTTCTTCCGTCTACATCTTTCCCGTTCCAATCAATTTGAAATACGTCAAATTCTTGATACCAAAGAAAGCCATTCAGCTATTCAATAGTCCATTCTATATTAGAGCCGATAAACGGAACAAGTGAGCGAATCATTGCTGCAGCGATCGTCCAAAATCATTTTGTGGTCTACGGCGGCGGAGCAAAGAAGGCCACCGCTCGGAAGAAATTAAGAAAGTTCTCGTATTGAATCTCTTCATCAAACCAGTTGTTTGATTGAATCTCCTCATCAATATTGAGGCATAGAAATTTGAACCTGTCAAAGTTTGTTTGGACATATGATTCTACATGACCAATAGTTATTTATTTGTTTCATAGTGTTCTAGAAGATGAACACAGCACAAGCAATAGCCGGTTCTCCATAAATTTGTATTGGATGTTCGTGGATATTAATGAATCGCCTCTTTTTCTCTTTCTATTTTGTTTTTTTATTTTTAATATACACGGCACCGAACAAACATCCAAATATTGGATAAAATTCCAATAGCACCCAAAATCCAAAAAGTGATTCAAAACCCATAATTATGTAAAATTCTTGTAGCACCAATTTTTAAATGGGCAAAGGTGCATTTTTGCCACTAACGTTTTCTCAGGGTCTAATTTTGCCACTAATGTTTTTTAGGTCCAAAAATGCCATGACGTTTTTAAAGAGTCCAACTTTGCCCATGCCCCAAATTAAAATTATTTTGGGGCAATTGTATAATAAAACAACAATAAATTAGCCCTTTTGCAATTTAAAAAAAACCCACCTTCCTCCATGAATTCGGCCACTCCTCTTTCTCACCCACCGCCGCCGCCACTCATCTTCTTCTTCTTCTTCTCTTCCTTCTTCTCCTTCTTCTTCTCCTTCCTCTTTCCTCCTTCTTCTCCTCCTCCTTCTTCATCATCTTCATCACTCTCATCTTCTTCCATCTTCTCCTTCTTCTTCCTTCTTCTCTCCTTCTTGTTCTTCATTCCAACTCCGCCGCCCACCGCCGCCGTCGCCAACGACTCATCTTCTTCTTCTTCCTCTTCCTTTTTTTTTCAGGATTCTTCTCCTCCGAATCATCTTCTTCCCGTTCCGGATCTTCCCGTTCCTTCTTTCATCTCTTCTCTCCTTCTTTTCCTTCTCTTCTTTCCTTCTTTCCTTCCTTCTTCCCGTTCCTTCTTCAATCTCTTCTTCTTCTTCTTCTTCTTCTTCTTCTCTCCCTCTCCCTCTTCTTCTTTCTCCTCTTCTTCTCCGGCGCCGGAAGTGATGGATTGGAAGTGGCGGCGTGGAGAAATGGTGAGGCGGTGGCACTGGTCTGCAGCCCGGAATTCATGGAGGAAGAGTCCAATTTTTTTAAATTGCAAAAGTGCCAATTTATTATTGTTTTATTATACAATTGCCCAAAATAATTTTGATTTGGGGCAGGGGCAAAGTTGGACTCTTTTAAAAACGTCAATGGCATTTTGGACCTAAAAAAACATTAGTGGCAAAAATTAGACCCTGGGAAAAACGTTAGTGGCAAAAATGCACCTTTGCCCATTTTTAAATCGTCGGATGGTTTTGGACATCGTCACCAGTCAACTATTTGAGCTGCTTTCTATGGCCGCGGACGGTGGCAGGCTTGTCGTCGTTTGGAGTGGTTTGTAAACGGTGGGAAGAATATTTGTGGCGGATGGTAATTTTTTTTGTTCGACTATGATCTGGCAAAAGGACCTTTTAGGTATTTTGAGCAAACGGTGTTAATGAAGAGTTTTTCTGTTAGTGTGGCATTTTAGTCATAAACAATAAGGAGGTAACAAGACATTATGAAACCACGAGGTGGAAACTGTCACAACGAGTAAAGCACGAGGGGGTTTTTGTCATTTGCCCTTTTAGTAAAAGGGTATCTAATCCGGTAGGATATAAAAATATTCATATCGCATAAAGAAATTAAAGCACAGTGGAATAATCAAAACAAAAGAAAAAATAACATTCAATTTTAATGTTGTTCGATTTCAACAATATTACATTCACAAAAATCCACTATGTCAAACTAGCCATAGGTGGGGCAAACCAAATTTGCTTTACTTACACATCTATTGCATCAACAAACGAAACACGAGAGGGATAAGTAGGAATGTACATATCTTATGACCTCATAATACTAAACCACTATGAACGCCTCATAACAACACACCAATATCAACATTGGAGACATAAGCGGGAAGCAACCATCTCTTATGACATCAGACCTTACAGCAACAAAACTTCATCTCTCACACACATGTACATCACACTTACCCAAAAGGCTTTCTCACACACAGCCAAAGGCAGAGAGCTGAGAGGGTTCTACGTCTCTGACTTCTCAATCTCTCACATCAACTGAAAAAAAGACTAAACAAGTAATTAATAAATATATTCCAAATAAAATTTATTAATTAAAGTTGGTTTAATTTTTCAACAAATCCCACCAGCCAGATAAGAAACTGTTCCTGAAAAATAAAAATAACATGAGATACTAATAAGTGTTGAATATATATGAGATCGATGAATTTGTTTTGACATATGAAACATGGTACATGTAAAGACAAAATGAGTACTTTTATATATGCTAGAAATGTAAAAAGTATATAGTACCTAGTCTTTTGTGAAAATTTCAAGATTAGTGAGAATTGGCAGCAAGAACCTGGGAACGACGTCATAACTTTCCCAAGTATAGTGAGACCGTTAATTTCACGCTATGTCAATTAATTGCATGTATATGTTGGGTTCCTCGTACACATGCATCATCGGTGATGACATTTTCACACCTTTGGGAAAACTTTGTTTATGTTGAAAGAAAGTTACTAGAATTTGTTCATTCACAATTAACATGCGTTGCAAAAAGCGAAACGAGACTCTTCCTAATAATACAACAATTGGGGGAATATTGAATTGGGAACTACCGTCTGTCTGCTGTTGCCGTCACTTGTATTTGCGTGAAAATGGTGCCGCTGCACATGGAGTTGCCGGCAAAACTTATTGATTGGTCTCTTTATAACATTGATCTCAGAAAGTATAAAACTCTAAAAAAATTGCATGTTTATGTTGGGTTCCTCGTACACATGCATCATCGGTGATGACATTTTCAGACCTTTGGGAAAACTTTGTTTCTGTTGAAAGAAAGTTACTAGAATTTGTTCATTCACAATTAACATGCCTTGCACAAAGCGAAACGAGACTCCTCCTAATAATACAACAATTGGGGGAATACTGAATTGGGAACTACCGTCTGTCTGTTGTTGCCGCCACTTGCATTTGTGTGAAAATGGTGCCGCTGCACATGGAGTTGCCGGCAAAACTTATTGATTGGTCTCTTTATAACATTGATCTCAGAAAGTATAAAACTGTAAAAAAAAATTTCCTCTTTTTCACGATTGAATAACAATATTATGGCCAAACATAGATGACGAGTCCAGTACTACTACTTTCATATCAGTACTCTACCCAACTTTTTCTTCGAATTGGGATTGCTCCAGAGCTATTATAAATAGGATTCTAGTCTCACTTCTCTTTACAAAAGAACTTCACTCAATAGAGAAATATGGCAATTTTAAGTGCTCAAGACTTGGCTTTAATCTTTGGCTTGTTGGGTAAGCACAATTAATTGTTCATTTTATAAATAATCAAAAAATTTATAATGTTTTCTAAATTGTAACTTGAGGGTTCTCTTTCAATTTGTACAGGTAACATTGTATCACTCATGGTGTTCCTTGCCCCAGTGTAAGCTCCACAAACTTTGAAAAAACGAAAATTTGTCGCTAAAAGTTCTGCATGCATGTATATATTTGTCACTAAAGGCTTGGTGGTTAATTGCAGGCCGACGTTTTGCTCAATTTGTAAGAGGCAAACTTCTGAAGGGTTTCAATCCATTCCTTATGTGGCGACACTCTTTAGTGCGTCGCTATTACTGTATTATGCGTCACTAAAGACCGATGCCTATTTGATCCTTAGCATCAACGCCTTTGGATGTGTCACCGAAACAATTTATCTCACTTTGTTCATCATATATGCCTCAAGGAGGGTTAAGGTAATTAAGCTAATTATTTTATCATTAGTTGAGTATATAGTTTGTTAGGGCAAAATTTGAGTTTCAGACCATTTCGAAACCTGCAGATTTCCACGATAAAGTTGATACTTCTCTTCGACGTGGGATGTTTGGGTGTTATCGTGCTTGTTTCCTTTTTACTCACAAAAGGTTCCAAGCGAGTCACAATTATAGGATGGACCTGCGGTGCTATAAACCTCGTTGTGTTTGCTTCTCCTTTGAGCATCATGGTAATTAACTCATTAATTACTTATTAGTTGTTCTAATTAAAACTCTTTATATATATGTGTGTATATAATTAACTAACATTTACTTTTTCTTTTTGGTTGTAATTTGTGTAGAGTCGAGTGATAAGAACCAAAAGCGTAGAGTTTATGCCGCTCGCTCTATCGTTTTTCCTCACAATCAGCGCCACCATGTGGTTCTTCTATGGAATTTTCGTCGAGGATTACTACTTTGCCGTAAGTATTAATATGTAGTCCGCAACTAATCTATACTATCTAGAGTATATCATGAATCTTTAATTAATTGAATTCTGTGGCTGGTGCAGTTGTCAAATTTATTTGGGTTCATATTTGGAGTAGCTCAAATGATTCTCTATTTGGTTTACAAAAATGGTGGAAACCAAAGTGATGATCAAGTAAACTCATCAAGGGATGGTACGGATCAGAACAATACAGCCTATACTACTGTACATGTTGTACCTTAATTTCCACTAAGTGAACTAGTGGGATTTTTGTCATCTCAGCCACAAATAACAATGAAGATTTTTGTGGTCTTTAATTATTTGATATATATATATATATATATATATATAAAAGTTTATCATTTAAAGGGTAAACTAGCTACAATTTGCAGATAATTATTATTTTTTAATTTTGGAGGAGGGATTGATTACTCATATTATTAAGCGCACAAAAGGAAAAATATCCTGCCGTTAACCGAAGTAAGAGAATTTTTGGATTGAAAGTTTATATATATCCTAAATATTTTAAATAAATTTACTTATTTATCTATATAATTTATTATCAATAAAATCTATTATATATATGTATATAATAAATGATAAATGTAAATTGCTACTTAGGATTTTTTTTATGTTTTTTTTTTTTAATATTTCAGTTTGGGATATTTAGCTTGCATGTGTAATTGTATTACTTCACTTCTCAGACTCAAAATGCCCACCTACGTACTACTGACAAACGGCTACTTTGATTCATCCTAGGGCTAGACGATCACATGTGGATATTTTGGCATCTCGTATTGTCACTATGTTTCTAGAGTTAGACTTTGCAAGGACGAATACGGCAAAAGTACACCTTTACCGTATATATATTTGAATCAGGGAATGATATTAAGGTTGTAACAATTGGATCGAAGTCGGTCCTCCAAGATTGGTGGGATTTTGGTGTAGAAATCGGGATGTAAATTTCTCACACAGTGCCAATCATGATCAGTTAAAAAAGGACCTACTACAAAAACAATTCGAGATTTGTAGAAACCCCAAGTATTTGAAAAGTACAAATTGAACCGTTGATCTATTAATTGAACAATTTTGTCAAAGAGTTATCATGAAAAAATTGCTAGGGGACAAATTAGAATTTGTCACCTCAAATGTTATTATAAGGTGCCACATATTAGTTCATAATCTGCTAAACATGTGTCAAACATTTGTTTACCTGCTAAACATGTAACTTTTTTGAGGGGGCTAAACAAGTAAATTTACTTGCAAAACACAACCTCAATTAACTATTTTCTCATAATTAACTTTAAATATTTTTATTCTCAAAAATTGACAATGCAAAAAAATGTTCATAAAGATTTCTATTGATAATAGGGCGTCTCTAAATATTTTTTAAAGACAGAATAAATCGAAAAAAAGTTGGCCATTGCAACTCGGCATAGTGTTGATTGCACATTTAAAGTACAAATGTTCAAACTCTGCCACATACTAATTGCACCTCGACAATAATTTTGCCTAAAAATAATTCTGAATATTTTTCTTCACAAATTAATCGGCACTGCCAAAACTTTCCCGAAGATTCTTCGGTGATAATTCTCTTATTTTAAATTTTACGGGAGTGAGAAAAAAAAAGTTTGATTCAACGTCAAATTTCATACTCCACATTGTCCACAAGCAAAAGAACTTATAGGGACTTGCTTAATTGCAAAGTTGACCCTCGTTAATATTGGTGGAGGAAAGTCTTGTTTTTTCAGTAACTACATTTTTGACTCAAACTTCACACTTTCTTTCAGCAGGTATGTCCAAAGGCTCCTTCACGAGCAATTAGAGGTAGAAACAGTAACTGAACTTCAGTTTTGACATGAAAATCCGCAATATTACTCCCTCTGTTCCACTTGAAGAGTCCAATTCGTTGTTATCTGCTTTCAGATTCAGCAGAAGTTGCAGTTGAGCATCGAAGAACAGGCAAGACAGCTGAAGATGATATTCATCAAGCAACAAGAGACAACTAGGAATCTCCAGGAATCCCCAGATCGAATTCCAACATTGCATCTCCAAATACAAATCAAAACCAGAAATGATAAATGTATGCCTTCAAAAGAACCAACTTTTGCCTAATTTAATTTATCTACATCAAAACTCACCATTTTAATTCAAATCTTTTGATATTTTTAAACCTTTTATTTTGCATCAATTCAACTCGGTGGGGGAGCTAGGCCCCAAGCCCCGGCTTGCAATGCTTCCCTCTCGCCGTAAGGTTCCAAATCTTGCCTCATTCTTGTGACATGCTATCTATCCCTTTTCTATTCCCAGAGGTAAATGCAGTTTTAAAGTAGTAAAACCCGATTTTGTAATTATACTCAAAATTCAAGACCACAAATGCAGTTCGCCCTACAATATTTAATCTACAATCATAACTCGAATAATAACCATAAAAAACTTTCATTATATTAAATTCGTGGCAGAGAACTTATCTATTACATCAAGTATCTGAATTAATTAGGGAAAAACTGACAAATAGCAAAAGTTACACAGTTTTTGTTGAAAATTAAAGAAGCACATCGATCTTCCTTCCTTTATTTATTATATATATTATATACGTATGAATTAGTTTCCATGCATGCCTCTCTCTGTCTTCATCAAGTTTCGAGACACCATATTCAAGTTTCTCCGATCCGATGAGCTAAGTTTCACATCTTCTTTAACCTCTTCTATCTCCATAACATTAACATGACTATGATCATGAGTGTGGTCAACTCTTGATGAGTTGACTTGATCACGATGATCATCAACACCACTTGTAGTATTAGTATTGTTCCCACCATTTCTGTAAACCAAGTACAGAATCATCTGAGCAATTCCAAACAAGAACCCCAAAACATTCGGCAACTGCACCATTAATCAACCACACAATTAATTTGATATGATACGGTATGATATGATATGATACGGGATCAGGATCGAATATTAATATACTTACGGCAATGTAGTAATCCTTGACGAAAAATCCATAGAAGAACCACGTTGTGGCGCAGAGTGTGAGGAAAAATGATAGAGTGAACGGCATATACTCTACGCTCTTTGTTCTTATCACTCGGCTCTACACAAATTACATCCAGAAAAGAAAGGAAAATGTTAGTTAATTATATACATATATATATATACTCAACCCTGTTTTTGTATTTCGCCCTAATTAATTACCATGATGCTCAAAGGCGCAGCAAACACGGTGACGTTGATAACAGCACAAGTCCATCCTACCATTGCGACTCGCTTGGGACCTTTCACGAGTAAAAGGGAAACAACCATGATAATACTCAAGCATCCCACGTTGAACGCGAGTATCATCTTTATCGTGAAAATCTGCAAGCCAAAATAGTATCGCAATGGTCTTAAACTCAAATTATGACCGAACAAGCTAGCAAACGAATAATGGTATGTGATGATTAATTACCTTGGTCCTCCTTGAGGCATATATGATGAAGATAGTGAGAAAAATGGTTTCGATGGCACATCCAAAGGCGTTGATGGTAACGATTAAAAGGGCATTGGTTTTTAGAAACGCATAATACAGCAATAGCGACGCACTAAAGAGTGCCACTACATAAGGAATGGATTGAAACCCTTCTGAAGTTTTCCTCTTCCAAATTGCGTAAAACGTTGGCCTGAAAATATTAATTTACCACCAAATTATAATTAGTAATTTAATTATTAAAAATATATAAACTCAAAATTTGGTTTCTTAGGGAGCTTACACTGGGGCAAGGAACACCATGAATGACACAATGTTTCCTGCATAAATTGAAAGAGGAACCTCAAGTTAGAAAAATTATAAAATTATTGCTTAATTCTAAAATGAAAAAAATAAAATAAATAAATTTGTGGTTACCCAACAAGCCAAAAATTAAAGACAATTCTTGAACGTTTAAAATCGCCATATTGATTTCTCTATTGAATCAAGTTCTTTGTTATACAATTAATCTGAAACTGCAAAAGAGACTTGAATGAATAAAGAAGAGAGAGTATAATCGTATTTATAAGAGGCGAAGCTCAATTGGAAGACAAAGTTGGGTAGAGTGACATCAAAGTAGTAGTGCTGGAATGGCCATCAATGTCTGCCCATAATACTGTTATTAAATCGTCAATTTTTTTTTTCCTGTTTGATAATTTTTTAGATCAATGTTTGACAGTAATACACTTTAATCGCCATCCCAACATATAAATCGTGAAATAAACGATTTTTATTTATTTTATTTTTCAATTAGATGAAAGTATATTTTATTAAAGAGGTAGTCTCCTATCATATTGTGCAATATTTTAACGGTTATATTCAATAAGCGTATTTTTAGTATTTGTTTTAATGCATGTGTGAGAATTCAAGAGTTAAAATCGATATTTCATATGTTAAGTTTGATATGCGTATTTTTATTAAAATAACTGTGATATTTTAGCATTCGGTCGTACACTTTCGAATACATTTATTAAATAAGTGCAAGTGAGTGGTGATTTTACCATACAAACTATATATGTAACGCTTGTATATAATTCCAGGAAGACAAGAATCGACCACAGCTCATTTTTGTTTGCCATCTAGTGGTAATTCGAATGCAAATGAGAGTCTGGTAAATACCAAATTAGATTATCAAATTACTCATTTGCAGATACCGTTAAATAACCAGAAAAGTTTGGCACTGACATTCGAGAGTGTTAGTGTCTCTAACCTAATTAATTGGCTAATTTCTTGACGGTGAAATTTATTTAACACAACTTGTATTCGATTTTAGCCCTCAAATTAAAGTATCAAGTGTGTGTATATATATATACATATATATATATATATGATACACGTGTATAATGTATAGCATCTGTTGTATTAGGTACAAAGTAACCCTTGTCCAGTGCCCCACAAAGTAAGAGAGTTTCAGAGAGTTTTGTGTGTAGCTATAATTACGAGTTTAGTCATTACGAGTAAGAGAGTTTCGTTTATAGTCATTACGAATTTAGTCGTGAAGGATTTGCATATGGCGTATAGCTTTTGTATAATGTATTGTGTATTGTTTATAGTATCTGATGTATTACATATTTCTGTGATATATATATTGACTGTAATGAGGAAAAAATTTTTCTCAATTTTAAAGGTTAAAAGGTATCATGTAATGACATTCGAGAGTGTTAATGGTGTCTATAACCAAATTGGCTAATTCATTGATGGTGAAATATAATTAACTCACGAAAAAAATTTGTATTCGATTTTAAGCTAAAAAATTTCTCACACACACACACACATATATATGTATGTGTTATGAAAGTACTCGTATTTGTATAACTTTGATGTATTTAATACAACATATAGTTTTTGGTTATAGCATATTTTATATATAGTGTCTAATGTATCGACTCATTTAAAATATATATTTCCATCGCATGCGGTAAAAGAATATTATCAGTTTTAAGGGTTGAATTTGTCGGACCCTAGGCTTTGTTCTCTTTGTGACTTAACTTGGAAATTTTTTATTTTTGGGAAGAAATTTTTTGGAGAGAATTTTCTTTTGGAAAATTGTGTAGGAGAGAGATAAAAAAGTATAATGATTATATTATTTTTTGAATTTATGTGAGAGGAGATTTTGAAGGAAATTTAAAATTTGAATTTTAAAGTGGGTAGATTTTGAAGTTGCTTTTTTGTGTAAGATTTTATAACAAAAACTGATGATTTTCTTGAAGTGAGAATGGAAAAGAACAGAGTCTAAGATAAGATATGATAGGAGTCTAGCCCTTTAACCAAAGTTCATGCATGGTAAACGCAGGAAATATTTAACCACTTTATACCCATTTTACCCCCCTCCAGTCTTGCGTTCCCTATTTTCCATTCCCCCACTGGCCATCTCCACCTCCCCCCATCGGAAGCCAGCCACCACCACCCTTCCAAAAAAAAATTTGTAAGAGCCGGCCAGTCATAGCTGCAGCTGGCCTGGATCTAGCCTGTGGCTCAGCTGCATGCCGGTGGCTTTGCCCGGAGTTCCCGGACGCTAACATCCGCAGTTTTCGTGTTTTTTTTAGTATTTCAAAATTTAGCTTTTAATAAATTAGTTAGTAGCACAAATTAAACTCTCTCCTAATCAAAAGGCCGACCCTTTTGCTTTCGTTCATGAAACACATCCATGATAGTATCTAATTTGAGATATTTCACCCAATTCTTGAGAGAATCAAATTATGTGGCTGTGAGGAATAACACTAACTAAAGGTGCGCTTGGAGCGCGGGAAAAAGAACGAGAGGAATGAACATCTGATTGCTAAAATTAAGATGTCTATGTTTAGTAGACATAAATAGGAAAATGAATCTGATCATCTAAGCCATCAGATCCCCTCAATTAGGAGATTTGACATCCTTGTGATAAACGGCATCTTGTAATTTTATCACTTCTTAGATTTTAAAAAAGAAAAAAAAAGTGACCATAAACAGAAAAACAGAGCATACGTATATTTTCCTTGTTCTTTCTGATAGATTATTTTTTATTTTATTTTTACATGTTTTTAAGGCTAGTGCTTTGTAGACAGTAACTTTGTAATTCCCATCTATATTATGTAAAACCAAACATGGGAATGGGAAACTAATGCTCATTCCCATAATTATATGATATTTGCCACTAAAATACCTTTAATGAATGACTCGTCTATTACCGGATATGAGAGATACCTCCATTCAATTCATGGAGCGGCAAGCGCACCCAAACAGTAACTAATTAAAAGATAAAACCTACATAAACATTGGGTGAAAAATATCTCAAATTAGATACTATCATGGATGTGTTTCATTAACAAAAACTGAAAAGAAAAATAACAAAGAGGGTTGGCCTTTTGATTAATTTAGGCAGTTTTTCCTTGATATTACGTATCTGATCGATCATCTTCATCTCACAATTATGTAATTAATTAGTTAGTTGCATAAATAAAACTGGTACATTAACTGTCTATGTTATGTCTGTTTTTAATGAATGCTGTATATATTAGTGATAAAGGTTAGCTCTCCATAGCATCATTTTGTCACATTATATATATAAATAAATAACATGCAACTTTGTTGACTAAAGGTAATTTCCCGTTAGATCTTTTTTTAATATAGGCAATATATTTTTTTAATACTTAATACATAAGAAGCTATAAAAGATACACGATAATCAGGAGAAATATGCAATACCTTTTAATAATTAAAATCGATAAATTATTTTTTTTCATTACAGGCGATATAAAAATCAAAGAAATATGTGATATCTCAAAGACTATAAACGATATACAATACATTACAGAAGCTATATGCGATATGCGATACTTCACTACTGAATTCGTAATTGCTATACATTAGCAGCTACACGCGAACCCCTCTCACTCTGTAGAACATTGGGAAATCTAGCTGGTTGGGTCAAAATTTGAGTTTAAGATCATTTCGGTACTATTCTGGAGAGCAGATTTCCACGATAAAGATGATACTCGCGGGATGCTTGGGCGGGGACCGTGCTTGAACCACTAGAACAGTTCCTGCAACGGCTAAATCTTAACTCGAAGTTAACCCTGTTGAGGTTTTTTCCATCTCTATTTTTACCGATGTATGGTTGACTGATTAGGCTCACGGGCCTTTGCTTATATTGGATAAGTAAACTTCCCTTAATAAAGGACATAGGCTCACCGACCTAAACAACTTTGACTGAGAGGGTAAACTCCTAAAAGATGAACAAAGCGAGCTGCTTAAGGCACGGCCGAGACTATCCCCTTCTTTCACAGCTTCTTCTCAAGCACTTGCCATTCTAACATCGTCTCTTACTCTTTTCTTTGTTGCTAAGCCCTTATTGCTTACTCCGCTCAGCAAATTAGCTTTTTAAGCATGCGTGACGTGAAAGAGAGCCCTGCCCTTAATGAATGTATGTGGACTCCCCGCCCTCCAAAGGCGCCTGGGGAGCAGGCCAGACGGAGCAGCTCCATTTCAAAGGTGAGGTTCTGAAAGAAGTTAAAGTAAAGTTCTGCCCCCTGATACCATTTCTTGGCTTCAACCAACAAAGATCTGACAATCTCTTCAGTGATGTGCAGTCTTCTCAAGCTGTCTTTCCGATTCTAACTCTTCATCTCCTAGGCTAGGACAGGACTATAACTAAGACGGCTTGGAACTGAACTAACTGCCTTAAAGGTTTAGGCTTTCCCTTTTTTATATATATAAAGCAAAGAAGTCGGTTGAGTGGTGAAAAATTAGAAAGGTTAAACCATATTTGCTTTCTGGCTTGAGACAAGATCCGTACCCGCAAAAGAACGATTCCTTCCTCTCTCAGGTCACCTAAACCTATAGATTCTGGATATCAATCCCCTAAATTTCATCGAGAGTTTCTCCTGTAGTAGCCGGAGGTAAGTCGAAGTCAGCCTCCCAACTTCCTGAGGAGCGAGGGGAAGCTCTTCCTCTTATGGAATAGGGTGTCCCCCAACCTGGTATTCTCCATAACTCAGGTGTCGAGTCCTATATCCGTTATTCCTGACTGGCGAAGCATGAGAGGACAGGGAAATTTATCCACTCAAACTAGAATAGCCCTCACTCCTAACTCCAACAGCAGCCCTTAATTGCTATTGCGCATTAAAGCCAGCCCCTACAGACACTAAACCCCTCAAAATGAGGTGACCTTCGCTCCACTACACTAGCGTCAGGAAGAGTGCAAGCCCGAGCTGCAAGACAAGAGTGAATATGCCGGTTTGTCTGTATGACTTTTGAGATGCCTAGTTCCGGTTTCCCCTTCAACTATACAAGCCTGACCCCTTCGACAAGTCTTCTGTCCTACTACAGGTGCCGCGACAACCTTTACCAAGTCCGAACGATTGTCGACCACCAGATCCGCTGGTCTGCAATATTCATAAAAGATAAGTACCAAGAGGTTATGGATTATCCAAATGGTCCATGATGTTTCCCTAATGTTGTAAGGCAAAGGACAAGCGTTGGCTGATTTCTTGGCAGCTCATCCAGCCTCAGATGACACTCCTTTGTCAGATGATCTACCTAATGAAGAAGTTTTATATGCTAAAGTTCAGTTCCCCGTGATGGAGGGGATTCGCGCTCGCCATGGTAGGATGGACCTGCGCTGTTATCAACGTCGCCGTGTTTGCTGCTCCTTTGAGCATCATGGTAATTAATTCATTAATTAATTATTGTTGATGTTCGTTCAAAAGTTAGCGGATGGAATACAAGGTGAGAAATTCTTCACGTTTACGTTTAGATTTTACAAGAAGTAGATAGAGACTAGCCACATAAATAGTTAGATTACAGTAATAGGAGTTGATCAGTTTTCGATCTTCTCTATATCTCTTTTTTTATTTTATTTTTTTAGTTATCTTGTAACTTAAGTAAAATTGAGAATTCATCCCATATCATATTTGGAGGAAATTAAGGTTAGAGTCTCTGTTTGCCCAAAAAGAATTGTAACACTAATCTCCCTTGATTCTTTTTCGAGGATATATGGTTTAATACTTGATTTGTTATAGCCTTTGCATGTTATTAATGTTTTCACATTTATTTATTTATGTTTAAATTGAGAAAGAGCAAGTTGATTATAGTTCTAAGATATTAATTTGTCACTATAATAAATACATTGTGAGACGTATATGTATCTAATGTTACGTATAACTTATTTAATTAAGGACATGTTCGATAACAAAATTTAATGTTTAAAATCCTTTAATTGAGAGATAATTATGATTTGTGGGCTGTTTTGTAATGAAAATTCAAATTTTTTTCATCAATAAAGCACAACCTATTTCATGGAGGAAATTAAATATAAGCAATAAAATGTCAGTTATTGTTTATCATTATTCAAACCTCTGACATATAGTTTGTGGACAAAGGGCTTTATATCCTAGAATTAGAGCTGATTATTTAATAACAATTATTATGATCCAATATCAAAAGTTTTCTCAATCGCTCAACAGCTCAAGCTCAAGAGATACACCACAATTCTCACTATAATTATGCATATCACAACGAGTGCATTATGTATATTAATAAAAAAAAATTATTTATTTATTTTTTTTTATCATCTTAACACGAAGAATAGTTAATAAATTTTAGTTGTTGATGTACTGTGTATTGTATTTGGACTTCGATATATCGTTAATGTGTTAAATCATACAAGTCTTTAGAAAACACACGTATTGACCAGCAAAAGAATCATTCAATCCCACGAGGAATGACATGATATACTCCATTTAGTAATGTAAATTCAGATCCTTCACACCTCCACAAACACACTTGCCGCATGAACAAGATGGCCTGAAATTTCTCAGCTCCTCCCACCGAGCCTTGAGCTTAGTGAAGTAATCACTAACAGAATTTTGGTCCTGCGTTAGGTTGATCAAATCACGCTGAAGTTGAAAAATCTTAGGGCCATTGGTTTGCTGAAATCCCTCCTTTGAGATCAAGCCAAATCGCAGAGGCTGATTCAGTAAAAATAATACTGACAGAAATTTCCTTTGAAACGGAGTTGAGAATCCGGAAAATAATAATGTTGCTGTTTCTAATCCATGAATTATGTAAAGCTGGATCAGAACCTGAAGGTTTGAGAAGAGATCCATTAAGAATACCTAACTTGTTCTTGACAGAAAGAGCGATCACCATAGCTAGACTCCAGGACTATCGGAGTGGTGCAGAAAGTAAGGATCAGTTGACAGAGAAGATTCCATGGACGAATCTAATGATCAAGAAAAACAGAGATAGCACAAGAAGAACGCAATCTCGCTAAGGGCTAACGAAATTCAGAAACGTACCTAAAAAGAGAATTTCTATGATACCATATAAATCGTAAATTGAAGGAATGAAATTGGGAGAAAAACTTTCTTTCTCCTTGATTAAAGAAGCTTATATACAAGTTAAGGAAAATGAAAGATACATAATCTTAAAGATATCTAGCTTAAGCTAAGAAAAGACTAAAAGGACATTTATCATGATTAGATAACAAAACTAACTAATAATAAATCAAATAGAGTTGTCATTAGCTTTTGAAAAGACTCCATATTTTCGCAATCGTATCTGACGTCGCAGTCCACGACACCGTTAAATTCCGAAGAAATAGAATCGATCAGCCCTTTCGTTTTTCTTCTGAATGGCGCCAAGTCTAAGAAGGGAAAGCAAGAGGCCAGAGGTTGAAACCAAGATTGGGCCAGAATTTTTAATTATTTTTCTAGGTTTCTTTAATTATTGTTTGGCACCGAATTAGGTTATTGCCTAGCTCAGTCAAAAAATCTTTGACCAGAATCATCACCAAAAAAAAAAAAAAAGGGTAAGAAGATCACACCAGAAACAAAACAGACCAAAAAATACCACAAGATCAAAGAAGAGAGATCAAAATTGTGATTTTCCCATAACATAATAACATATTCTAGTATTGCACTACTCTGCCTGATGGAATAGATTTATATGGAATAGCACTGGAATTGAGATTCTTGAGGCAACATGATTTTTATGTGTCCCAAGGTATGTATTAATTAATTTTCAACGAAGATTTTAATTGACAGCTTTTAAGTATTAGAAAAACTAAATCAAATTTAATTAGGCAAATTTATTTGTGAGAGAATTAACAATATTGTTATTTTTTAAAATTTATTTTAGGTGACATATGATTAGGTGGTTGGGGGTATGGAGACCCTTTATTAGAATTAAAAAGGTGGGAAAATATACAGAACCAGAAAATTACAATCTATTACAATAAAAGTGTGTCATCTCCTTAGATAGGGGAAGCTGCGAGCATCTAAAGTGACCAGGTCCCGGACCATTGAAGGAAACGAGAGATGGTGAAATACTTGAGGCTGGAAGGAAAGGCTAGCCATACATGTGAGATCCTGTATTTTTCACCCTAAGATTAACCATTAGGTTTTATATTTTCTTATATAAATATTTTTTCAAACTCAATTACGTGTAATTATGAAGTTGTATGATTTTCTTAAGAATTTAGATTATGAAAGTTTATATATTTTTCGAACAGTGATGTTTGACTTTTGAGGTAAGGTTATGATGTTAATTTTAGTGTAGGATTATATTTGAGAATATATTGAAGTAGATGTGGTAGTTTAGTTTCGGAAATTATGGAATAAAAATAAAAAATTAGAAAATAGGTGAAAAATAGGAAAATAGTCGAAGATCGGCAATTGTCTGACTTGGAGTAGCTATAACTTATCAAACCGCCTTAGAAATGTTAAGAAAATATCTCACCGCCCTGAGGAGCTGTTATAACCAATGGATGAACAGTTATTACCGGACTTTTCTAGGATTGACCAAGTCAGAACGGTTATTGTCTGACTTTGAGCCGTTAAAACCGATTGTCACCTAGATATGAAAAAAAATATTTTCTCCAATTCAACGTCGGGTTGCAACTCTAAGGGTCTATAGCCCTAATATTTTATGGTCTAAGGAAGTCTAAAGACGTCCCGAAGACACCAGAACTAATCACAATTACGGAAGAAAAAACAAACAAGTAGGAGAAGCAAGAGAGAAAAGAGATGTATTCGTGTCAACACATTTAACTCGCAAATATTGTGTCGAGTTTTGTGCTATAGTATAAATTACTTATGTCGAGTTCAAGTTGACAAATGTTAAAACTCAACTATAATTCGTTTATATCATGTCAGACTTTTGTATCAAGTTAGCGATTTAGAACGTTGATGTGCATGTAATAATGCAAGTGGTGTCAGGCATAAAATAGTAGGGCTATAGACCCTTAGAGTCACGGCTGTGGATCTAAGAGTAAGAGAGACTCCTCCCTCGTATTAGTGTAAAGGAAAGTGAAGAAATATCAGAAACTACAAGTGCAAGTGCATGTGTATTTTGTCTTGATTGCCTTTAAACAACTGGTGCTTTATTCTTAGGCAACAATAGTAATGGTTGCAAGGTGGCCGGCCGGGAAGAGGGCTGACAAAGTGGGCGGTGGAGTAAACGTCACGTGAGTTCTCTGAGTCACTCCTTCATCTTCAATTTAGGGCACACGTGCACTCTTCCAACAACAAAAGTTACGAATCACTCCTCCTGTCCAACATTCATATTCATTCATACATACTTTGGATTTCATCAAGATTAGATAGACACTTTGTACTATTTATGTATTATGATTCTAATCATTTCTACAAAACGACAAAGGAACCTTTGATCCTTGCAACCTACTTTTTCCTAGCTTCTTCCATGTGTAATGTCCAAACGATAGTGGATTCGACAGAAATATTTCAACAGTTAAATTCAATATGTTTGTTGTCATTAATAAATGATACATTAAAGTCAATATACATTATTCACTATAGGTACTTTTACCCATAAAGTTGATACGTACACTAGAAACGATATTTGTTCTTTTAACATATTAGCGATACATCAACAATTTAAAGTTGTATATCATAGACTAAATTCAATAAGCTATACATCATATGCTATATTCAATAAGTGTTACATTAGAGGCTAACCTCATAACAACTATTTATCAATGACTAAACTCAACACATCCGAGATTAAACTCATTCTGCAATACATTAAAGACTAAAAAGCCTAGATAATACATGTGCGATCGGACGATCTGACTCGTCGAAAACAAGTTTTTGTCTACTAATATTATTCTCTTCATTCGAATGAAAGAGTCATATCTTACAAAGTTAAATTATTTGTATATTTATAAATGCGACACAAAAAATAACTAATTTGACATCATATTTTTCACTTTTTTTCTTATTTTTCAAACATATGCTAATTATAAACTACACGTAATTATATATATATAAATATTAAAAGTAAAAAATATATATAACTCTTCATTATAACCAAAATATTTTTTAAAATAAGACTATCCCTAAATCTAATTTAATAAACGGAGTGAGTACGTGTACTAACTTTAATATAATAAACACATTCTAAGTATTTATATACTAAAAAAGAGATTAGAGGTCATGTGGGGAAGTGATGATAACGCTAGTCAAAAATATATAAAGAGAGAGAGAGGGACGAACGTGCGGAATGATTCTCTGTTTCACCCAAAGCTGGTTTTGACCATTGACCCAAATAATGTGGCCTTTGGATAAAATCATAAATATATAATCATGAGGTAAGACTGACTAGGCCCCAACCCAATCAAGTCCTTAAAATTTTCCCTCCAAAATAATAATAATAATAATAAATTCGTTGGCCTTCAAATTTGGTTTCTTCTTTGCACTTTCGTCTCCAAACTAGAAACTGTTTTTCTTTCGTTTTTGAATTTGGGTTTTTTATTCCCACGCAGTCTATCACCAAGATTTTGACAAAAAACCAATCAAACATCGACAAACTTGAGATTTTTAATTTGCCAATATTTGTACAACTTTGTCACCACTTGCATTATTATATGAAATTTCAATATTTGAGGGTTATATTCATTATGTGTATGTTGATTTTGAGTTGGTGTTTGTCGAAATTTGGGAAATGAACTACGTGGAAATAATAAAAAACTCGAGTTTATGGGTTGAAATGAAACAATTTCAAGTTTGGGCATAAAAGTGCGACACGAGACCAAGTATAGAAACTAACGAAATTATTATCTTTATATACTTTGTAGGTTCTATTAGAATAGTCCACTTTCAAGAAGAAAAAAGTATTCCACTAAAAAGAGCCATTTTAGATTCTTTATTAAAAAAATAAAATAAAATTTACTCTTACTTATAAAATTGTGTGGGTCCATAACTAACCAACGCTTACAAAATATGGAAATGAAAGAAACAAATAGTGATAAGTTAGCTAGTTTAGTTACCTTCGAATTCGTAAGGAATTATACATTTTTAAAGTGAATTATTTTAATAAAATATAAAACACTATGGACAAAATATATTTACATCTTAAATTTTATAAAAGTACAAAACGAATATTGTAATTTTAAGTCTATGGACAAAATATATTTACATCTTAAATTTTATAAAAGTACAAGAATATTGTAATTTTAAGTATATCAAAACAAATTCTGAATTTGAGTTTAATTATGTTTTTTATTTCTAACATATTTTTATTATTCTAGGAAAAATGCTCCAATTATTAATGCTTCTTAGTTATTTAATATTGTATTTCTACAGTTTAAGGTTTGTTAAACTACATTTAAAACTACAAATTTTATTTTGTACTTTTTCTTAAACTTCGTAAGGAAATGTATTTTGCCCTAACACTTCCATTTTGTCTACATTTTGTACATTCCACTTTGTACTCTTTATTCCATAAGATAAAGAATTAGGCAAACACCTCATAATCCCCTGTGGTTTGCGAAAATTACGCATCACCCACTATGAAAAATAAAGTTTCAAATGATCCCCTCTGCTTTTCCGAAGTCAATAAAATGACGAAAATCACTTACGTTAACGGCGCGTTGATAATTAACCAAATTACCCTCATACTTAACCCTAAAATTACCCAAATTACCCTCATCTCCATCTTCATTGATCTTCATCTTCAACAACAACAACAATTAACCATAAAGAAAAGGGCAACAACAACAACCAAAAAGAAAATGGAAAATTAAGGAAAGAAATGAAATTCCAAGGAAACTTTTGCAAAAGCAATAATCAAAGGCTATGCTTCATTTTCCAAAACTTTGCGCAACCAACGGCAATAATCAATAATCAAACCCACAATTCCAACAGCAACAGAAACAGCAACAATAACAACAAAACCCAGAAAGAAAAGGAGAAATTAAGCAAAGAAAAGGGAAAATTAAGGCTCTGTTCTCTTAGTACTATGGATAGGAAATTTTTTAGTTAGGGAAGAATTTTATTTTGGAGGAAATTTCTTTTGGGAATTTGTGTAGGAAAGAGAAGAAAAAGTGTAATGATTATGTTTTTTTTGAATTTATGTGAGTGAGGATTTAGAGGAAATTTTTAAATTTGAATTATAAATTTTATAAAAATGATGTTGTTTCTTTGTGTAATATTTTTGAAAAAAAATGATACTTTTCCTGATTATGTTCAGAAAAGAATAGAGCCTAAGCAAAGAAACGAGATCTGCGACCATCAACAACTCTGAATCTGAAACCAACTCCGACAAAAGAAATAATCGAAGTCGAAACCCGAAAGCGATGGAGGCGGCAATGGCAGCAAAATGGAGGCGGTGAAAGAGAAGTGATGACGGCTTATTTCTTTCCTTAAATTTTTTTTTAATTTTTTTTATGGTGTTGACGCGGCGGGTATGGTTTATGGTGATGATGAAGCCATTGAAGCCGACGGTAGAGGCGGCTAATTTGCTGGTGGTGTAGCTGGGTTTCTGTTTTGGCGGAGGCTTGATTTGATCGGTGGCCGTCGTTGATGTCGATCGGAAGTGGGTTTGGTCGTCATTGACGTCGACCGGATTTGAGGCTTTCTTTTTTCCTTGTTTGATGTGTGTTGGTGGTGAAGGTAGGTGGTGGTGGTGATGATGAAGATCGATGAAGATGAAGATAATGGTGATTTGGTTTAATAGGGGCATTTTGGTCAAATAGAAAACTACTTTGGCATCAGCTCTGTGAAAAGACCCGCGTCTCGCCAACGTGCCATTAACGTAAGTGATTTTCGTCACTTTACAAACTTTAAAAAAGTAGAGGTGGGTCATTTGAACCTTTATTCTTCATTGGGGGGTGATGCGTAAATTTCACAAACCACATGGGGGTTATGAGATTTTTGGTCTAAAGAATTTGTCATATGCAAACAAAGTCTACCAAATCTTCAGAAAATTTTCCTTCTTTTTTTGGTCATTGTTGTGGTACCTCAGCTTAGAGTTGATTCGATATCATGTTTTAAAATATAATTTTAAAAATTAAAGTAAAGAGTACATTAAAAATGTTCAAAGAAAATATAAAAATATATAATTGAGTTGTGTAAATGTGTATTGAGAGTAGTGAAATATTAATAAAAAATGGAAATTTTAAAAATATAATTTTGAAAATATACTAACGAAGAGGCCCTTAGTCTCTCTTCTTTATGTACTAAAATTCGTTATGATCTAATGGCGGTAGCTAAAAATCACCAATTTTTGGACGATTTTTAACATAAATAAACTTTTACTATTAAAAAAAACATACAAAGAAAACCTAACTACAACTTTTTGTTTGAAATTTTGCATGTTTAGTTTTGATATTCTCTGTCTCATGGAAAAAGTCTTCATAAAAGAAATTCTCAATAAAATAGTTATTTTTATTTATTTACATTATATACCTTTATTAATTTAAAATTTTGTGGTATAATATTAATTTTTACTTGGAAATTAAAGCTAAATTAAAAAATATTTGTTCTCTATGTTTAAGAAATTAACGGGCACATTGATATCACATCTTTCGCCTTTAAAATTTATGCAATTGTCAAATTGGTAACAAATGATTTAGACTCCTTCCTTGCTCCAAAATCAGTTCCAAAATATATATAACTTCGTATAGACACTAAAATATTATACTTAATATAACTCATTATTAATATTTAGTTATTTATATCCATATTTACAACAACTAAATTTGATGCGTATGTTTTTATCAATAAGTAGTAATCAGGCTAATCGCAATATATTATATACCAAACTCAATATGCGACACATTCGATACGCCATAATGCAATAGTTAACTCATAACCGCAATACATACACAGCTAAGCATAATAGATCAGAAACTAAAATTAATATGCCCATTTCAATAACATTCACTTAATACAAAATTTAATACGCGAAACGTGAGGCTATCAAACATGTACAAATTTTTAAGTTAATTAATTAATAATGAGAGGGAGGAGTGTACGTAGCGTAGGGGAGATCTGGAGAAGCGGTGTCGGACACGTGTGATTAGAGGAGAGTGTCAGGAGATGAAAAATGAAAAATGCAAGTGCATGCATATGGCTGCCATATTGCGAATCTATCTTCTCTGCTGCCATTCCTGCAACAAACAAAGGCAGGATCCCCCACCCACCCCTCGTCTTAGATATTTGGGTACAGAATGTAGCCATACCTGCCCCGGTGCCCTTAAATTATTTTTCGAGTAATGATACACGTTTAGGTCTCATTTAGTATAAAAGTTTGGTTCAAATTTTGTTTGAATTGTGATTTGAAAATACAAAAAACAAATGTAAAATTTTTTATAAAATATAAAATGCTGTTCAAATATTGGCTTGAACTAAAATCCCATCTTCTCAAGAATCTATACATCTCTCGAGCAACAGATTGAGGTTCGGCCTCAATTGGAAAAATGGTGCACACAACAACTCATTTTCACAGACCAAGAACTATGTGAGATCACCGATTGGGGTGACGGAGAAATTGTCATTTGAGCCTTTATTTTTCATGCTTTCCCTGAGGTTTGGAGAAAGTCGCAATCAATAGGAGATTTGCCTAATCCGCCTTTCTCCAAAAGCCGTAATCAATAGGAGATTTGCCTAATCCTCCTTTCCCAAAAGGAAGAACCATTTTTGCGGAGACCGAGAGATTGGATCTAGCTGTAAGAAGATTGTTTTGTATAAATTCCAACTAGGGCCTTATATATTATTCCCTCAATTCTATTTAGAAGAGTCTGATCTTTAAAATATACAATTTATTATGAATTTCAAGATATTCTCTTTATAAGGGTGAAGCCGCTCGACTGTAAGGAGAGAAGCGAAAAGCCTAACAACTGTTTAAGTCCTTTATCGGATTCAAATGCTAGGTTAACTGAATCTCAAAGAGAGTATAAAATTGATTTTTTCGTGTAAAGAAATTCGAGAATAAAATAACAACAGACAGGTTTGGGATTATTATTAATCTGTCCTCGATCACAAAAACAAAGAATTAGGGTTAATTACATTTATCCTAGATGTTTAGTGAAATTATTATCACTTCACGAGATTTTAAGAAACTAATATTACCCCCCTTTAATATATTAAACCTTTTCAAGTGACAAAAAAGCTATTGACATAGTGCTATTTTTTCTTCTTAAAGAGGATGATAATAATTTTGCCAAATTAAAAAGATTAATTATTACATTAACACAAATCTTAAAGGTAGCGATAATTTTCCAAACTTCATTAATAATAGTGATAGTTTCATGGAATTCGCTAGTTTAGGAAGAAAATACCGTAATCTCACATAGAACACAATAAGTATAGAATTTGAATCTCAACATACTTATTAATAAAGTAGCACTCTATATCACTCTCACGTTTTGACATGAGACACATAACACCTACCCATTAATCGACACCGAAGAATGAATGGGAATGGGGAAGAGACATATATATATATATAAGGAAATGGGTATTTTACCTCAAACTCCAAGTACATGTGACTAGCATTGTACGTACTTGCCTGCATCATCCCTTCCCTTCCTTATCATGCTCTGTCGCTCCCCACCAATTGATCATTCACTTTCATGCATGCAGTCAAATATAGTTTTCTAGCTATTGCTACGGTTAAATTCTGACTACGTGATGGGGAGAGTTCACTACTACAAAATACGTTATTAGAGAGCGGGTTTTGCGATGCTCCCGCTTCCAATATGGGCGCCGCCATATTGTTGGCACCCGCCTCCAATAACAGTATTGGAGGCGGGTTTTGAAGGACCCGTCTCCAATACTCTTATTGGAGGCGGGTTTCGAAGCACCCGCATCCAATAAGAGTATTGGAGGCGGATGCAAACAATATGGTGGCACCCGTATTGGAGGCGGGACAGCGCAAAACCCGCCAGCACCCGCCTCCAATAAGAGTATTGGAGGCGGGTGCAAATAATATGATGGCACCCGTATTGGAGGCGGGGCAGCGCAAAACCCGCCTCCAATAGCGTGTTTTGTATTAGTGATTATATATGACTAGGGGAGAGAACACCACTTGTAACGTTGTCCGTAGAATTTGGATACACTAAATGCATTTTGCACATTTGGCAAAAATTTCGGAAACTTGATCTCGAAACTTTTGAGTCCTCTCGCACAAAAGTGGGGTAATAGTTGGATTAAACTATTGATTCTTATTAATTGCTCATAATTCGAGAATAAATCCTTAAAAATGAGACAAAAATTCTACTTTCATTCGATTTTTTCTCTCGTATACATTATGGTATGTCTAAACGCAAAGAAGAAAAATGTTAAACGCAGAGAACGAGAGATATTATTTTGTTATTATACCAAAATTGCCCTCATCACTCATAAGTACTTCCCTAGGCCCACTAGCCCACCAACCTACTAACCCCACTGACCCACTAGCCCCCAGTAATCCCAACACCCCACTAATATCCATTAATTTAATTATAATTAACTTAAAATACATTTAAATCTAAATAAAATAAATATTATTACATGAGTGTAATTTAGTACATTTTTTTTATTATTAATGTTGATGGATATATTAATTGGTAAGGTTTCCTCAAAGAAATTTTTTTTACATATTAAAAAAAAAAAGGGGGGGTTGGCAGAAGGCTCATTTTCAAAGGGGTTAGGAATCCTAACCAAAAAAAAAAAGTCAGGGTGCCTAGCCACCCTAACCTCCTTTTTTGGATTAGGATCAAAAAAAAAAAAAAGGTTAGGGCGCTAAAAAAAAAAGGTTAGGGCACCTAGCCACCCTAAGGGCGCCTAATCCTAACCCCCAGAAAAGGAGGTTAGGGCGCCTAACCTCCTTTTCTGGGGTTAGGATTCCTAACCCTAGAAAAAAATGTTAGGGTGCAGTCTCAGTTTTTTTTAAAAATTTTTTTTTTTAAAATGTGCCTAACCTCTTTGCCAATTTTTTAAATTTTTTTATTAATGTATTTATCTCTTAATTAAACACAAATAATACTCAAAAAAATTCTAACCATGCAAAATAATGTCTAAATTAAACACAAATATTACAATTTTTTTTTAATAACCATGCATTACAATGTATAAATTATACACACCTAATTATAATTATTAACCTTAACAATTAATATAATCATCAATATTAATAACAGACTAAATTATACACACATAATAATTAAAATAATACCAACATTAAATAAATTAAAATGAGCTTATAATACATTTATATTAAATTAAACACAAATAATACCAAAATAAAAGAAAAAAAGGAAGGCTAAAATAAATTAAAAATTGAAGGAAATGACTGAAGGTGGGGCTGATGGGAGTTAGTAGGGTAAAGGGCAATTTGGGTAAAAATGCAAAATACTATCTCTCATTCCTTGCATTTAGCATTTTTCTTCCATGCGTTTAGCACTACCTCATATAATGTACATTTATATTACGAAGTTTTTCCGTGCAACTTGGTTGCGGCAGAGAGTTTTATGCTGCATTGTGTGAGTCTTTAAGATTCTTTCAAGAAGTAATTTTGAACTTTTTATGGGTATATGCTCTAACTCTAAAAATAAAAACTGCTATATATGTTGATATTATTAATTTTCTTCCCGAGACATATGGCATTCTTGATTGCGAATTTTGTCTTTTACTCTGGAAAATAAAATGTTGTGAGGTACTGATATTGATGCAGATATAACCTGAAATTTGAACATGGAATACAGTTCGCCGACATAAGTAAGACGTCAGAAATAGTTTAAAAGGAGGTAAAAGAAAATAACTCAGGCAGAAAAAATAAAATATTTAAAAAAACGAATCAGACTACAGTCTCGTTAGATAAACTATTCAATAATTAAATTTGGCATATTCAATTGCATTAATAATGCATCCAAGACTAATCCAATAGTTAAGGGCTTGTTCTTTAAGTTTTAGTTTTGGTTTCAATAGTAAATTTAATATATTATAATCAGTTTTTTTCATTTTCAATACACATTTTTACTATTTAGTTGTATATTTTTACATTTCTAATACACTTTTTACATTATAAAATTATTTTTCCAAAACCAAAACTCAAACCTTCCTAAAAGAACATGCCATAGCGAGACTCTGAGCAAAAAAATTCTTTAAAGATATGGCAAATTTTTAAAAAGAAAAGATTATTTGGATGACAGTAAAATGGTCTTAGTAACATTAAATCCTTATATTCATACATTTTATATAGAGTGAATTGCCAAAAATGTCACTATGCTTTTCCAGAATCTTCTGTGTGGTCACTAAACTTTTTCCCCTAGAAATGTCATCATACTTTCGAAAATGGGCCAAAAATGTCACTACGTCAGAAACTTTTTCTTTCTTTTTCTCCGACGGTTCAGACTGTCTCTTTCGTGCTGTCGCGACCGCCGTAACTTCCAGCCTTGTTCGCTTCACTAGATCCAATCGTGATTTCTGTCTAGGAGTTCCGGCTCCACTCAAGGATTTGGGAAAGAAAATGAATAGTAAAATTGGGGAAGAAAATAAATAAATAAATAAATACCTTTAAAAAATGTATGTGAGATGCACATGTTGTCTATTCCGTTAGGGCTAACGGAAATAAACGGCAAAATAATACTTTTGGCTCATTTTCAAATATGGTGATATTTTTGGGAGAAAAAAGTTTAGTAACCAAACATTATATTTTGAAAAGTATGATGACATTTTTAACAGTTCACCCTTTTATGTTTTATCATCTCTGTATTTATAATATAGACAAATTAAATATCTCATTTGATTAACTGAAAAAACATTCACAAAATTATACTCTCGATCTGTTCAATTATAATAGTCCGAACTCAATAGTATTTTTTGTTCCAATAAGAGTCTATTTAAAAATTGTATTTACTCTACCCTTATTACTATAATTACGTGGAGTCTATAATTAGTCAATAGATAGAAAGTAAAAGGTATAAATGAAACAAATGATGTCAAATAAATTATTTTAAGTACTATACATACAAATCCATAAAATTTATACATATGTGAAAGTTTACTCTTCTAATAAAATAGATGAAGTAATATTTTAAGTTTTTTTTCAGTGATTGGCCTATATATTATATTTTTAACATAAATAAGACTTGTATGACATCTCAAAAAAATTCAGAGGTAGTTAATTTGGTCTTTAACAAAAATTCTTTGATCTATCCTTCAAAACGAACTATCACATAAAAATCGAAATAAATAAAAAAAAAAAGAGAATTTCAAGTCTGTATAATATGAATCATAAACAGTATAAAACTGTACATAACAGTAAAAGTCTGGACAAATCCATCTTTTGTACTGTGAATCTGCAGATGTTTTTGGAGTATTATATTTTTGACTAAAATGAGACTAAAAATTCTCAAGACCCATGTTCAAGTTCTGGATGCTTTTCTATTTCTGAAGAGCCGCCTGATGAATACTTATAATTGGCAATAAAAAGAAATTTTCAAATTTTAAATACTTATCTTTTAGGCATTTTTAATTTATCCATATAAAAAAAAAGGTTTTATCTTATGTCTATTTGGTACCTGTAATATTTTTTGTTATTATAAAATTAAAATATTACATCAGTCACTAAATGATTCAATCATTTGAATAATACTCCCTCTGATCCAAAATAAGTGTTATTTTAGAGGGATTAGAAATCTTCAAAATAAATGACGTTTTAGAAAAAAAACGTAAAATTTTTCCTAATTTGCGCTTGTCTTAACTTATCTTTTTAGAGTTTGTGATTATCTTAAATACTAAATATTAATACAATTAGATTACAACTTCTAGACTCTTTGTAGTATCATATTACAACAACTAAGGGGTTATTTGTCATTTAAATAAATTTGTAATGGATTCTTAATTTGTTTGAAAACCTCTAAAATGACACTTATTTTGGATAGGAGGGAGCATTCAAATAAAGTAATTTATATTACTCTGAATCATTTGTCTCATATATATATATATATATATATATATTTTGTTTGTTTTTAAAGTGTCACTTGAGTAATGATATACTCAGCAACAAATCATAGCAACTTATATCTACTATGACTAATGTTTAAACTAATGATGTATGTATCAAATTTAGCTTCAATTATCGCGTAAATATTATGGAAACACGTATATCGGTTTATCACATAAAAGTTAGGCTTTAATATATCGAGTTAATTAGTTGCCTATGTATCACAGTTATAAATTAGTTGTTGAACTATGACTTATAAAATTTTTTCCCTCTGATGTATCGCATAATAAACCTAAATTGATCGATACATCGTATATTAAATTTAGTATTTGATGTATCACGTATCAATATTTAAATCACGTCGTTGTTAAGGGATAGCAATATAATATAGTTGATGCCATACTAGAACGTGGTGTACAAGCTAGAAGATAGGAGCTATATATGATCACTTTCACTCCGTGGCCACAAATATATAATTTATGCTAAAATCATGAAAACCAACCACAACCACCGTTTCGAAAAGGATATTATAAATTAAATAGAGAGTGCAAGAATCTAAAGCCACAAATCCCTCTAAGAATTTGCTTACAAAATCATTCAATTTTGGGTAAAAGAAAATTAATTTTTTTAAAAAAGTCATTGGTTCAACGACAACGACAAAATGGAGACCCTAAAAATTCAAGTAGTATGAACATACAAAATTTACTTATTTTGATTAATTATGAAAGTTGATTATTTTAATAGAATAAAAATATATATTTAACAAAATAGACTCTTTTAAAAGAACGGAAGAAATACAAATTTTTTCATATCTTTATTTTTAAGTCTAATTAAATTGCAAATCACACATAATAATATCAACAGGAGTATAAGATATAAAATAACATAAATAAGACTAATTTACCGACACGAAAAAAGTAATAAAAGCGTGACTCTTTTAACAAAGCGGATGAAGTGTATAAAATTTAGTCCTAACTTTTTATAATCCATTAGTCTATTTCATTGAGAAAAGAATCATATACATAGTAGTATTAATTTGGTATTTAGATTGTATGCATAGGCCAATCTCGTCAACTTTGCTAAATAAAATAAAATAATGTCGAGTGCCACTAAAAGCGAAATGAGAATGCCACGTGGCACTGGGTGGGGCCCAAATCAAATAATTTGTGGGCCGTGACCTTGGATCGTCGTGTCCGGTGTCCTCTTATCAGCCCCGCTGCTCCCCCACACACGTACACGGTACCCATAACTCACGCATCCATCTTTTAATTTAGCCAAAACTACATTTTTTCCTCGATATTTTGCTAAAATTAGATTGAAATCTATAGTTTGACAAAATTATTAAATGGATTTTTATTTAAATATAATTTTGAGATAATATGAGTGATATTCAATTTTAATGACTTATAATAAAAATATAGTAATTTACGAGTGATTATATACGGAGCAAAAATTTTAAGTAATTGGCATGACATTCATATGACACTATAACGGAAATTTAAAATGAAAACTGTCAAATTTTAACTTTATCATATATATTGTCAAATTATTAATTGTACATTTTCATTCGCTCAATCAATTTTTTTAAAATTTATATATAATGGTGATATACTCAGTAAAAATTAATAGTGTTTTTTAAGTGATTGATGTGAAAATCAAATAAGAAAAATGATTAAATTTTTTAAATTAAATTTGTGTGTGGGCTACTGTTATTTGATGTTATATAAGTTACTGAGTTTATTTTACTCCCCCAATCATTTTCCTTTACATGATAACTAAAGGATATTATGAGCCAAATTGGTCGAATTTGAGGGCCAAATAAGTTATTAACGAAAACTCGAAGGACAGCAGATACAATTAACCATTTTGCATTAGGAAAAATCACAATTTTGGTCCATTTTGTTTGGACTTGTTGCATTTTCGGTCTCTTACATTTAATTATTGCAAAATAGTCCTCATACGTTTATATGTTGTTGCATTTTTGGTCATGTAACCTCTTATGACCAGTTTCAAGCCATCAAAGGGAGACCAACGAGTTATTATAATTTTCTAAAATGAAAAAGAAAAGTTAGCACTTTCTCATGATTTTCATATTTTTAATGACCTGCATAATAAGTTTTACTCATGCCAAATTACATATAAGTTGGCTCGTTCTCAATAATTTTTGGTTGTTTCTGCGATATATCTAAATGTATAAAAATTATTACACGAGCCACTGAAAAATATGAAAATCACGAAAAAGTCCTAATATTTTTTTGTCATTTCAAAAAAACTTTGAGAAACTATTGACCTCCACTTTGACATGTTAAAATGCCATAACATGTCAGATGGACCAAAATTATAACAATATGCAAATATGATAGGCTACTTTTATAACAATAAAACGCAAAGGATCAAAAGTGTAACAAGTCCAGATAAAAAGGACCAAAACTAATTTTTCCTTTTGCATTGGGTCATAAAAGTGTTGAACAATGGAGTCAATTATTATGGCATTAACAAAATAGAAACAAAAGAAAAAGGAGGAGAATTGAATTAAAAGAAAGAAATTTCTCTATTGTGTTCGGTGAGTAAAGAGGGACAGACAGCAGAGACCGCCCATTGATCCCATGAAATGCTTACACTTGGTTTGCCCACTGCAATGATAATCCTATTTATACACTGTCTCCTACTGCCAGTGCCTCCCCGCATTCACACCACCCACACTGTACCAATAATAAAAACCACATTAATGAATAAGGTTAATTTCATTTTTGGTCAAATAATTACTTTCTCCCCGTTCCATTACAAATATTTATTTTGAAAAACATATATATATATTTTTAATAGAAGAGTTTATATTCAAATAAATTATACATTGGTCAAAATAAATCATTCTAATATATCGGAGAGAGTATTACTTTTGCCGTTTATTTCATGTGCTTTTTTTTTGGGATTGCCCAAATTGAAACACCGTAATCAAATTGCAAAAATGATGATAGTTTTGAAGTATATTTTATATATTTTTTGTCTATATATTAAACACTATTATAACGTATTATTTATTAATATATTATTAAATGTAACTGTTTGGGAAGGAAATAAATAATCCGAAACACGCACAACCGGTAGAGTGAGAAATTGAGTTCTCAACTTAAAGGTGACCTGCTAAACGTTACAATTACTAAAACCAATGTTTGACTTAGGACCGACACAAAAGATATCAATTATCTATAATATTTTATCCAATTATGTATAAGTTGGTGAAACAGCGTAGTTGTGAAGTAAAATTACGTCGTTTCACTAGCTTTGACTGAATTTGATAGAATATACCGATTAAGAAATCGGTTTCTCAACCTAAAAGTATATTGTTAAATGTTATAATTATTTTTAAACAAATAGTATTTGACTTATGATCGATACAGAAGATATGACTTATCTATAATATTCTATCAAACTGGCTTAAATTAGTGAAGCAACGTAATTTTATTAAACCATGTTATTCCACTAATTTAGATAAAATATTATAAATAGGTAATCTTAGTCTTAGACCAATAATTTTTGACAATTGACATAATACAATATAATCCACACCAATAATATGAATTATCAAATATAGTAACTAAAATTATGATTCAAGGTCGTCAACACAAAAAAACTAGTTAATTCAAACACGAAAATAGGATTTAAAAAATTTTCTTAGGTGAGAGACTGAAATATATAGAAGAGCCTCGGTCCTCGTGCAACACCTCCTTTCTCTCCCAATTACCTCCTCTATATCTGTGTCCCTGTCCCCCTCCCTCCTTCTTCCATAAAAACCATTTTAAGCAACAGAGGCTACAGAGCCACTCCTCCATAACTTCCTTCCTTCTTCCATTTTTCTTCCAAGCTTTTCTCTCTCTCACACAACAGTCACGCAAACTCCAAACTCAAATTAAAGAAGGCGCAGTTTCCCAAAGAACCCATCTGACCATAGATCTCTCTTTCTCTTCACTATAATTTTCACGCTCATCGACGAACGATATGGATTCCTCCGCATCTTCCCATGAAAACAACTGGCTCGCTTTCTCTCTTTCCAACCATCTCTTCTCACCCTTCCATGCTGCTAATTCCAGTATTGACCCCTCTCCTCTGCTTTTTAATTTTTAATTTTAAAATATTCAATCGGATGCACTAATTTTGAGGTTTTTTTGGCAATTTTTTTCCCCAAATGTATAGGTAATGAAGTAAATAATGGCGCTCTCAACTGTGCTTCTAGTCCGAAGCTTGAGGATTTTCTCGGCGGCGGTGCTAATGGGTCGCCCACGGAGGCTGTCTCCGGAGGCCAGCTCGCCGGAGATGTTTCTTCGTCTGCTCATCATCATCAGCCCCTTTTGCTTAATCACACCGATGTGTACGAGTCGGAGCTCAAATCAATAGCGGCCAGCTTCTTACGTGGCTACACCGCCGAGCAGACGGAAACCCAGAAGCAGCTGGCGGTGGTTTCGCCTCGCGAGCCGACGGCCAAGAAGGCGGTGGAGACCTTCGGCCAACGGACCTCGATATTCAGAGGCGTTACTAGGTAAATAAATAATTAAATAATAATATATCTTCTTGATACTCTATTTTATTCTATATAATAAAATTATTTAAAATGAATCTGTTGGCTTTGAACTTTTAAGGCATAGATGGACTGGAAGATACGAAGCTCATTTATGGGACAATACTTGCAGAAGAGAAGGCCAAAGTCGAAAGGGAAGACAAGGTTTGTAAATACTAGTTAGGGTTTGTAGATTTTTCGTTAGATTAGAAGAATTCGATGGTACAACTGTTGTTTTTGAATCGTAAACTTCGAAGTTAACTCTTCTTCAAATGGAACTAGATACCATTTTTAGTATGTGGAGATCTAACTTTGAAAATGGTCATCTTTGAAAATTTCGGGAGGTTTATTTATTTATTGAATTTTTTTTTTTTAAAAAAAAATTCAATTATTTGAAGGAAGAACAAATGATATGTTACATGCGTGTACTAATGTTGGATCTTTATGTGACATGTGTGCTTGGTGGGAATGATTACGCCATGGACGATTCAAATCATGATTCAGTTTATTTGGGTGAGTTTTATCATTCTTCATTCATTCCATCATGATTTTCTTTTCCAATTTTAGTTTTTAAATATAATTTTAAAAATCATTAATTCTATCAAAAGAATCTGTTTTGTTGCATGGACGAAATAGTATTAGATTCTCATTTTCTGACACGGTTTAAAGTATCTGGTTTGCATAATAAAATAGAGAGATCTTGAACGCAGGACGGAGACATAATAATATTTGCGTTTTTCTCTATGCTTAGGTGGATATGACAAAGAAGATAAAGCCGCTAGGGCTTATGATCTCGCCGCCCTGAAATACTGGGGTCCGACCACCACCACGAACTTTCCGGTAACGATACTTCAACAGTTACATGCAATATTGCGAATTTGCAATACAACACCTTTGTCTTTTACGTATTTAATTTTTTGACGCTATTTTCCTTAATATTATTTATTGAAGGTGTGTAACTATGAGAAGGAATTAGAGGAAATGAAGCACATGACGAGGCAAGAATTTGTTGCTTCTCTTCGAAGGTTAGATTTATTTCAATTTTCAGCTAAACTGCATATTATTCTTGTTTTTTGGTTATTTATTCTTTGAAATTTAATTGCAGGAAAAGTAGTGGGTTCTCTAGAGGAGCATCCATTTATAGAGGAGTTACTAGGTATTTTTATTTTTAATAATTAATTGAATTTGATATACATCTTTTAGATTTTTTTTTTTTTTTTTGAAATAATCAAAATGAAATTTCTACATAACTTAGGCATCATCAACATGGTCGCTGGCAAGCAAGAATAGGAAGAGTTGCTGGGAACAAGGATCTATATCTCGGAACCTTCAGTAAGTTTTTTTTTTTTTTGTTTTCCGGGTTGACGAGTTATTTTTATCGTGACAAATTGATATCATTTGTTACTTTCTTGGTAACGACAAGTTATTTTCTTATCGATTCATGTTATGTCTTACTTAGCTTACTTTCTTGGTAGCGGCGTTTTGGGTGACAGATTAATGTCATGCCTTAACTTAACTTTCTTGTTAGTGGCATTTCGGGTTGTAAATGAGTCTACGTTTATTATTCTTTCTGAACTAAACAGGCACCCAAGAAGAAGCAGCGGAGGCGTACGACATCGCCGCGATCAAATTCCGAGGTTTAAACGCCGTGACGAACTTCGACATCAGCCGTTACGACGTCAAAAGCATCGCCACCTCCAATCTCCCCGTCGGTGGCATGACTAACAAATCCACCACCAAATCATCGTCGGAATCGCTGTCGGACAACAACAATAACAAATCCCCTGACGGCGGCCGCGACCCCTCTCCCGCAACCTCGGTCTCCTTCCCTTCCCCCACCTCCACCGCTACCGTGACCTTCGGCGGTGGCACGTCAGATTTCTGGTCCAGCCTAGGCTACCACAACACTTCCTCGCTCAACAGCTGCGCCAAAGCCGTCCCAGTACTCTTCCAAAACCCGAACCCGACCCAGTTCAACTTGGAGCTGCCAACCTCCAACACTAACATTGACGGCTACTTCAGCCCCACCGCCTCCGCCACCACCAGCGCCGGATACTTTCAAATGGGTGACAGCAATATCAACGGTACAACAGCTACTGCACCAAGTACAACTGTTACCCGCATTAACGGAACGAACTCGAACTCTTACGAATCCACCAATTTCGGGAACTGGATTAATTCTCCAAATCTGCATTCGTTCCAGCCTCCAAAGCCAAACCTCTCAGTTTTCCAGACACCAATATTCGGGATGGAATGAGCTCCGATCATCATCAATGGAGTTTGAAGGTGGTGGTGGGTTGGTCAAAGTCAAAGTTACACTTTTTTCTCTGCATGCAATGACATAATTAGGCTGACAATCATTTCAGTACTACTAACTGAGAAAATCTATGGCTAAGGTCTTTTCCTTTCTTTTCTTTTTGGGCTCTTTTCCTCTTTTACCTTTTCCTTTTTTTAAGTCCTGCTTTAGGACTGATTAATCATGGTATAATTTGAAAAAAAAAAAGAAAAAGAAGGCCCTTTTGTAATTAATCTTTTGTCTGGTTAGGTAGCTTATAAGTCATTTATTGCTTTGTTCCAATGTTTTTATCTAAATATAAATATCCCATCCTCTAGGGTTTGGGAATTTGGTAATAGCAGTAGGAGACTAGTAGAATTGTTAGATTTTGTACTTAAAATTATGTAATATTGCAGCAACATATTATATATAAATAAGTATAATTTTGTTCAAATTGTTTTATAATCTCTTCATTTTATTAGAAGAGTTTATTTTAAAAAATATTTTTTATTCTAATAGATGAGCTGTCTTTCAAATTATATATTTATTTTATTTTTATTAATATAATTATGTGTGCTTTATAATTATTAATCAATACTTAATAGTAAAGACATAAGAATAAAGTATATCAGATTCTATAATTCATATCTTGTTATTCGTAATAAATTGTACATGGGTCAAAGTGGATACTTTTAATAAAACAGAAGGAGTAGTTGTTTGAGAGTTATAATTTAAAACATAACTCTTTATATAAAATGAAGAAAATATCATTTTTTGACTTCAGCATTCTTTTGAGTTGGGTCTGGGTTTCCAAAAATTATTAATGCATAACGTAGTATGATGTAGTCAAATATACTTATTAGTGATGCGTAAAAATGATACAGTCAAATATAGTTAAGGTAATATAGAATGTTGTGTCAAATCTATTGGTATGGAATGTTTTGACAGCACATAACACATTAGGAGCCTTTAAAATAAAAGTTATAGATCGCGTAAATTATAAAGAGAAAATTGTGACAATTTCTCATACGATTCATATGCAATGTTGTGTCGATACAATTATTATATATTGTTGCGACATAAATATGACACATTATGAATCTTCATTAGAAAGTTCTGACACTTAAAAACATGATACGAAAACACGACTAATACTAATAGTATATACTCATGTGGTGTTAGTATGATAAAGACAAGGAAAAAAGTGGGTAGATGTGGACAAAAATTTGAGTGAAATCTAGTATGGCGATTGCTAATTAGGTCGTGTTCCATGTCAGGAAAAATAATTTTATTAAAAAAATAAAATGGAAATAGTGTCAGGTCGAGTATCATGTTCTTGTGCCGCAACAAATGGGTAGACAACAAAAACGAAACAGCTCAGTAATAATCCGTGACAAAAAATTATTTCTGTAGAACATGTGTCACACTTATAATTTTTAGTAAAGTAGGTCAATTACCTGCAACGTGGGTTAATATTAGATGTGTGATAGAGTCGTATTTTGACAAACGACGTGTTAGATTTGATTTGAATTTTTATGTTACGTTAGGAATTGTCAGGAATTGTGAAATAATACTAATGCGGAGATCCAAATCATGACAGGTACTTTATTTTAAAAACCACTAAGATTAGCCAGTGCACTAGAAGAAAATAATTTAATATTATGCCTCAAGTATATAAAAATAAAAATAAAAATAGAGAAAGTAAACTAAAATTATTACTTCTTCTGTTCTATTAGAAAAATTCACTTTTTAAAATATTTTTTATTTTAATAGAAGAACCCACTTTTAAATTTTTTACTCCTACCCTTACTAATATAATCATGTGTAGTCCACAATTAGCCTATACCTAATAAGTAAGGATATAAATAGAATAAATAGTGTCAAAATAGTTATTTTAGCTGTTGTACTTGTACCTTGACACTCATAATAAGTTATACATTGGTCAAAATGAACCCTTATAATATAACGGAGGGAGTAGTACATACTACTTAATCGTGCCAAAAAGAAATTATTCATTCATTTAAAAAAGAATCATGTTAAATATATATATATATATATATAGGTAACAATCGATTAAGCGGTTGGGGGCATGAAAAACCCTTTATTAAAATAAAATGGTAAAAAAATAAAATTTGGAGGGAGACGTAATGAGTCTTACCTCGAAGATACAGTATTGTCCTAGTTCAGAGCTAATACAAACTGACAAAAGAAAAAGGAAAAACTAGAATTGAAGATAGGGAAAACTCTGCTCATTCAGAGCGAGCAGGCCTTTTATGTCATGTGGAAGAGTCTGGTGAGTGAAGAATTGGGTGGTACCCGAAGAACTGGCCAAATGTTCTAAAGAATCGGCCACCACATTTGATTCACTAAATATATGTAGGAAGGAGAAATCACCTAAAAGTTAAATATTTCCTCTAAAAAGAGTTATGGTTTATTTTTTAAAAAAGATATCGATATAAATTTTAAAATTAATTTTTTGTATTTTAGAACTTGACACTATTATATGGCGAGGCATGACTTATAGGAGACTAAAGGAAAGAAGTAAAAAGTTACCTGCAATACTCTAAATAGGTAGAAATTGACAAAAAGATATGAGTTGAACTTTCGACGTTGGGATGATCCTCTATATATACATCACAGTCATTCAGACACTAATTCGTTCCTAAATTTTTTTGGTGAGGAGTAAAATTTTGTCACAAAACAATACCTCTATACTTGTACATTAATATTGAGTTTTTGGGTGTTTAATTACACAAGAAAATGGTGAGATTTAACTAAATTCATGTCTTTTCTCTCCCTCCAATTGTGGGGTTCTTTTGTTTTCAAATTTTCCTTTCGGCGGTCACTATGCAGCCGAATTCTTTCTAACCCACTATCTATCACTATGCCTTCTTGTTTGACCATAATTTTGACTGACTTTTTCCTCTTTTTTTTTCTTTTTTTTGTTGGTGGGGGGGGGGGGGGGGGGGGTGCAGAGGCTGGCATCAGTAACTTATCAAGTGCGAAACAAATTTTTTTGCCCAACAATTAATTCAATTAAATTGAAAGTCCTTTGAAACTAAAATTTCAAAAGCAAATTGAAGTTGTCCGTACCTTTAAAAAGTACATGTTTTAGTGAAGTTCTCTGTTCTCTCATGCATGCATGGCTTCAACTTCAAAAATTAAACTTCAATTGGCATTATTTGCGATATCAATTAAAACTTCACATTGTTATCTCTGCCATCAATGAAATTCTTGAGAATGAATTAGTTTTGGACAAAATTGAAAATTAACTTGATTCAAATTGAGGTGTTAGGTTTGATTTGGGTTTTCTAATCGACTCATTCGTTTATGTTCAATCTGAGCAATAAACTACGATATTGCTCATTTCGATTTGAGAATAATTTGGGTTTTTCTTATAGTATACGTATATATACAGTTTTGAGTCGAATAACAACAAATAAAATTCGATTTGAGTCAATTCCTAAATTGATAATTCAATTTAGGTCAAGTTGGGTTAACAAGTCAACATGAATTACGGTTTTTTTCTTTTTTCACAACCCTAATAATAAATGTATGTACATTTATTTTAAATAGAAACCGAAAAATATATATGGAGTAGTATTTCATTTTATTTTATTTTATTCTATCACTAGCTAGCTAACCACATTTGACTGTAAATTACTTACATGCAAATTAAGGTTAAAAAATATGCTTTGCCACTTTGTGTGTGTTAACCCAAACAAGTGTGTGTGTGTGTTAGTGTCTAGGCTACCTAGAATTGGCTTACAATTAAGAGGACAAATGAGAAATAAACATTCAAGATTAATACAAGATTTTTATGGCAAATCCCACTTGTGGGAATTAAACAATTATTCTTTTCTTTTGATAATGTATTAATACCAAATTAAAAATAATTAATTCCTTTTTTTGTCTCCTGTATTAGTATAATTAAGCTAGTCCACGTGTAACCTACTCTAGTTAATCTTAATTAGCTCGCCCTCAAAAGACAGGAAATAAATTAATAATTATTAAAAAATGGTCGATAGTTTCTTTGTCCATAGCTTGAAGATTACCACAACTTTGTTGGTTAATTAACTAAGAGCCAATGCCCATGGCCAGATCAGGGTTGGGTGATCCCCGGACCCTCCAACGCTCTCTACTCCAGTTTCCACCACGCTTAATTATAGTAGTGTATTTTAATTGTAAAACAAAAAATTATTCATATATTAGACCCCTTAAACATTTTACTCTGAATCCGCCACTGTCAGTGTCTCGTCGGTAGTGTCGCATAAAGGGCTACCCAAAGGTCGGAGGCTAGACTTTTATCTTCGAGTATCATAGGTTAGCATGACTCTGCAAGCTACTTTCCAACTTCATCCTTCCACTCCCACAACCATTGCCTAATTAATATGAATGAATTAAATATTCAACAAAATATATATATATATATATCTATATGTGTGTGTCTAAATTTGACCAAGAAATCTCTTTTAAAAGCAAGAAGTATGTGTCTAAATTTGACCAAGAAATCTCTTTTAAAAGCAAGAAGTAGTGCAGTTGCACATGCCCAAATCGGCTAAATATGTCCTAAAAAGGGTACACGTACATAGGTTAAAAACATTGTGCGTGACTAAGCACATATATATGTATAACAAATTAAATTAATGAAAGTACCCATGTTCTAACTAAAGAGTAAACACTACATTTCCAATTGTTTTTTCCCCTTCTCTTTACACCAATCATGCATGCAAACAAACATTTCATTAATGCCACTTACGGTTTTAGAAAATCAATGCTTATTTGACACTAAAAATAAGTATTGCTCCATTCGTTCCATTAGAAGAGTCTATTTTGACCAACGTACAACTTATTACGAGTGTCAATACACAACACTTAAAATAGCTAACTTGACATCATTTATTCCATTTATATCCTTACTTTTAATTATGGACTAATTGTTGACCACACATGATTATATTAGTAAGAGTAAGAGGAGTAAAAAATTTAAAAGTGAAATTTTCTATTAAAACAATAAATATTTTTCAAAATGAACTCTTCTAAAAGAACACAAGGAGTATCACAATATGTTATTAATTTGTTATTATGTATTTGCATCGATTTTTTGCTAAAAATATTGTACCACATGAAAATTTACTCTATGTATCTATTGCATAGACGGACACTATATAATAGGTATTATTTACTGACAAAAACGTAGTTTTCAAAGTGATGAAAAAAAAGAGAATATATATATATATATATATATATATGACAAAAACGTAATAACAGCTTGGTTCAATCAATATCAATATAAAAGCTTTCCTATTACCACTTTTGGGATCTTAATATGATAATTCATATTGTCGGCCAAAACTACGTGTACCCCATCGACATAAATAGTAGTCTCTATAATCATCCTATTTTATTTCATGATTATGATGAGATGGTTTGACTGAGAATCTACTATATACTATCCTTAACAGCCAAACCTACACGGTTTTCTTTTTGTTTCTTTAATCATGATTAGAGATTAGAGTTTGCCATTATCTTTCGAGCAATTATTTTCGTCTCAATAAAAGGTTATGTTTCTGATACTGAACAATTTTGTTAGAAATGTTAGCGTTTGTTTATTAGTAAGACAGAGTAAGTACTTTATTTGGTCGCAACACTATCATAGTTACTAGTGTGACATGCACATAGTGATTAGTAATGCGACTGATTAAAACGTTTCAAAAAAAGAATTAGCCGACAAATAAATACATGCCACAATAGTACTAATTATAGAAATTTGCTAATAATTAATTTGTGTCATGAATATCACTACTGAATGAGTTTTTTTTTCTTTTTGAAATAATGATAAAATGTGTTACAAATATGATTTTATATCTATTAATGAAACAGAATTGTTAAAATATGACTCTTCGGATGAGACGCGGGAATAGTGTCGACCATGCACGTGCTTGAAGGTATGACTCATAAGCTAGTTATTCATGTTTATCCTCTAAAACTAAAGTTAACAAACAATTTGTTTTGAAAAAGCACCAAAAAGTGCTTGCTTTAAATGACCATGTAGTAGCAGCAGGCAGCAACAAAGTTATTAACAAAGCGCAAGTTACTCTTTTAAATATAGATAGAGGAATAAGGGACAAGTGGCCCTATAGATCCAATTAGTTTATGACGTTAATTTTAAGAAGTAAAAGCAATGAGGAATAGCTCCATTTTTATTAGGCTATTAACATGTTGTAACCATAGATTAGAGACTTTCTTAAGGTCGTGACGTATTCGATTATCGGGTTTGGGTTGGAGCGTCTCATGTCAACGCTCTTTAACCCTAGTCTTACACGTTTAATTGCTCATGTTGTTTATGTCAATTCATTTAACCTACAAATATTTTGGGTTCGTGTCGTGTTGCATTATAAATTACTCGTGTTGGATTCGGGTTTACATGTCGATATTCTCAACTATAACTTTATCTGTTTAATTATTCGTGTTAACCCCTTTAAGTTGCGAACCCACCAAAACTCAATCCTAATTCATTTATATATGTTGAGTTTGTGTCATGTCTAAAATTACCCGCCTTAGTTTTTTTTTTTTTTTGGCATGCTTCTTCTCTAAGCAATATCGTCTCTCTCGTTTTCTCTCTGTCTCTCTCTCTATTCCGAACTTATTTCTTCTCTTCAATTCTGTTTAAACTCTTTGGTGATTGGAATTTCTCATTCCATTTCGTTTAGGGGTGGGCACGAATTAGTTTCCTCGAATTGTGGTTTCTTCGAATTGGTTTCCTCGAATATTAAATTTTTTTGGCCAATTCAAAAACCGAACCTAATTCGTTTTAAAACTGAAGAAACCAAATCGAATTCGTAATTCGAATTCGGTTCGAATTCCGTTTGGACCGTGGAAACCAAATTCACAAATTTGTTTCTAGAATTAATAGTTTAACACAGTAAGGCTTTGAAGAAAATGAAAGAGAGATGGGAGAAGGAAATAGGAAGAGTAAAGAAAGAAAGATAATGAAAAGAAGAAAGAAAATAGATTAAGAGAAGAAGCACCGTCCAGTTCTAGATCCACTATTGCCGCCCCTTCCCAGATCCACAACCTCCATCATCCAACAACAACAATCAACACCACCATAACCTTCTCCCAAAAACTTGATGGCTAATAGACGAAAATGAAAGAAAGATGGAAGAAGGAAATAGGAAGAGTAAAATAAGAAGTATAAAATTAAAAAAATATAAATCATATATCCCAATTCGATTTTCGAATCGGTTTTCGAGTTGGATACCAAATTCGAAAACCAATTCTAAAACCGAATTCATAATTCGAATTCGGTTTCAAACCAAACCTAATTCGAATACTGAATTAAAATTGAGTTATTCGAATTCGGTAAATTCGAATTCGGTTCGATTTTCGAATTGGACTAAACCATGCCTACTCCTAATTTCGTTACATATTCATTAATCAAAACTAAATTTCTATCTATATAGTTTCATTATCGAGTCGATTCCGAACTTGTTCGCTGTTTATGTTAGTGTCCGTTTGTTTTCGACACTAGTAAAACTCTAATTAGAAATTCCATTCAGATGCCTTCATAAGGAACGGGTAGATTACAATTCATATTTTGATTTTAGGTCACCCACACAAGCAAAAGGACATGCTCTTCTGGGCCTAGATACGTAAAACATGGCTAAATGTATGCACATATTGGAAGTTCGAAGTCTTGAGAGAAGCATGTCGCTTTTTTTTTATTATTATTATTTATAACAGTTATTATCGAGATTTCTGTCTCATAAAATCCGGGGTAAAATTTGTTTTGGGGAGTTAAGGATTAATCTAGTCCAAATCAAGCATATTTCTACCACAAACAAACCATTTTTCATTTCTTTTCCTTCCTCCAATGCCCAAGTAAATAACAAGGGTTTGATTCGTAACACATGATTTGATATGAAATAACCAATACATATTTGCTTTCCTCCTTAAAATTTACTAGTAGAATAACAAGAAATTACAAGTAACTTATTCGTAACACAAGATTAATACAAAATAATCGATACAGATGATCTAAAGTAGGTCATTTTCCGTTTGGCAAGGCAATTGCCAGTGGGCTAAAGTCTAGTGGATGAGAATAAAATGGGTAAAATTCTGCCGAGTTTGCCCAATTTATGTGGTAACTGTGAAGATGAGTTTTTAAGTTTAGTGTGTTTTAATGGGCAAAGCAAAAAGAAAAAAATATATATTAAAACACGTATGCTTTTAAGTTGTGGTACATACTAACGGGACAAATTATCCAGACTCGTAATGTCCAAAAGAGCAGTTTGTTGCTTATCCAAAGCCAACATTGCATAAATTAAGGTTTCAATAACAAAGGATAAAACTCCAAATAGAGGGGAAGGCCATACAGGAAAATCATGGCAAATGCCAGAATCGCTGTGCACATTTTCCAGTCAATTAGAAGAACAACTGTGAAATGCAGGTACCAAGTGACAACATTACAACTTGCAAAGCACAAACAACAAATTGAGGCATACACGAGTTATACAGCTGATACAGAGAATCCTAACTGCAAAATCCGAACGTTACAAACTCTTACACTCCGTTCATACAATTCAAGATAAGTTCAGAGGGTTCGAAACAGAAAATATAATATCAGAAAACTTGGTTCATCAACTTAAGTCAAGAAATCCCTAATCGAAGAACTCGGCTTAACATCTGCCGACCACCAGTTGCACCAGCCACCTTCTTTCCACGTCGGAATTCTCAGAATATGTGTACAAAGTCATAAGCAAATCTTTTCATGTTAAGGAAAATAAATTTTTAACTCTAACAAGAAGAAGAGAAAAGCTTTTGAAGGAGGTGGGGGAAATAACCAGAAAAAAGAAAGGGATAGGGGCTACAAGTCCGAAATTCCTAACATCCTAAAGCAGAGTTGTTGGCATCAAAGAGTGTTCTTGATGCTCTAATCAGCGGAACTTGCTGAGAAATATCCATATTTACCTACCCCATTAAAATGGTTACCATGACTGAATGCTAAGAGCTATGTTCATTAAACCACCCTTGGGTTACTAGCTAAAAAGAATAAGTTTGGAAAGGTAAAAAAGTCAAACAGGCAGAACCAATGTAATTAAAAATTGACCGAAACAAATAAGGATACGTCCAGAAGAGCACAAATGACTGCAAGAAAGAAAACAGTGTTATAAGATATCAAATCATAGATAAGTTTAGTTAAAATTTCATGCAACTTAAGTAAAGATTGGACTAAGTTTTGCAAAATGTGTTCGTAATGAATACTTTGAAGCAAGGAAAAGAAATGGTGTTATAAATCCAAAAACAATTGAAAGCATAAATCAATTGAAGTATGCCCGTGCATCAAATGCTATTTTGTCTCCGGCTCAGTGATTATTTAGAATATGAAATTTGACCACAAAGGCCATTTTCTGGAATTTAAGAAAAAGAATAAGTGCTAACTTTGACATTTAGGTTTTAAAATTCCATGTTGCAGAACAAAGACATCTCCTTTCGTTGAGATCATACCATATCAAGGTGCAAGCAACCCATTTTCAAATGACACTCAATGAAAATGATCATATCACTTTACTGAAGGTTTGACAGTACACTTATTCGAACAAACTTTTCAAGGACAACAAGATTTATTCAGGGAGAAAACAAGAGTAAGTCTTGAGAGCATTTGTATTGGAGTCAAGGATATGACTTATCAAATAAAATATGAAGAGATGATGAAAGATATACCATGAGGCCGCCGAGGAAACCATCAAGTATTATCCTGTTCCAGCTATCAAAGTATGGATGGACTGAAAACCCTGCCTTGGCAGCTAGTCCGACAGAAGTTATCCCCATAATTAGGAAATAAAAGACAAATCCCATCAAGCCTGTTAATCCCAAAATTCCAGCAATGACGCCTCCAATTATAGACATAAATGTCCGGCTAAAGAGATGAAGGAGCACCAGCATTAGCGAAACAAAAATGGGAAAAATTAAACACTATGGCATATAGTGCAAATGGTTTGTGGTGTTCCATAAGGTTCCGTACAAATCAGAATCTCATTGCAAGATGGGCATAGACCAAAAGGCTTTTATATTAGGAATTCCCATTTTCCTGTTTAATGCTTGAAAAAGTGTATTTAATCATGCCTCAATGATACAAAGAAAAGACCACCTTCTATAACCAGTTTGGTAAAAAATAAGGCAGCGTGAAGCTAAATTAGATAAAAACAGAACCTCACTGCATTGCAATTAGTTTCTTTAACCAGTTACGTCAATAAAGCAAGCAACAAGAAACTAAGTTAGATAAAACAGAATTCGCTGCATCAGTATTAGTTCCCTTTGGGAGTGACTTCAGAGCTGGAAACCCCTTAAAGTCCAATTCATTTCATAGTCATTGATCTGAGGATTGTCATCATGCTTTATTCAATGTTATTAACCAACTGACATCTGACATGAACAATGTAGTCTGTGCATCATCATCCAAGAGATATCAATGTGAATAAGGAACTATCCAGGAAGCACGAGGTTTATTATCCAAGGAAACTAGACAAAATGAAGTAACAAATGCAGAATCTTAAGGTATATGTTTTCACTTCAAACCTTCAGAGAAATACAAACATATTACAGGTTTATTTATCACAAATCAACCCCCTTCTTAAGATGATTCACTTAAGAATTGCCAACGAAAACAGAATGCTGTATCAAATTTGAACCTACCATCCCAAGTTAGACCCCGAGCACATGATGCAACAGATGTAAACTATGTAATTGCTTCTTCTATGTGGGTTCAGTTTCCCAAAGTAAAGCAAAACCTTCCCAGCAAGAAGCATCTATGCTATCCTATCCAGTGGCATTTAGAACTTTACATAACTTGGGGAAAAATAGAACTGATCACATCATTCAGTAGTCGAAACTAACCTGTAAAAAATAACTTTCGCATTGTTTTGCATATTCTCCTGATTGCGGATTGGCAAATCATTCATATGATCACCCTCTTTAGCAATGTCAGAGCTGTTAGGGCCAGCCATGGCTTTCACTTCTGATAAGCTGAAAATATCGATAAGCAGTAAAAATAAAATGCTGAATTTCTAGAATTTAGCAAAAAATCCCATCAATAGTTTCACTTATGCAAACATGTTACAAGAAATATAATTTGCCAAATATGAAGTCTTCAACTTACAATCACAATTTCATAACCACAGCTAACAATTTCTTATCTAACATGAAAAGGGTCAACCTAAAAAGGATTTCTAAGCATAGATTTGGGGATATTGAGGGAAAGGAAGCGTTCAAGTTCAACAGTTGTAATCATACTCAAAAAGCACAAGATTAACGTAAGAAACCAAAACCAAAAAGGGGAAAACGAAAAACACAAGCCAATTACCTCGGAAGTATCAGATTCTGGGCAAAGCTGGTGGCGGAGAGAGAAATGGGAGGAAATGCTCGTCGGCCTTTAGTGTTTTAGCGGTGGCGGGGGCGGTGGTGTTTAGAGTTTGGGAATCTTGGGCTTGTCTAGCCCAGTTGATTGCCAAAGATAAGGGCTTCCGATTTTGTTAAAAGGCCTACCTTTGGGCTGGACCTTGTTTCCATAGCATTGAAACAAAAGAAAATACTATCTCGCCTCATCGGCTCCATTAGAAAAGTTTAATTCAAAATGTTTAATTTATTATAAAATTGAATGTACAAAACCTAATATAACTAATTTGTCGCTATTAATTCCACTCATAACCTTACTTTGTAAGCATTTGTTAATTATAAACCGCACGTTATTGTGATCAGTTGAACTGCACCGATACCATAAGTATACAAAATTATATAATGTAAATATTACATGCATATTTTTAGTGCAACAAAACAATAAAAATTAAGTAAATTTCAATCTCATTTTCGCTCACATCTTCATTATAAAAAACGATGATTGTCGTCATTATTTTATATGAGAATCACTATCTTACGATATCTCACAGATGCATGGGATAATTTTTCATGAAACATCACCATTGACGTACGTCATTCTCCAATTGCATATAGACATACATTAATCTTATCCCATGCCACACTATTCTGCGATTTCGTGTTCATACTTAGCGATCATATATGCCCAATAAAATCATATACCACATTTTATTTATTTATTTATTCTTTTTATATTCTATTCGTGAAATACAAAAGAAGAAAAAAAACAGTTGTATTAGTTCCTTTATTTGGATAATAACAGTGGTTGGAAATGGTTGTTAACGAGAATCACATCCATATTCTTCATGTTTTTGTTTTAATCTAAATTATTATAAAGATTTTACCAAATTCTTTATTAAAAGCGTAAGTTTTAAAAGTATAACGAGTTCTGGAGAAGAATATTTACTAGTTTAAGAGGACATGGGCCATAACTACATAACAAAAGAGAATAAATAAATTGAAATACTCGGATTTTAAATAACTCATTGAAACACTTCTATCCCTTCCATTCTTCTTGTCGTAGGAGTGAAAAACAAAAGGTGATAAATATTCCAAATTATATTTTTTTTCTCATAATTAACTATTCTTTTGGGAGCATATTAAACACTTTCACAAGCCATAAGTATTTTTATTTTATTTTTTGTGAACAGCCGATTAAGTGGCTGGGGTTGGGAACCTTTATTAAAATAAAGACAGAATGACGCAAGATTCTAAAGGGATATAATGAACCTTATCTTAGAGATACAAAGATGCAGGAATGCAAATGATGCCTATATAAACCTACAGACCACATAAAATAAAGGAGATTAACCCCGCAAATAGAGAAGGCCCCTAGCATCTAGCACCACCAAACCTTTAATTCTCACAAGCCATAAGTATATTCTTCCTTATACAAATCATCAAGAAAATTTGTATCTATTATGTATATATATAATTAGGTGTGGTTGGAGTGTGCAATTATGAGTAATTATTGAATGGTATAAAATGGGGTCTAAAATTTTGAAATATTATTAGCATTTATAGGAAGAAATTTTATTAAAGTAAAAAAAGGGAAGAATGGTGGTTGAGTTGAAGAGTTGACGAACATCAAGAAGAAGAAGAAGATGGAAAAGACCCTGACTCTATCCAAAAGGGCGGTCCAATTACATGATTAAAGACCCCATGCATCATGAAAATTGATGCACCCAAAATTGACATCATTTATTAATTTTAATCCCCAGATATATTAATACAATTTTAAACGCGACTCTTTTAATAAAACAAGCTGAAGAAATAAGTCCGAACGGCCCAATAAATTGTTTCATCTCCCTTACTTTTAAGAGATTTTAAGACCTTTACCAACGTGCAAAGGGGCACCATTGGGCTCAGATAGGCGATCAATAACAATTCCCGACATTTCTAGGCAATCTACAAGGAGTGACGGTCTCTCTTTAACTGTAGTATTTTCTTCCCGTAGACCCTTTATAAACCAGCTTGACAAACTTGTAAAAAATTGAAATAATCTGATGAGATAATAAAAATGTCAAAATTGAAACAATCTAAATGAGATAAATGAAAATATGGGGGATTTTTCTTTTGGAAAATTGAAGTAACTTTCATAGGTGGTAAAGAAGCAACAACAAAAAAAGGCTGCTTCAATCGCATCATCCACCGTCCCCCTCTTATCCAATAATAATAATATTCCACTTGCTTTGATTGAACACCTCTAATTTTAATTAGTATTTGTACCCCTAACTTTTACTTAAATTATTTTAATGTTTGATGAGTTCCCATTAATTCAATTGGCCACCCAATCATCACACTCCTAATTTTCTTCGGCTACTCTTAATTAATGTTTTTGGATTTGTTAGGCAAACGTAGCTTTTCCTATTCTTGGACGCAACTAGCTAGTTGATGCCCCCATGCTCCCGTCAATGGACGAATGAAATTAATGTACTCCCTTATTGGTATAAGATTTCGGTTTCGGTTTTTAAAATGTACGATTTAGTACAAATTTCAAAATATGACACTTAAAAAATAATTAATATATCATCATTTATTGTACTAATATCTTTACTTTCATTTTAAATAAAGGTCGAGTATAAACTAATTATGAATCATAAACTTATGATAAGTTAAAAAAAAAACAACTATTTCACGGGAACGGATAGATCATTAATAGTAAGAAAATGCCACGTTTTTGTTCGAAAGAAAAAGAAAATGCCACTTATTGACATGATTGTGATTGTAAAAGCATTCTATGACAAATCATTACCAGTTTTGGGATCAAATTAACGAGGATTGGGTGATGATTTTACGTGGAATATGCCAAATAATAAATTCCAATGTACAAAAATTAGAATAAGATCCCATTCATTATTTATTTACTTTCCTGAAACAATATCCCGTCCTTTAAAAAATAGTGAGAATCAATACCATTTTCCTTAACCCCAACCTTTCCAATATGACGTAAGATCTCGTGATTTTTTTTATTTAATTTTATTTTTTTTTTAAATCTTTAAACTGTTAAACACTGAATTAGTTTATAACCTTTTTACAGAGGGTAATATTACTGGAGGGAGTTTTATATTTGACCGTCTGATGGGTCCGATACGTAATTTTTTGTCAATTAAATTTTATGCCTACATTTTTTTCGATACTTGTCGTTTTAATATAACCATCCAGCAACTAATAAATTCGATATTTGAGCGGTTGAATTCAATATTTCAACAGTCAATCTCAATACGTACGTGTTTTCAATATTTCTTATTTAAACATAAACGCAATCCTTCGATTAGAGGTTAAACTCAATATTAAAAATGGTATACGTGTTTTAAAAATACGTAATACTTGTTGTTTTAAAATACACGTGATATTTTATATGTTAATACAATATTTCAGCACCTAAAATAGTACACGTGTTTAAAAACACATGATACTTATTGCTTTAATATATACACGCGATACTTTAGACATTAAAATCAATATTTATGTTAGTGTATAGATTAGCCCAATGGGCTGTTAGTGTATAGATTAGTCCAATGGGCTTAACCCAGTATCCTACTTGTACTACTTGTATTATTGTACTACTTGTACTACACCTAGTGTACTACTTGTACTACTTGTACTACACTTAGCCTATACCTAGTCTATATATAGGCTCTCTTTGTACAATGTTAGACACACAATAAAATCATTGTTCAACAAATCTTTTCTTTTATATTTTTATCATGGTATCAGAGCCATTGCTCTAATTCTTTTGGTTCCTGTGGATATTTCCGGCGTTCTTCCGCTGCCCTCATCTTCATCCGGTAATCCGGTCAAAAGAATAGTCCCGCCGTCACGCCCACAACTCTTTCCAGAACTCGGTCTCCCACGCGCCCAACACGCGCCGACAGCCGGTTCTGTGCCTGACACCACGCGCCTTCACGCGCCTCGAGTCGCCTCTGCACCACCAGCGCACGTCTGCCACTTCAGCAAACATGTCATCATCTGACCATGTATTGGCTACACCATCTCCACAGCCTCCCATTGCTGCATTCACTACTCCTCCACGGATAAACTCTGGGCGTCCCACCTCTCAGTCTTCCAAAGGTATTCGCTGTGAGTTTTGCCGTGCTAAAGGGCATGACATCTCCGTTTGTCGCAAACTGCAGAAATTTATGCAAGAGCAGAATAAAGCTTCTCTTCCTCGGGCAGCTGCTGTATCTCCTTCTGATCCATCGGTTCCTACCGGTCCACCTTCGACTTCCTCACTTACTACGGCTGATATTGAGGCAGTTGTTCAACAGGTTTTATCCCGTACTTCCACTGCCCTATCTGTCACCTCAGGTAACCATTCTTGGTTTTTTGATACTGCTTGTTGTAACCATATGACTCCTGATGAATCCCAATTTTCTGATAAGGCACTCTTAGAACATCCAATCACCATTTACACTGCTGATGGAACTCCTATGCCTGTTAGTCATAAAGAAACAATCTCTTCTCCTTGTTTATCCCTTAGTGACACTTTTCATATCCCAAAGTTATCCCTCAATTTGCTGTCTGTTGGCCAACTTTGTGAATTAGGCGTAGATGTTCTCTTTACTAATCATGGTGTGGAAGTGCAGGATCCCCGGACAGGTCAAGTTCTTGGGACAGGCCGTAAGGTTGGTCGCATGTTTGAGGTTCATGACCTGAAAATTCCTTCCCGAGTCGTTTCTGCAGCTGCTGCCACTATTACCTCCTCACCTGATCTATGGCATGCTCGTCTTGGTCATCCATCCTTATCTCGTCTTCAGCTGTTGGCTTCTCAAGGTCATTTAGGTTCGGTTCAGTTTCAAAAATTTGATTGTACTTCTTGTCATTTTGGCAAACAAACAAAATTGCCCTTTAATAATAGTGACTCCTTTTCTTCCGCACCATTTGATCTTATACATTCTGATATTTGGGGTCCTGCACCTGTTCCTACTGAGGGGGGATCTAGATATTTTGTTATATTTGTGGATGATTTTTCTCGATATACTTGGATTTATCTGCTTCATCATAGGTCTGAACTTGTGTCTGTTTATCAAACATTTCATAAAATGAT